>JAODLD010000051.1:6013898-6026682 GCA_026781065.1 Mormyrops boulengeri | reverse complement strand
TATGATGGAGGATGATCCACACACACGCACATACATGCATGCACACAGACACCTAAGCTACATACACAGGTGCACACGCACACACACACACACAGACCCATGCATACATACAAACATACACACATGCTCACATAACTAGACTCATATGCATCTGCATTCATGCACACACTGGATAAGATGTCAGATAACTTTAGGTTGTACATGCTTGGAAATTAGGAGCCCCACAGAATGCTTCATAGGACTTCTCTCTCAAACATCTAGTTATTTTTTTATATATATATATATGTAATTGCCCCCCAAAAAATCTTCCTGGCCCACCCTGTTACCGAGAGCTGGAGCCGGGCCTGGGTACATATAATTATTTTAATACTGGGATTAATTTTCTTAATAATTGAACGCTATTTGCTATTTGCTATTTGCGAAAACTCTCTGTGTTTATTTGGTAAGCAGATTGGCAATTATCGTACCGAAAATTGTAGTTTTACTATCTGAAACTGCATGATCATCAAATCAAAGCAAACTTGTGTGTTCTGGAAAATTCTCTTATGGTCCTGGAAAAGTTTTGGAAAAGTTATGGAAATTTATTCTGTCAGAATTGGGGGAACCCTGGTTGTGCCCTTCCAATGACTGCCTGGCACTGTTACAACCCAAAGAATGAATTCAGTCTATGTTCCAATGTAGGTGTGAGCTCAGGAAAAACCCACAGAGGTCCTGCTTCTTGCAAAATAAAAATATGTAATCTTTGCATTGTCTCATACTAGCAGTCAGCTAACAGAAAGCCATTTGCTAGTTATTAATAGTGTAGACTCTTCCATCTTATAAGTCATAGTTCAAGAAGCAGCATGCAACTATGGTAGAGATCACATCTTGACAGGGAATTTTCCAGTCATTTTAAAGACATTACATAACTGGAATTAGCAAGATAAATAGCTTGTGCGATACAATGATACAGTCGCCACCATAATATGTTATTCGTCATAGTCGCGTAGAATTAATTCCCCTTATTAAATGTCTCTTTCGGTGTCTTTTGCAGTTTTCTGTTTTTGTCAGCTTTAGCAGGTAAAAGAGACTCTTGATTTATTTTATCCCTGTTACGGATCTGTAGTTAAACAAGGGCAAACTGCAACAAATTTCACTTTACAGAAGCAAAGCAAGTAACAAGAACAAGCCTCAGTACACAAACATTTTCACAGGGGAAACAGAGGGGAAGTCACACTACAAACATGAGGATTTACAAAGCCAACAGAGATGTACGAGGAGCAGACAGACAGGGATCCAGTACAACACAGGTAAGTACACTACAACAATCAAGAACACAAGTATTTACAACAGATAACATGAAGGGTGCTATACACAGTCTCCGCATGGCATGATGGGAGATGTAAATGAACTACTGGAACCAGCTCACTAATGCTACAACGTGGCTGATGCCTTTATCCTAAGCAACACACAAATTGAAAATTAAACAAAATCATGCTTAACTTGCTATTAGTAAACTATGAGTACAGGTACAGTTCTGTTGAAAAGTCTTAGGCAGTCAAAGCAAATGTTTAAGGTTATTTATCTATGTAGTAAATATATTTTTGCTCAGAATAAAAACGGACAATTGAACATTACAAAATTTGCTAATTAATTAATGAACTTATGTTAGTTAAATAACTCAGTGAGTTATGGGAGGTGGGACAGTGGCTGAGTCAAAAAATACATGGGTGTATTGAATAGCTGCTGCAAATCCTGGGGTGTCTTTAGGAGGGTGTTTGAAATGGCTGAGATAACACACTTCGACAGGTATAATATCGTAGCTCTTGGTGTGTTTAAATGAGTCCGAGGCAGCAATGAGAAACGAGGAAGCTCGCTTTGAAGGGAAAGGATGCACTTTTATTAAGCCCTTAGCCACTAATGCAGGCACCGCACATGCATAACAGGGAAACGCAGGGAGGTCAGATAATGGATAGTAAGGTATACACATTGGGTTATTTGCAGACATGCGAGGGTAGGATAGGGTTCACGCAAGACACAAGCAAGGGCACACACAACAATCGGGTCCACAGAACAGCTGTTTACAGGAAGACATAGACAGGAGCTATATACAAGGCTTGTGAGCATGCCAGGAAATGCTAATAGGCTTGCTATGTGGAGCCATTTCTACCGATGCTACCCTGCCCTCCTCTCACAGGTCAACCGTCCCAGCAACCACCACACCTAGTCCACACCTCAACTCAAACAAGCCCCAGAGGTCTGATGGCAGTCACTGGTGCATCTCCGATGGGGGGAGGGGGCTGCCCGCTCACGAGTGTCAGCAAGGCTGAGGTAACCAGGAGACTGAGAGCTGCTGAACTACTGGCAGACACCAGCATTGCAGGTCCCGCTGGGCACCGACCCTTCCCCTTGTGCTGCTCAGAGGGACCCTGCTGCCCCTCCTGCTCCCAGGATTAGTTTGCCTCGTGCAGCTGCACCAGGTCCAGCTGGTACTGCCCACATTGCTCCTTCAGCTCGTGGTGGTCCTCAACCAGCTGGACCAGAGTCCAGCACGCCATCTTGTAGTTGAGCAGCACAACCTCTGTGGTCTCGGCATTCTGCTCCAGGCAGCCTTATTTGTGATCCCAGCAGGCCAGCCTCTTGTTCTCCAAGGCGCGCCACCCCTTCTCCAGGTCTTCCCGCAGCTGCCCCTTGTCCGTGCTCAGCTTGTGGCACTCATGGGCAGCTGGGCCTCTAAGGCGCAACACGCTTTTTGCAGCTGAAGAATACCACTTCCGCAGACTCTGCCCGCCGCCACTGACTGTTGTGCTCTTGCTCCCAGCTAGCCAGCATTGCACAGCTTCTCCAATTCGCGCCACTCCTGGTCTGCGGACACACACAGCCACTCCCAGTCCTGCTGGTCCCACTCCTGCCGCTCATCCAGCTTGCAGCGCTCCTGAGCCAGCCAGGCCTCCCAGCTGTGCCACTCTTTCTCACGGCCAGCCGAGCCTCAGCCAGCTGCCTTAGTTGGTCACGTTCACAGCTGGGGCCACATCATAACTCCTCACAGTTGCCAAGTGGAGAGCCCTTGATGGCTGGTGACCAGTCGGAGTCTGCAGTAGCATCCACCTTCCTCATTCACCGACATCATCGTCTCTTACAGGTCCAGCAGACGGGCAGGAGTAGCTTGTGGGCACACTGCACAGGTCCAAGGCTCTTCAGAAGGACTGGGCACCTCCCTCGCTGCGCCACTCTGAGCTTGTCTGCCGACAGCTTTGGGACAGGCTTCCAGGTAAGAGCCTACCAGGTGCTCCCTCTTTACACAGCCCCAGCAAACTCCTCCCGAAGCTTGTGGTTCCGGGCCCGCCTCACCACGAAACCACCACCTCTCTCTGTTCGCCGCTCCACAGCCACCTGCAGGTCTGACAGGCTGAAGCAGGCGTGCCGAATGATGCTGTGAAGAGCCTGCTCCAGTAGTGCCAGAGGGACCGCTTCTGGCATTCTACTTCTGACACGAGTGTAGTGCTTGGCAGACTGAGGCATCGCAGCGACAGAAAGGAGACAAAGCAAGAGTGTTTTAACAAGACAGCTCTTTAATAACAGCCCTTAAAAGGACTAACACAAATGGCAACCACAACTCCGACCACACATAACAGGGAAGGGCAGGGAGATCAGATGCTAGACAGTGAGGCACACACACTTTGGGTCGTTGACATAATGTCTAGAGATATGTGAGGGTTTGCAACCAGCAACCTTCCTTTTACAGGCATAGAATCTGATAATTGGCAGAGGTGGGTAATTTCCTTTAATAATTCAGGGTAAGTCTCTGACTCAGAGGTACCACATCTGAGTCCATTACAGGATATAAACCAGCAACATTTAGGGAATCAAACTATATCATTTCATCAGACTATATAATCTTTAGGAATTAAAGTTAAGCAGTGGAGGACAGTGGCCAAAAATACAGCTTTCTTTAAGCCTTTCACAGATGACGTGAAATGGTTTGCGGTTATTCACGTTAATGTGAGAAGAACGATTTGCTCTCTGAAGAGTAAATGATGCCTTGTTAAGCCCAAATATACAGTAGTCCACAGGACTGGGAGCTGATTGACATGGTTCCCTCAGCAAAGATGGCAGCTCAGAGGAGCGCTGATCTGATTTTCTCATCTTAGAGGAGGCCAGCATCATAGGCATAGCCAGGACTATGATAGGATCAAAAACCTCTAAAAAAGATGCTTTCACTTTGGGTAGATGAAACTTCTAGCTAGGAACTGAGTATCCCCAGTAAAAAAAATCTGTTGACTTGGAAATATCTCATACATAGCCTCACTATGTTCAAGGTATTCCAGCTTTTCAGTATGTTGCAGTAAAAGACTAGTCTTCAGGGCGTGTCCTGACTCATTTGCACAAACGAGTAACATCAGACGATGACCAGATGTTTGCGGAAGACAGTGGCTTACCAAAGGCTGCACATTCAATCTAAGTACGTCTGGCTTCAGGAAAGAAAAAAGCACATTTTACATATGCTTAAGAGGCAAGCAGTGAGTGGTGTAATCCATGCACAGATTTTACTGCATTCTCAAATTGGAAAGGCTGTGTTTGTTAAAGTTCTCCATCTGCTCGCATGGCCTGCATGCTTGCAGAGCTGTAACTGAATTTCAGTTCAGTTTTTTAAAGATAATGAATATATTAGCAGCAAGACCTGGTATGGAGGGAGATTGAGAGAGAGAGAGGGAGAGAGATAGAGAGAGAGAGAGAGGTGATAAATAGTTGTCAGCCATTATAGTAGATTACAAGAGCTACATGATTTCTGTCGCATTTCTTTCCTGCATCTCTCTTTCCTGCCAGCTTAGCTTTGGGTTGATTCCTGGCCCCCTGGATGGTATCTGAGCCACACAGATGCTACGCTAATGCAATGGTGAGTTGTTGCTTTGTTTGCTCCAATGTATTTAAAAAAAAACAAGCACTTAACACTTCACTGTATGACCCAGAATGACGCAAACCCATCCATCTATTTTCAAACTGCTTATCCTGCTCAGGGTCACAGGGGGCCTGGAGTCTATCCCAGGCAGTACAGGGCATAAGGCTGGGGTACACCCTGGATGGGATGCCAGTAATGACACATTGTATTATTTAATACACTAAAAATAGTAACAGGAACATTTATTTTAAGTTACGTGTGAATTCCGTCATGTGTGTGTTTTTGCGCCACAATGGGTCCATTTTATGTATTTATCAGCAGGTATCTTGTCTTGGACACTAAGGAACTCATTATGCCTGCTTTTCATTATTGTGCTGTCTATCATCTTTGTTCTTTACATGCTATGTGAGATCAGGAATCTGGAATGATCTATTGCGATTCACACATTGTTTCTTTGCCGTTTAATATTTGCCTTTTAGATCAACGTGATAGAATTGTGCTCACTGATACAACGCCAAATGTCTGTCGTGACATTATGGACATCGCAATGCGTATTCTAGTCAAGCTCGTCGACGAAAATCCCACCTGAGCCCAAAATCCACACCACAATGTGCTGCAGACTTATTTTGGCATCACGAATGTGACTCTTCATTCAGCAACCAATCAGTAAACGGCAGACAGCTCTCGCCCTATTAAGCTACAGTCAGTGACGTGCATACCGCAAGGGCTCAGCCCTTTCGCGTCGCTCTAAGTCCATCAAGAAGTGGCCGAGCTGAAGGCCCTCGGTGCCACACGCCCATGTAATGATTTCATCAAGCCGCCTCATTCTCATGCAATCAAACAGCGCGTCACTAAGGACCAGGAGCGGGGGCCGGCTCATCTTCAGCGCGGCCTGGCGGGAAATCAATCAGCCGATGGCGAGCGCGGCCGCAATCGGGAAGGGGAGGCGCCGAGTGGGCCGTCCATGGTGGGGGGGGGCGGTGTGACACCCTGTAGGTGCACTCTCCCCAAACCGACATTGATAACGACAGTGCTCACTAAAAGTCATGGGACACTCCCTTAATTTAGTTGAAATATTGCAAATTTATTGGTTTTATAACTAAAATCAATCCATTTTTTCATTTCTTTACTAGAAACAACCAGAAGTTTTAAGTAAAACATTAATTTCAGGTACTAATGCATGGGAACCCAAATTATAGTTCTAAAACAGCTGTTCTGAGTTAAAAAGTTCATTAACAAGCTGTCTCGTTGTTTTTTTTTATTTAATTAGTAACACCTTTGCAATAACATAAAACACATTTGTGTTTAGTATCCCTTTGGGAGCCAATGACTAAAACTGCAATTAATAGCAAAGTGGCAAGAACAGAACTAAATGAGTCAGTCAAAAAAATTATGACTATGTCTGTGAGGAGGATATGTTCAGATAAGTACATCACAGTTACATGGGAACACAACCAATCTACATGCCGTCCTCTTATACTCTTAAATGAACACTTTCATCATTAACATAAAAGTACTGACACTACAACTATTCCAATAAACATTAAAACTGTGGAAATCAATAAATGAAACAGCAGTCAGTTGAAGAAGAATTAAAGAAGTTGATTCTTTTAATCTCTGAACAATGTACACCAAAAACTTCTGCTAGACATGCTTGTTCCGGACGGAATTCTTGCCCGCTTTACCACCTCACATTTGGGACATACCCTTTCACATCCACCCCTTCCAATCTCCCCTTGAAGGCACAAACTCAGCACACGACCTTCACCTCAAACCACCACCAATCTAATGGGCCATTCCTGAATGAAAAGGGATTGATATTCCCAATCTCCCGGGTAAAACCTCTTATTTATTCATTCGTTTTGTCTGTGAAGGGAGCGGCCGAGCCGCTGGGGTCCGTATCTGGTTTGCAGAGATGCAGCGGATTCGTGTCGCACTTCATCAGGGCTCGCATTCGTGTATCACTGAAGCAGGAGGAGCCGCGACTTCACATCACTATCAATTCCGGCTTGTTTAGACGCGCATACAAATAAGTCATATTACTTTTAATGCCTCTTTTTAGTTTAAAGGAATGCTTTAGCTCTCACAATGTAACAGATTGGTCATCCTTGAATCTGGAATAACCATTTAAAGGATGAGCACTGGATTCCCTAACATTCTCTGTCATCTGAAGGGACATTTTTTGAAAAGGTGTATTCATTGAGCTATGTAACGTTTCAATAAGACCTGTATAACATTTCAATAAGACCTGTGTGACCAGTGACCTAACATCTTGGCTATTTTCCTGAAACCTGGATGCATGTTATATACAGTAATGTATTTAATAAATGTTATCATCAATTAGCCTTGTGATAAATATTTAGTGTCATATGCACAATCCAGGAGCATACGATTTCTGTTGTAAGGTATGAAATGCTTTTAGCTTTAATGGCACATGGAAAAAATATATATATTCTCGCTCTATGAGGAGGAAAAAAAGTAATAGTGTTCAGTGGTTGGAACCAAATGTTGTACCGGACTCAAAGATTGGAAGATAGAATCTGAATAATGTGCCAAACTAGACCACCTCACTTGTATTTCCAAATTTTACGCCATTGGACAGAACGCTGCAGGACATGGGTAACTGACAGGACTCGGGGCTGCTGATTGGCAGGACGTACACGGGGGCGGTGACTCAGGTGCAAATGATTGGTGCAATCAGGGGATGGGAATCAGGACACAGTAAGCAGGAGACAGGGACTTGGACACGGACCGAGAAACCTAAGGGTGGCACTACAACTGACAGGAAGCGTCATTTGGAAACAGGATTCCAGTTACAAGTTTTATTTGTCACATAAACAATCACGCACTGTACTAACGAGGAGTGAAATGCTTTTCCACCCGATTCCAGCATTGTGCTTGAGGAAATATGCAATACAATGAAAAACAATACAGTATATAAGATAAGGATAAATAACAATAAAGTAAAATAGAAATAACAATAATGATACAATGACTGCAAAATAGACCAGTTAGCATTTTGAGAGCAGTAGATCAGCATTTGTA
The DNA here is from genome assembly GCA_026781065.1 of Mormyrops boulengeri. Lineage (NCBI taxonomy): Eukaryota > Metazoa > Chordata > Actinopteri > Osteoglossiformes > Mormyridae > Mormyrops > Mormyrops boulengeri. Next base: position 6,018,758 of record JAODLD010000051.1, on the reverse strand, counting down.
AGAGATGCGCAGTGACGGTGTGGGTTGATGAAGGTGCGTACCGTAAAGTGCCTCGTTAGCTGTAGGGATCCTCACTCTGGATACAAGCAGCCTGGGGGTAGAAGCTTCGTCCCCCCCCCCCGTCCCCTGGTTTTGGTCTTCAGGCAGCAGCGAGGGGGGGCCGCCTGGGGCCTTTTATTATTTTCATTGCTTTGAATCATTTCACCACTTCCTGTAGGTGGCTGGCAGGTTGGATGAGATCACACCCCCCCCTCTGCGGAGGGCCACGCTGTCCTTCCTGGTTCAGCTCCCAAACTAGGCGCCGATGTCAGGATGCTCTCAGTGCTGCAGGTGAGAATCAGGGGAGCCAGCCTGACCATTCTAACAGAAAGCTGGAAGAACTGGTGGAATTCTGGGTAGTACCCATAGATCTCTGAGCAAAGCCTGAAACTCCTTATATGTAGAGTCTGGATGCCATACTTCTGGTCAAGTGTATGACCACAAGGGCCACCCACAGCATCCCTGGAAGAAAGGCTGACTGCTATTAAGACTGAAGTCTGCTCAGTCCTCAGCTAGCGACCCACGTTAATGGACTGACACACCCCAGCGGGGAGGCCTGCCAGGGACCCTGCCTCGACTCCACATCCCTCTAATCTCCATAGAGCTCCTCAAAATCACTAAGGGGATGTCATGAGGTATGCAATGGTTCAATAAGACCTGTATAACATTTCAATAAGACCCGTGTGACCAGTGACCCAACACCCGCGTGTATTTTCCTGACACATAAAACCTTCAGCTAACTAATCCTTACAGGTCAGTTGTAGAATACATACAGTAAAGCTTCAGTTTGTACTTGTAATTTTTCATAAAAGTAAGTATGTCATTATCAGAGGTGGATAGTTCAGTGACTCTTGATACTCAATTGGCTGGTTGAAACAAAATCTTGACCTGGATTTTTCATTTCTGGACGCGAACTATTCACCTCTGTTCTCCATCCACTTTTCAGCCGCTTAACCTGGTCAGGGTCTCCTGGAGCCCGTCCCAGGCTGCAAAGGCCCCTATGCAGGAGACACCCTGGCAGGGATGCCAGTTCAGTACAGGACACATGGATATATACATACACACTGACTATGGATAATTTACAGCAGTGTTTCTCAGTCTGGTCCACAGAGACCCCCAGACAGTCCGCATTTTTGCTCCCTTCCAGCTTCCTGCTGGGAGGGAGCAAAAACGTGGACCACTGGGGGTCCCTGAGGACCGGGTTGACAAACACTGATTTAGAGACACCAATATGCCTGCCTACATGTTTTTGAACTGTGGGAAGAGATCCCAGAGGACCGCCACAAGACACAGGGAGCACCAGCGAAGGGTTTCAAAGCCCCAATAGCACCCCCCAGTGAGTCTCCTTTATTACATCACGTATATATAAATGCATCATATTGTGCTAAAAACATGTCTAGGGATTTGCGTCTCCATCTTCCACTAAATTTTATCTCTGCCACAATAACTGAAGGCTTTTATTTAAGACAATTATTGACCTTTACTGAGTGATACTGCTGAAGCCATAGTTAGTCCGTATCTGGCTTTAATTTTTTTTCCCCAGTCGAGAGTTCCCGGTGTTTGTATAAAGTCTAGCTTTTAATAAGTCGTAGCTGACCACTTCATCATAATGGTCCCATTATACCCCGCTGGGCACAGACAGCTCTATTAATGAATGACATTTTAGCTGAGCTGGAGATTGTAGGTTTTCACCGTCTTTGTTACCAAAGTTCAAAAATCATACCTTGCCCCACACATACAGTGCTGCATAACGAGAAGAATTCTTCCACTGAAATCAATCAGTTGGCTCAATAAAAGTCAGGAGTTAGTTAGAATATCCCACTTTAATAAAATGCTGATTTGTTTGCCTGGGGGGAAATTTGGGTTTGTATTTAAAGTTAATTGCCTCTAATGTAAAAAAAAAAAAAAAAAAGTTTGATGAATAAAGCACTTGGACAAAGACTTGGTAATGGACCTAGTAAGTTCTGCTTCACTAACTGGGAGCAGCGTATAGTGTGCATAGCTGGCCTGAAGAGGGCCCAGACTGCCGACCCACAAAGCCCGTTCATGCGGTGCAATACGGGGACACGACAGGCTGGGCCATCTTCCACTGGGAGGCGAGCCAGACCCCAGCGGCTCTGCCGCTCCTTTCACAGACGAAATGAGTCGGACGCCTAATAGCTTGGAGCACAATTGATATTTTCTCCTGTTTCACTAACATTTTCCGCTAGGCACGTTTCTTATAAACCAACGATGGAACAAATCGTTGACATATGGTGTAAAGCTTCAAAGTTAATTAACGTTAATTAACCGCTGGTGACTGCAGATCGTGTCTGCAGCCAAAGCTGGCTGCTGCTTTGTCTCAGTAAAAAAAAAATACCGCCCCCCCCCCCGACCCTTCAGTATGAAGAGTTTAGAATTCAGAATTCCAGGGATTACCGGTTACCTTTCTGAAGCAGAAAACAATTGGAATTATAATGAACACAAAATAAACAAAACACATTTACCTGTTTTCATTTAGTTTTCATATTATTATATGTCCAAGGTTAATATGACTATTCATAGTAATTAAGATGTTCTTAGGCTTAATTTACTATGTTTGAAGGATTAATGGCGAGTTAGTCATAATGCTATAGATCATAGCCAGTTATGTCTTCTAATGTATTGCATATACCTAATTATGGATCAGATATGATAATATGTGTAATATTATACCATTTAAAAACACTCATGGTAAAGAGAGACATGTGTTATTAATCCTTTTTAATGTCATCATCTAACTAGGCTACTTTTATGGTTTGAATGATTTAAAGTGAAGCAACTTGCAAGAATCTTGGCAACATTATTATTATTATTATTATTATTATTATTATTATTGTAGTACTACTACTAATAATAATAATAATAAAACACAAACATATAATGCATTTTAAACAAATTTTACCCCTCACAGACCTCCTATTTAGAATAAATATGCCCTTATGACATCACAACGTGGGTTTAAGTTTTTGGTATTTTGGGGGGAAATAAACTGAATCAGATGACAATAATGACAAATCAACTAACTTTTGCCCAATTTCCCATCAAGGCACCAGTTTGTAGATCACGAAATAATATGCACATTGCAAAAGCTTATTTAGTTTAAACTGCATGCTAACTATCGAAACAAAGACATTAATAATAACCATCAGCTAATAATCAGAAGGGAAATCCGTCTCCTGGCATGGATGCTGCCAAAAATGCTTTGTTGTCAGCAATTGGATTTAGACGAAATCATGTTTTTCCATCATAAAACTTTAACTTAAATGAGAATGGAGGCATCACTTAAAGCGACAGCCTTAGTTTTGAGATACAGTATTTCAAAACACTTTAAAACACTTAAAAGCACAGAATCCTTATCAGCACTTATATTAATTAAAAATGTAATTTAAATGAAACAGAAAATTGAAATTATATAACCAAAAAATCTGAACACTATTACATGTAAAACCTGGAAGCTTGTTTTGGAATCATGAAACTTTCTGAATAAATTAGACATCAGACAAAAAATAACATTTAATTGCCATTAAAAAGGTGAAAGTTGTCCAAACTTGTTCCAAACCTTAACCACAGGAGCCTACAACGTAAAAACCCTAAACTGTTCAAATGCATCTCAAACTTCTAAGCATCCAAAATATCCATCATAAGCCAAAGGCTCCCCCAGACTAAAGGTAGGATATTTCTAAAGCACTGGTTTTGGTGGATGGATGCATATTTTTAAAGGTAATCGGTGCATAAGCGGGTTTACTGACAGATTAGCTCTTAAACTACACAATTCTCCTGAAAAACATTCATGGCTGAATAGCTTTTAGTGCTGTTGTTTTAGACAGTGTGATTATGTATGATAATGAAAATGGTTTAATGCCACCATGAACACATCACACCTCAATCTGAAATGCCAAAAAATGCTGGGGTTAGCAAGTGGATTAGGGATAGATAATGTTCCAAAGTGATCACAAAACAAAGGAAAATGGTCGGGATTTTGCTACATTTCCGCTCTCCTGCAAATGAAGATCATTATTATTCTATACCAATTAGAAAACACAGTCATCATACAACACAGAGGAGACTTCCTGCTTTGATTCACTTTTCTCTGATTTCATTATTATGAAATAGAAAAACGACAACAACAAACTGCTAATTTAGGAGAATATTACAGCCAGTGAAGATGAAACAGCAGCGATTCTCTCCTGAGTTACAGAATGCAGGTTTGAGCAGGACCATCTCCCTGAGAGGCCGAGCTGACTGCGGTGTGCATTTCCATCATATTACTCACCGTAGGCACTTTGCAGGAGTTGAGGAAGGGGCTTTTGATCCCCTAACGAGCAGCACCAGGGGTAGTGGAGAGGAGGGGAGGGAAGAGGCGGGGCAGGGGGGAAAGGTGGATCAGCTGCTGTTTCATTGCGGCTAAAACTCTCGATGTTTCTGCTCCTCACCTATAAATATAAAGAACAATGTGGCACGTAGTCCTCTAGACAGTATTTTACCCAAACTGCTTCAGTAAAACACTGGCCATAAAAACAAATAAAAGCATCTGTCGCCCTGGATGGCCTAATGTCACCTCGGGGAAGGTGCAAGGTGTGACTCAGGGTCTGCCCATTGGCTGCTGGGGTCAGATTAGCCCCGAGGTGTGACTCAGGGTCTGCCCATTGGCTGCTGGGGTCAGATTAGCCCCGAGGTGTGACTCAGGGTCTGCCCATTGGCTGCTGGGGTCAGATTAGCCCCGAGGTGTGACTCAGGGTCTGCCCATTGGCTGCTGGGGTCAGATTAGCCCCGAGGTGTGACTCAGGGTCTGCCCATTGG
>JAODLD010000051.1:6002905-6013613 GCA_026781065.1 Mormyrops boulengeri | reverse complement strand
GGGTCTGCCCATTGGCTACTGGGGACAGATTAGCCCAGAGGTGTGACTCAGGGTCTGCCCATTGGCTGCTGGGGACAGATTAGCCCAGAGGTGTGACTCAGGGTCTGCCCATTGGCTGCTGGGGACAGATTAGCCCCGAGGTGTGACTCAGGGTCTGCCCATTGGCTACTGGGGACAGATTAGCCCCGAGGTGTGACTCAGGGTCTGCCCATTGGCTGCTGGGGACAGATTTGCCCCGAGGTGTGACTCAGGGTCTGCCCATTGGCTACTGGGGACAGATTAGCCCAGAGGTGTGACTCAGGGTCTGCCCATTGGCTGCTGGGGACAAATTAGCCCCGAGGTGTGACTCAGGGTCTGCCCATTGGCTGCTGGGGACAGATTAGCCCCGAGGTGTGACTAAGGGTCTGCCCCTTGGCTACTGGGGTCAGATTAACCCCGAGGTGTGACTCAGGGTCTGCCCCTTGGCAACTGGGGTCAGATTAGCCCCGAGGTGTGACTCAGGGTCTGCCCATTGGCTGCTGGGGACAGATTAGCCCCGAGGTGTGACTCAGGGTCTGCCCATTGGCTGCTGGGGACAGACTAGCCCCGAAGTGTGACTCAGGGTCTGCCCATTGGCTACTGGGGTCAGATTAGCCCCGAGGAGAGTCCGACTGAGGAATCCATGCTGGCTGTGATTAATGAGTGTTATTGTGAGGTTTACTTGGCTCCACCCTGTCTCAGGTGCAGCTGCTCGCTTTGATTTATGAACAAGACGAACTGCGTTTCCTGTGTAAACAGCTGGTTTGACTTTTATCCTTCAGGTTCATAACAATTACAGCAAGTAACTGATCTTTGCTATCGAGATGATGTCTGAATAGATTGAGATATCTTTTATATGTAACATTTTACTTGACGGGGCACAAATACTTAGTAATAACTCAGTTACTACTGAAGTACAAATCATATACAAATATAGTAACTACTTAAGATAAATGATGCGTCACGATTCAGTATGATGAACAAACACAAGATCAGTATTTCACTTGTGTCATTCATTACACAATTGTTCCAAATTCCTTGGAATTAACAAATACAGTAATTGCTTGAGATGTGTTGTGACTCATTAATGATGAATGAATATGAGATCAATATGTAACCAAGATTTAGTTTGTGGTTAATTAATACATAAGTAATAACATACTACATTTTTGTGTGCCCTCAAGTGAAGTGTTACCCTTTTATTATCTTAGGTACTTTTTATGGCAAGTCACGTTTTACAAGCATTTGGAAGAAGGTAGTCAAGGAAGAAAAGTGCATTGCAAATCCTTTTAACTTTACATGCAGCTCACTGAAGTTACAAGAAGTATAAATTCATAAATAATGCAAAACCAGATTTCAGGGAACCTCTACATTACACCCACTGAATTAGAAAATGATGTAAATCCTGTATCCATGTCACATGGTAGGAAGTGAATTCCTTGCCAGGTGCTGTGTTGACACAAACTTTGAGCGTGGGCGATTCCCATCCGGTTTCGGCCGGTTGTGCAGTGAGGTCATTACTTAGGCATGAGGGCAGGCAGCAAGCATGCTGGAAACTGAAGCTGTAATGGCATCCTGACCATTTAGGAGAAACAGCCACAAAGACTGCTGTAAGGCAGAGCTGAAATGTCACAGGCACCTCACGGAAAGCTGGAAGTACCAAACCTGTCCCTTCCTTCACATGCCCTTCGGGCCAGCTGGTTAATGAGCTCTACCCTAAAGTCTTTCATTAAATTTCGTGGGGTTCGAGGGTCTCCCCCATCGGTGAATCCACCAGTGAGTCCATCCCACGTCCTGTCAGCTCACACCACCTGCAGACAAAGTGTCTCCGGGACAACCGTAGTGTTATAGCGAAGCTGAGGATTTGCCGTGTGGTGCTCCAGTCCACTGTCAGCTGCTGGCTCTCTAAAGTTGAGCTTTTTTCCTCTTTTTTTCAAGCTTTTCAATTCCATCATTAATTGTGCTTGACACCAACTTTATTTGCACTGTCATTTCACCTGATATATATTTGTGAGAATATAAAAAAAAAAATTGACAAAACAACAAAAATATGTCTGTTTTTGTGTTTGTAAAATTATTAATGCATTTGATTATGGAAGACTCATCACACATCCCGGCCTTGATGCATAAAGTAATTGAATGATTAGCATCTTGATTAAAATCAGTTTTAAACTAAAGAAGCTTTAATTGTTTTGAGGGCAATTTTTAATCTGCTTCTAATGACTTCTTATTATCCAAAAGACACCTCCAATCATTTAGTAAATAAGACATGTAACTCTATTTGTTACTCATTTGAGTAATATTTAAGAGACTGAAATAAAACTAGAATAAGTAGGAGGATCTCAGGAAAGCAATGGCATGGAGGCTGAGTTGGTGGCGCTGTTGCCTCGCACCTCCAGAGCTGGGCGCTACAGATTCTTATCTCCCCTGTTTGTGGAGCCTGCATGTTCTCCCTGCATCATATGGGTGCCTCCCTGTGGCCCAGAGACTTGCAGTTCTATTAATTAGCATCTTCCCATTGATTATGCATGTGTGTGCCCTGCTATGGACTGGCATCTCATTCAGGATCTACCCACGCCTTGTTCACTATGCTGGCTAGAATAGGCTCCATCTCAGACATGATGTGTTACACCTGCATCACTATTTCTCCTCACTACTGGAGTGCAGGACTCAGAACTTGGTTCATTCTGCTAGAATCCTGTTTTATGGCGCTGTTTTTGTTCCTCCACATCTGACTCTTCCTGTCATGCAGCAACTTCTCCAGTCAGTTACCCGCTACACCCTGTTGGAGAGGAAAACCTGGCCGAAGGGTCCCTGGTGAGACTCGGGGTGTTTTCTGTCTGCGTTTGTCAGATGTTTGACATAAACATAATGAGTTTTATTGAGCGGCCCGGCTCTCCACGTGACAGTGGGCCGGTAGGGCAGAGAGCCCCCTTGAGGAGCGTATCCCACCACCCCACCTCCTCGTGGTGCTTCTGTGAGTCCTACCTAAGTATGCAGCATCTGGCTCAAGAGCCGGCAGCACTCGGGATCCTGCCAAAACAAAAAGCAGTGTTGTAGCATCATGTTCCTGGCCCCGCAGGACATGTGCGTGAGGTCATCTTCATAAGAGTTTAACAGCCAAGTCTTGGAAAGTGATGCTCACCACGGAAATACCTTCAGTTTACTATTTAAAAAAATACTGCATTACATACACTACATGGACCCAGACACTTGGCCATTATACCTACAGGCATTTTCATGATATTCCATTCTAAATCCATAGGTATCAAGATGAAGTTGATCCCCCCCCCCAATTTGCAGCTAAACTGCCACTTTTCTGGGAAGGCTTTCCACAAGTGGTCTGTGACTTTATGTGGTCTCTCACTTTGTGGCTGAGTTTCTGTTGTTCCTAAACTATAATACTACTTACCGTGGAATATGTAGCAGGGAAGTAATTTCATAAAGTTTAATTCACTGAGTACTTCAGAATGACCCATTCTTTCAGAAATATTTGTAAACATCTATTTGCATCTATGTGAAAGCTTGTTCAGTAAAGAAAAAGTTAATATATACTATTAGACCAAAGGGCGCTGTTAAGGAGCTCGCTGGATCCCACACGGAGTCCAACACGGGCTCACTGACACTTGACAAGGCCTTCAAAACACTTGACGATGCATTAGGACCTTTCACTATAAGGTCTCCATGTACTTAAAGCCTGACAGCAGACAGCTCCTTCTTTTACATACATGTTGCCACTTCAGGTCTTATTACCTGTCTAAACATGCCTAGTGACATTTCCCGGGCAACTCTGGATGCTAGAACTTCTGAAAATAATGCATATAATTTTAACTCCCTCTATAATCAGTGACACCTTTGGCATTATCAAAAGCCACACAAAATGCCACAAGAACTATGGTAATACAACCTATTTATGATCAACTTTTATTTTTATTTTTTTTATCTTTTCTGGACATTCTGATTATACAACATTTCCAGCATGTCCAAATTATTTCCAGTTTCCTGTTAGCTTTTATTTTTGGAACAGAAAATATTAAAACCAATCACATGCACAGCCCAGACATAACCCTCGACTTAACAGTCAAACCTGTATAATTAAACCCAAAGACACAGCTGACTCCTGTGGGCACAAAGCCACATATGGCTGGTGCACAAGCACCAAGACCCGTGAGGAAAGTGCTGCTGAAACTCCAACTCAAGCGGTGGGAAAACATCTCCTCTCTATCAAAAAATATGACCATTTCATGACAGGTTCGTTTTTGTTCTCTTAACAGAGAACAATTATACTCGCCTTTTCCCTGCAGGAAAGGCAGCATTTTCAGAAAGTCGCTGAATACCGCCCTAAATGCTCCTCTTATGGACACACAGCGTTGTTCTTCGCTCTAATGCATTTTACATGTGCTCATCGTGATCTGAAGTATCGTCATTCCGTCTGTCGTAATGATGCGTTACTCTAGGGAATTTGGCAAAACAGCTTTCGTGTTGACAACTTAATGCCCAGCAAATCATTTTCATATATTGTCTTCTTGGATTACATCCCGGTGAATCTACTGAAACCCATTACAGCTCAAACTAGATGAAAAGTGGTTTTTAACCCTTTGCCGTCGGCTGGGGTTGTGTAATTGCTAATCATTTTAAGTGCCGGAGGGTTCCGCAGGCTATTTTGGGTCTTGAGATAACCTAAGGGTCCATGGGACACAGCCAGTGAACTGCAGTCGCTGATTTTTTTTTCAATAAGCTGTGCTAGAAACCCCTGGAATTCATTGCCCTGGATTTTTTATCTATATGTACAAACAAACAATCAAACCCTCCTCAGAAAATACACTGGAAGCTAGTTAATTTGATTTATTAATTCATGTATTTATTATTTATGTATGATGATGCTAATTAAGGGGTGTTGTAGTGGATAGCACTGTTGCCTCACACCACTAGGACCAGGGTCTGAGTCTCCGCCATGGCTCCATGTATGTGAGTTTGCATGTTCTCCCTGTGTCGCTATGGGGTTTCCTCCTGGTGCTCCAGTTTCCCCTCATAGTGCAAAAATATGCTGAGGTTAATTGGAGTTACCAGATTGCCCATGGGTGTGCATGTGTGAGTGAATGGTGTGTGAAGGTGCCTTGTGATGGGTCTTTGCCCCATCCGGGGTTGTCCCCTGCCTTGTGCCCATAGCCTCCAGGGTAGGTTGCGGACCCCCTGCAACCCTATGTAGGACAAGCAGTTACAGGAGGTGGATGGAAGGATAGAATGCCATTTAAATGACCACCATGCATACCTTCACAGTCAATAGTGAACCGCATTGGCAGACAGCTGTGTAGACTTTGATCAGATGATGAAAATGGCTCTTCTGGCTTGTCGTCAGAGTGCTCCATGTCTTGTGGTACACAGCGCTAACGTAACTTTGCGTACAAGTGGATTAAACTTGCAGGACGTGCCTGGGAGCCCCACTCAGCGACACTCAATGTCATGCTAAAAGCCGCTGACATTATTAGGAGTGCTTTGTGTGGCGCAGCACTCTGGGCTGACATTTCTCGCGTAATATCATTAAAATGGAGGGCTCTGTATATAAATGATAAACACTAATATTTGTCAGAAATTTCAAATCAAGCACACAAATAAAATTTCAAATACAGTTGTTTTACTTGTTTTCTATAAGTACTTTTAAAAGCCCTTTTATAAATTTGACTAAATATGTACAAAGCTTTAAAATACTGTAATTAATGCTAAATGAACGCCGGGCATTAGAATGCATGCAATTATTAAGTCATTTTTGTCACGCTAACTGTGGGTCTCTTGTACAAAGACAACGTGTTGTGTGTAGCTAAATGCAGACCAGTTCAGTGTTAGCTAAGGCATAAACACAGACCTGGGCAGATGCCCTTCTGGCACAAACATTTGCCACGTTTTCTGTCATTTGCGTTCAGACTGTTGACAAGGTAAATCGTCTACCTCACTCGGGGCTGTCTTCTCAGGCTCCCCAAGCATCACAGCGCTGCCACGCTGAATTCCGAGGCCCATTTGGATCCAGCTAACGCTACATGGAGCTGACGCGGGAGAACCTGAGCATGACTGGTTGACTCCTCTCTTTCTATGAACAGGAAAGTTTAATAACCAAACTTGTATAGGAAAGACATTGAGATACAGGAACCAGCTATATATTTACATACTTAGCTGTCTATCTAATGCTCTTTGTCAGAACTCACCAAGTTGTTATTTACACCAAGTAATGGGTGTTAATAACAATAATCCAATAACAGAAGAAAAGGGGTTGAGCTGTAAACAACAAGAGTGAGGGATTCAGCACACGTCTGTTGTTAGTGTATCTAGCGTATCGTGTTATCTTCAAATTTCGGAATAACTTTTGCATTTTCATATTCCACCGTGTTCGTGATTTAAAAGGAATTTATACCTAGCTATTGCCATAGTAACACCTGTCTGATCATTTTTTGTTTATGATTTTCTTCCTGCAGTCTGTAGCTTCCCCCGCCCCAAGACAAAGATTTTCCTTCAGAAATATAGGCAAAGAAACTGGGTCACAACATCAAGGGTGGCCCACAGTGTAACTGTTGTTCAATGAAAAATGAGCACAATATTATGTAAGCTACATTTTACAAGTATTAGTCATTGTGATTATGATTGCAGTTTAAATGTTCCAGAATTTAAATTTGTTTGTGAAAAGAGAATATCTGTGTTTTTATTTACAGTAATTGCTTTACCTGGAGACGACCTGCGACCCAGAGACTATTGCAGGGGGTGGAGAGGGTCAGTACCCATCAAACTGGCAGAACAAAGCTCTCAGAACTCAGAGATTCAGGTAGAGGGGAATTCAGAATCACACGTTCACCTGAACACCGTGTGGGAGGGCACCCATCCAGAGACATGGGCCAGGTGAGAGCTTAAGGTGTTAGGCAGTTCATCTGAACACCATGTGGGAGGAGACCCATGGAGATAAGTAAGCCGGGTGTGGGCTCGGAGTCTGAGGTGTAGGGGAGCTCACCTGAACACCGTGTGGGAGGAGCCCCATGCAGATATGTAAGCCGGGTGTGGGCTTGGAGTCTGAGGTGTAGGGGAGTTCACCTGAACACCGTGTGGGAGGAGCCCCATGCAGATATGTAAGCCGGGTGTGGGCTCGGATTCTGAGGTGTAGGGGAGTTCACCTGAACACCGTGTGGGAGGAGCCCCATGCAGACGCGTAAGCCGGGTGTGGGCTCGGAGTCTGAGGTGTAGGGGAGTTCACCTGAACACCGTGTGGGAGGAGCCCCATGCAGACACGGGGCCGGGTGAGAGCTCAGGGTCTGAAGCACTGGGGAGTTGACCTGAACACCGTGTGGGAGGAGCCCCATGCAGATGTGTAAGCCGGGTGCGGGCTCGGAGTCTGAGGTATAGGGGAGTTTACCTGAACACCGTGTGGTAGGAACCCCATGCAGACAGAGGGCCGGGTAAGAGCTCAGAGTTTGCGGCACTGCCAAGTTCACCTAAACACCGTGTGAGAGGAGACCCATGCAGACACGGGGCCAGGTGAGAGCTCAGGGTTTGAGGCACTGGGGAGTTTACCTGAACACCGTGTAGGAGGAGACCCATGCAGACATGTAAGCCGGGTGTGGCCTTGGAGCCTGAGGCACTGGGAAGTTCACCTGAACACCGTGTAGGAGGAGACCCATGCAGACGTGTAAGCCGGGTGTGGCCTTGGAGCCTGAGGCACTGGGGAGTTCAGGGCCTCAAATATGAAAAATAAACTCATTTTCATTGATTGTTTCTCTGAGGGCTTCTTGGATTTTGGCAGAAACATCTAAACAGGAATTAACATGGAAAATGAGAAGCTCTGCGGGCCAGAACTGAAATTCAGCCAGTAAAAGCAACAGAAACCATAATGTTTCTCTGTCAGAAATATTCTTGGGGCGGGGGGGGGGGGGGGCTCAAACAGCACCTCACTGGCTCCGGTGAGTTTATCATCATTGATGGCGGACAGCCCTTCCTATTAGCATCAGCCATCAGTCTTTTCAGCATATCAGTCTGCTATGTGACAAGTGGCAAGAACACTGCTCCAGTTATTAGCTTATTTTATTTTTGGCCTCAATACAGAATAACAATAAATGGAGAAACAGAATTCCTGGGCATGCAGGGACTTTTAAAAACTGGAAAAATCTGGTGAAAATTTTCATTTGTAAATATTTTTCCCTTCCACTGTCTAGAATTCTCATTGCTTATGTATTTCTAATGTCTTATGTATTATCTACTGACGTATGGAACAAAACCAGACATTAATCTTTGTTTAGATTATTTTCTAGTAAACAGTGGTCAATTCTCACCAGAAACACAGACGTGATATGAAGGTTCTGCATTTACATAAGAGCGCATGCTGTAATATTAAGCAGGGCCTTCCTGATTCGGTAATGGCGAAATGAGAAGATCACAGGGCAGAGGTCACTCTCCATCACTCACAGTAACACCGGAAGATTTCTAAACGGTAGAGATCCCAGCACCAAGAGAGACATAACTCAGATCCCACAATCTGTGTCATTCACCAGGCCAATGAGGTGCAAACAGGGTAATCCTGAATCACATGTCGAAAACCTCAGGCAGCAGGCCATGCATGACATACCACAAGATGGTATGGACGTCAGGCCGCGTGTCGCGAGTGAGAAACATGACTGGGCTTACGATGTGCAAACAGTCAAGGAGACACAAGTGAAAGCCATCGTCTGGTTAATCCAGCGGGGAGGAGATGATTGTAAGTGGGCGGCACTGAAGTACCTTGAGGCCCAGAAGCTGATGGGGCGGCGGCTCAGAGATTCAATAGACTCCTCCTCCCAGGAAAACCTGTAAACCCAAACCCTGGCGTTGTGACGTAACAGTGCCGCCCTCTCAGCCACCATAGTATTATCCATCCATACATCCATCCATACATCCATCCATCCTCTGCCCCAGGGCCCTTCAAATCTGGCCCTCGATTCCAAATCCAGGCCATGTTTTCAGTTCTCCCGTAGTTAGTTTAACAATTACGGATTCTGATTGGCCACAGGCTTCACACCTGGCTCACAGGTAAAAGAAGGCTGGAAAATCAGCAGTACTTGGCCCTTGAGGGCCGTGATTTGAATAACCCTGCTCTACCCTTCTGTCCTGGTCAGACTTGTGCTATCCTCAAATTATAGCGTGCTATATTATATTGCATTGTATCAAAAAGGAGCTGTGAAAATATGTTGCGAAGGTCGTTTGTGTTTCCCCTGAGCCCCCACGAGGGTAAGCACATCGTCAGGCGGAAAGCATCTCATTCAGTTTGCCACATTAGACGCTGATGAGATCCCACCGGGTAAAAGGCTCGGTCATCATGAAACAGCACAGCGTGAAATCAGCCATCACCGAAAAACAAAGGCCAGAAACAGAACTGCGGGTTATATATTAAATATGGTTCAAAATGAACAGCAGAAGGCAAACGCCCTCATCTTTGGACAGAAGAGGATAGGTGGTTCGGGTCACCGCCATCCCTATTTCAACAAAGGGCACAAGGCTGGGGTACATCCTGCATGGGATTCCAGGCCATTTCGATAATTGTATTTAATGCACTACATGAAACACATTTTAAATGTCAAACAGTGAATTTCCTTCAGAGTGATGCAGTTTTTTCTCCAAAAGGATGAATGAATGTCTACATTTGTATACTTTCAGACCATTTGAAATGCAATACATGTAACATCTGAAATGTAAAATTTGCAAAAATGGGTACATTCTCATTTGTGATTTGACAGTATTCACATTAAATTATCAGAATGATAGGCTTGCCATTTGTATTCCCTGGACAGATAACATGCCGTATGTTGACGGTTCATCACTCCTCCACCAGGGGGCGTGTGACAGACGCCAGTCCAGCAAATACGAACAGTTGGCATACTAATGCTGTGTTCCATTTACCTCGTATGTTAGAAGTCGGAGCTGGGAATGACATTACATCTGAGTTAACTGCATTCCAGCACAATGAGTTGGAAAGCCATTTAGCAATACCAGCGACCTGTTTCAAACAGCAGTATTTCTTGCTTAAGCTGGATAACTTGTCGGACTTAAGGTACCCCACTTTAAATGGCCTGTATCTTTGTTCACTTACATTTGATCCAGACTACATTAAATTCAACATGCTATCCGGTTAAGCAATAAATCTTACTTCCTGATAATGGCCCCAGTTCTAGCCAGGGTCATTCTTAGGCTTTTTTAGTAATATCAGTCAGTCAACACATTACGCAGTATTTTGTGCATACAAACATTGTAGCAACACGTCTACAGATAATGATGGGACAGTACTGTGTGTAAGATGTAAGTGCTAATAGACAGTACAGTGGTACCTTGACTTACGAGTGTCCCAACTAACGAGTTTTTTGAGATACAAGCCGTCTCTCGGCCAATTTTTTGCTTTGAGTTGAGAGTGAAAATTCGGGTAACGAGCCAGCTTCAGTTACCCCACCGCTAGTTGACGCAGTGAATGCCGAAACATCCGCGCAGAATCCCGGGTCTCACTCGTTCACTTTAAGCAGTTAGCTCGCAGTGGAAGTATTAAACTGAAATTAAAGAAAGAAATTATCGAAAAACATGACCAAAGTGTGCGTGTGGTCGACTTGGCGAAGCAATACGAGCGTAGCGCTTCTACAATCTGCACCTTGCTGAAGCAGAAGGAGTCGATAAAGGCTATAACGCCAGCCAAGGG
>JAODLD010000051.1:5981765-5992382 GCA_026781065.1 Mormyrops boulengeri | reverse complement strand
CCACAGCCAGTGGTCACCATATCCAATCCCGCTCCCTGTCCTCACAGCCAGGGGGCTCCCTATCCAATCCCGCTCCCTGTCCTCACAGCCAGGGGGCCCCATATCCAATCCCGCTCCCTGTCCCCACAGCCAGGGGGCCCCGTATCCAATCCCGCTCCCTGTCCCCACAGCCAGGGGGCCCCGTATCCAATCCCGCTCCCTATCCCACAGCCAGGGGGCCCCATATCCAATCCCGCTCCCTGTCCCCACAGTCACGGGGCCCCGTATCCAATCCCGCTCCCTGTCCTCACAGCCAGGGGGCCCCATATCCAATCCCGCTCCCTATCCCACAGCCAGGGGGCACTGTACGTGATCTTGCTCTCTGTTCCCACAGCAGAGAGCAGCCTACAAACCTGCACCAACCTCATTTGTACAGTGAAAAGCCCTGTCAGCTTCCCCTGCAGGCAAGAGCTCTTACTGGGAACACTTTAAGATAATTTAAAAAATGATTTCTATTCGTATAATTGTATTTAAATATTAATTGTGACAAATATCTATATCCCGTGAATATTTATTTATTTAATATTTGTTCGATTCAGATCATTAAATCCATTTTCTAATCAGTCTGATTCAACGAACACTAATAAAAAAACATTTTTCATTTCATCTAAGTACTTACAGGAAATGAGCTTCAGTTCCACATTTCACTTTCTGAGAGGGTTGCCTACCACGGTAGCAGAGATACCAAAAGACTTCCATGTTCTTCATCACTGCTGGGGTGGGGTGAGGAAACACAGATGCAGACATCTAGATCATACTGAAATGTATGCATATTAATTGGTTGAAGATATTCACATTTTTCCCTGGGAAACATACGCAGAAATGTTATCGCTAATAAGAAAAGTAATTTGGGAGCACAGAATTACTCCCTTCCCTTTTCCCGGATATAGCTTAAACACTGCGTTGGGAAGTATATATCCCAAAGTGGCCTGATAAAAATGGTATCTCTTTAAGCTGTGTGGTATATTTGGTTGAGACACGTTTCTTGCCAACGTACAGACAGCGTCCCTCCTTCTTTTTTGGCTATGGTGCACAGCCCCCTAGTGGCCGAAAGCAGAACAGCCGGGGGACCACTGCTGACAACCCCTGATGCAAAAGGTACATTTATTCCGGGAATGAAAACCTAAAGCAGAAAGGCCCAGATGCCTGAGGAAGCAATTTCAATTAAACATATTGTTGGGCGGCTAGAGGGATCCTGAATCTGCACTCAGTCGCCGCGTCTCGCGCTCTTAAGACGCGCGTCTTTTGGAAACACGCGTCAGGCACGTAGTAGCGCGCTATTCACGGGTTATCAAAAACGCTTGATTAACCTTATTCTGCTTATTTGTTCGTGAAAACAGACACGACGATGATTTTGTTCCTTTATTTTTTTTTTAAATATAGGAGCACAATAATAACCCCGAGAAAAAAAAAATGGAAAGGAAGCTGCTTTGTTTCATAATTGTGAGGTAATTATTTTGGGTTTTGCCTACGTCCGTATCGCCGTCGCCTGCCTTCTGGCAAAACACAACAGGGTGGCATTAAAATTAGTCGCAGTTAAGTACTGCAGAGATATGTAGAGTTGAAACTTTTAGCTGAGTAAATAAGGGATACCACTCAGTACAACTCTGTTAACCATTATCCTCATAAAGTTGACTTGAGTATTTAAAAGTGTGTTACAGTATACTATACAGTACACTATACTTAAAAATACTGCGAGCAATATCCTTAGATGGTGTCCATATTTACACAAAAAAATATATAGGCCTAATATTCCTTGTTGTTTCACTGAGCCTCATATTATAGGATTTCTGCTTGATTTATATAAATCATTGTTTTGCTTCCTTAAATTGACCTGAATAGGTGTTACCTGTAGCAATGGGTCTGTTACAGTGTTTAGTAAAGCCTCGTGTATATGAAGACTGGCACAGCCTACCATTCTGCAGTGAAATATTTCCTCAAAGGCAATTAATATACAGTGTTAGAGAGTACAACAGCATTTCTCCTGAGATCTGAACCTGTCAACTGCGATACTCCAGAACCCTAACTGGACCAGTGCTCCAGCCAAGATCCCAAATCCGGCCTTATCACTAAGCCCAAGGGCACCCAAGGCGACCAGCTGTTTGCATGCCAACTGGCAATACATTTGAATCATCACCGAAAACACCAACGTGTTTTAAGGTCTCTCAAGCAAAAGACAGCAAGCTAAACAAACTAGACAGAAAGAGAGAACCACACAGACATCTATGCACTTAAGAGAAGGCATCTTCTATGCTTGACCAGAAAGGATGTTTCATTTCAGACATATACACACAGTCAAACCAGCCAAACAAAGAGAGAGAGAGAGGGAATGCTCACTTTGGTTAAAAGTTAACCAGACTAGACTCCTAGGAATTTTTCCTCTTCAATGGGCAGAACGAATCACAATATAGATCAAAGTCACCAAATTTTCTCATAAAGACGACAAAATATTCACAGCTTGTACCCAGAACCTGAAAATCAAGTTCAAAAAGACTAGAAGCTTGTAGAAAAGCAATTGTGCTGGACTGCATTTTCACAGATAAATCTGTGGCGAGTCAGCCTGGGCACCAGAGAACAGATGCACAAGAGAGTAGACTTATCCAAATAATGTTCTTAATCCAAAATTTTATTGTGGCTCCTTTAAGACACACACAGACAAAATTAATTGGAAAAAAATGAATGAAACCCTACTATTTAAAACACAAAACCAACAAGAAACCCACAGCCACTACACAGCTAGGATGCCTCCCAGCCCCTGAGACTCCTTCCAGCCCTGTGTCCACCAGGTCCCCACTGGCTGTATTTAAAGCCCTAACAAGTGGGCCGGTTCGATCAGGCCCAGCTGGGTTTCATTAATTGAGAAACTCGGAGGGCACAAGGCAGTGGAAAGGCTGGATGTGTCACGGCGCCTCCTGCTGCCTCCCACCATGTAAGGCCATATGCCCACCTATTCCTGCTCTGCTACATGGTACCTCAGAAAGAAAGTAAGAACGGCATGAATGAAACATGGACAGTACAAAATGACATGTGAAAAGAAGGAAAAAAACACCGGGGGAATGTACTATAATTAATTTGGACCACAATTACTCACCTTTATCTCTCCACCGCAGCAGCATATCATAATAAAGAGATTAGGTGCTATTTTCATTGTGTTCATTTTAAGGGAAAATAAAGCACATCTGTTAAGTTACAACAATTCATGGTAGAAAAAAATCATGAATTAGAGTGTAATCTTGCTAAATTGCCATTCCAAAGCCATTTCCTGTGGCCTCCATTTTTTTCTATAAGGGTAACAACATTTGAGCTTTAAACTGTGTTTAAAAGTGATTAATCACTTCATAGCATGTCCATAAACATCTGTGTTCATAAATAGCATTCTGTTACTTCCGAAAAGCCTTTCTTCATTTTTGGAAAGGAACTTTCAGGAAAGGGGCTGTTTTCGTGATAAAAATGACCATCCAGCCACATGAAACTGATTCTGTCTGCATGAAAATATTTAATTTCAATATGTGGCAAGATGAATGTCTGGAAAACGGAGGGAAGACATGGTTTGTCTGGTCTGGCATTTGCTTCCAGAAGCACAGATTCACACATGAAAAAAGAAACAAAAATGGAAAAAGGAATCTCTGCGATGTCACATTATTGTCAAATTTAAAACACGCACATGTATTATTTCATGAATTTAATACTCAGCCTGACTGCTTACATCAAAAATTTCCAGTGGAAGGATTAGTTTTAGCTCAAATTGTAACATAGAGGAATAAAATGTTATAAATATAAAGGCATGTTTTGTTAAATTCTCACTAAGCAGCTTGATAATTGTTAATTTCAACAGACAAACAAGTAAAAAAAGACGTTCTGTTTTCAATGCACTTTGGGACACCTTCAGCATTTCACTGTGAATCCCTGCTTTGACTTGACTTGTCTTGTCATGTTTGTATTTTATAATTTCATGATGGGGCAAAGCACAGTTTTCACACAGTTAAAGGAGATAAAAAATCTCCCAAAGTGAAATCTTCGCTGTGTCAGTATTGATATGACAATGCAGTTTATGGTCAATAGGTTTATATTTAGGTTTAGGTTTATAGGTTGGGGGTATGGGGGTGGGATAAAATCAGCGCGCATGATAAGTACAGCTGTAGTGATTCTTTCCTTTCTCTGATACTGAGCCTACCAGTGCCTTCCAGATTTATAGAAGATAAGCTGCCGTATTTTGAGAGCACAATCGCTAAATTAAATTTAAAGGAAGCAGCAGTCTATCTGGGCTGAAGGCCTCAGGCAGACTCATCATTAATGAGCATTACAGGCTGCTGCGCCTCTCTATGAGAGCAACCAGACCCAAGAAAGGGCCCAGAAACCATGCCTTCTGAGCCGGATCATCATAATATCAGCCAGGAAGAGACTCCAAAATGGACCTTTTTGCATACTGAAGTGCACTACAATCACGCTCCAGCCATCGACCCACGTAGCGGCAATCTCACGGGCCATCAAGCAGGGCCTCGATGGTCTTTACCGGCCTGCGCGAATCGCATGGCCGTAAGCGATCGGGCTCCAACCTCCGTGGGAACGGAACACCACATCCCCAACACGGAAACAATGTATGTGCCTGGCAAGCACTTCAAGGAAACTGCATACAGTACAGCCACAAAACTAGCGCCGAATATTAAAATCACATACTAGATTCCCAGCTAGGACTGTGAGCTCATTTTCACTTCACGCTAAGATAACTTTCTGTGTTTGAAACGCAGTCGTGCGCCACATTAAGAGGCAACTGTATTAGTTACTTTTATCTGCTCCCATCCTATGAAATGCAAAGGTAGGCAAGGGAGTGGAGGGGATTAAAAGGGGATAAAAGCATGACGATGCTGCAGACGCAGAGCGGATCTCTCCGTGTGAATAATGCCCAAATTACAGCAGCATTACAGGCTGGCCGCACGGCCACAGCTCGGCTGACGTAAATGAGACTGTCCCTGACTGGAAGGTTAATGTCACAGCTGCAGCTCACCATAGCCAGCTCCATTAAGTCAGCCTTTTATTAACTTTCCTACAACAGCGGATAATTGGTCCTCTCGCCGACTCGTTGAGTTTTAATTTAATTCTACTACTAAATTATGTGGAAGGTGCAGATTATGATTAGATATTGTAAGTGATATGTGTACATATATATATATATATATATCCATCCATCTTCCAACTGCTTATCCAGTACAGGGTTGGGGGAGGGCAGGGGGCACTGGCCTATCCCAGGAAGCAAAGGGCACAAGGCAGGGGTACCTGGAATGGGACAGCGCTCCACTGGAGGGCGGGCACACACACACATACAGATTAGATATCTATATCTTTGTGGGGACTCTCAATTCATTTCTATGGGCACTACTCTTACCTCATCAATGACATGAACTGAATCCCTACCCAGCACTACCCATACCCATGAATATCTAAACAAAAGACAAGACTTTTGGCAGTTTTAGTTTTCGATTGCAGTCACACATTTTTATGAAATTGAGGTTATCCTTGTGGGGACCAAAAAATGTCAGCATAAGGTTAAAAGTATCAGGTTTTTATTACAGTATTGGGGACGTTGGGTCCCAAACATGTAATATATGCAAAACCACTTACACACTATGGGCCATTTAAAGACGCCAAACACTCTAACCACACCTTTCGACTGCTACGGAAAACGTGAAAATTACACACAGACAGTGGGATGGGATTTGAATCCCCCTAGAGGTGTAAAGGTGTAAGGCAACAGGACTACCCACCACGTGAAGCTTATATGTGTATATTAATGTGTGCGTGTGTATACACACACGTCTAGAATATCAAATTTTAAATAAATTCTAGTCACATGATACTTGTATCCGACACAAAGATTATACACGTACTTAAAATACTGCAACGTTATAATAGCTACAGTATAGTCATGTGTTTGTGTTGATTTATTCTCTTGATTTACTGGACGTGATGGTGGTAAATTACACTCTGCCTTTCGGCAACTTCAGAGGAGACCCGAAATGCCCATCCATGCCCATCCAGACGACGGAGAACCACGGGCAATCCGCTAATCATCTGTCGCTTGCAGAGAACTAGAGTCGGGTGGAAGATGGGAAAGGAATGTGAGGGAGGAGGGGGCGGCCGATATGTGAAAGGAAGCTGCTGAGATGTCAGTTTCCTACGCGGCCACTCCAAGTCAAAAGTCGCCTGAATGCCTGTGCAGGTGCAGCGCCGGATCGCCGCACAAAAGGCGGCGCCTCCGTAAACATCGTGCCACAAAAAGTTAAATACCTCCGAGTCAGCAAAAGCAGCAGGAGGGGAGGCGAAAAAAATGACATAAAACGAATCCCAGTCTAAATGCACCGGTGACAACAGGCAGTCATTAAGTGCGGGCTCTTCACTCGCATCCAGGAGCGTTTGCGGATGCAAAAACGGCAATCAGCACAACTCATATGCAGCGGTCGCTCTCCGGCGCTAACGCGGACTTCATCTCTCTCTCCCTGCCTCTTCGCCTGTACATAGGACAGTTATTATGAGGATTTTGGTTAATCTGTGTAGTTTCTCGGCCCATCTCCTTTGGGGCTGGTCATCTCGAGTGCACGTGCAGTGAACACGCAATCTGGTTACAATGAGGTATTATAATTAAAACTATTATTTACACTTGGTTTTAAAATGCCTCTTGGGTTATCAGATTGCAAGTGGACAGTGCTAAATACAAGTGTAAATGGCTACAAAGACACATTATGATCTGATGACTCAAACCAATTGCCGATGTTATCTGCGACAGGTTTGGCCACATATCTATTGTAGTGTAAACACTAATGCATCCTGATGTGTCCCCCGACAAGGATGTTACAATAACTCTGCAGCGCCTTTCAACCTCCTGGCGGAAGTGATATTAGGCAGTAAGGAAATCTGAGCACACCTGCTCTGCTGGACACCTTGGAGATGCACTACAGACACGGGTGTAAGTGTAAGTGACGACGCGCCTTGGCTGTCCGCTTGTGATCTTCTTGTCGTAGATGCATTTTTAAAACTAGGTGTGAACATGGCCGATGACTGCAGTTAAAGGACTGATATGTTCATTAAAATGGCTGAGCAGGCTACAGAGTCTTGGGAGTTTCTGTGAGGTCCTGGGTAAGACACTCACAGAATATCTCCCAAGGCCGTGGACGGCTCACTTTCTTGCTTTGCCTGTGGCTCTCCATCCACCCAAAGCAGGCTTTCTTCTAAAGATCATCTCTGCTCCTTGTGTTTTACACCACCAGATGACAGCTCCACTTGGACACACAGGTCTCCGATATCCAGCCTATATCAAGTTCAAATCCTTGGGCCTGGAAACATGATTTCCAGAGAACAATGCAGCATTTCCAAGCGAGATTCCTAAAGCTTATACAACGGAAAGGTTACAGCATCATGGAGCCATCTTACCCTATCTCCCGTTTAAAGGGCTCAGGGGTTCTGGGTTGACTTTTCTTGATCTTCAATTTGCTTTCCCAGCATTCAGGACGCTGAATCTTACAGTTCAGACCAGACCTAAAACCCAAAACCCACCTTTTCCAGCTGCACTTTAGCCAGGATAATACTGATAGCTTTCAGGGAACTTTCTGCTGCTAAGCAGGGAATGCTTGCAGGAATAGTTGTATATATTGTATGGCTCTTTGGGTGCAAGTAAAGATGGGAGAAATGAGACTTCAAAGTCCACAGTGCGGGGGATTCCGTTGTGATCTCATCAACATAACCCATGTCCCATTGGTTTTTTTTTTTTGTATTTCTTTTCTGGCAATACAGTGACCAAACAGACCTTCGTTATTGCATCCTGACAGTCACATGTCTGGGGGTCCTTGAGCAAAGCCCTTAACTCCCAGCACCACTGCAGGTGATGACCCTTTGCTGCCAAGCTTGCTCTCACCTATTTGTCTGTGTGTCATGGAGAGCAGGATGGGGTAGGCAAAGAAAGAATTCCCCCACCAGGAATCAATTAAAAAATGTCATTATCATTATTGTTACATCTAACACAACTCGCTCTTAGCTTCTGATCTGCAGTTATTCTTTTGCTAGAGTCTCTAAGAGTATTTACAGATTTTGAAGGGACGGACATCGACAAATGCGCTGGGTATTTTAATGAGATTAAATGGACATGATCATCACACTGTAATTATACAAAACATGTGTAAATAGCACAATGAATTTTCAGGGAATCCGTAGTAGGAGGTAGACTGGAGAGAACTGTTTTCAGCCATTCGAAGTCGGTTCTTTCAAACTGCTATTAAATTTTAAACGCCTTCTACTACCACAAAATAGCCTTTTAAAGGTCAGGACAGTCGGTGAGAAACGTCCACTGCCTCCAGTTTCATTGGCATGAGCATGCGCACAACTCTAATCATTTTTTGAATGGTTTGTCAACATAGAAAATTTGATCTCCTATGAATAAAAGCAATTCTAATTTAATTCAGTTGCGTCTCTAATAGTTTCTTAAGATGAGGTTATCTGCATGACACAGCATTCAATTTCACCTTTTCAAATGAATTCACTTATTATTCACTTATTAGAACTCAACTTAATGTTCCGCTCCCAACGATCTTTTCCGTCTCTATACATAAACAAAATGATTTATCACTTTATTTATATTACACACACCTTTTGAGATGTGATTTGGTAACAAACTTTCTATTGGTTCTTAAAATAATAGAACTTTGAAAATACATATAGCCTGTCCTTTAACTATTCGGTATAGCATGACCGCATATTAATTGCCACTTCAGTAAGTTAATGCAGCGCTACCGAAAGTGATTTCTGAGGCTTACGCCTGCCGACGGCTTTGAGACCCGGGGCTCGGGACGCAGTAATACCTTTACTACTAGCTATTGTCTGTTTGCGGTTACATTTATCAGCGATCTGTCTCCTTTGGTGAAGTACAATAGGTAAGACGTACTCTTTGTTCACTATACATTTAAACGGCGTGATATTAAGTAGCGCTAAATGAGAACGTGTATCTTACGGCCTTCGTATACGGGGCTTCTGCCGCAGCACCGGTGTTTCTTGGCTCGTATGGCGGGCGATCGTCACTTGTTTCCCTGTAGCCGTAACAAGTGTGTAGCATAGACTTATACGATCAAATTGAAATGTTTTAAGAACTGCGGCATGTGGGAAGGGGTCTTAGCAGTTTGTTTCTACGATCTGCCGTTCATGATATATATGGTACATGTTTATAAAGGGGAATGATTACTGGCAATTTTGTATAAGAAATACTTTAATGTGCTACACTATCCACACATATTCTAACCTCTTACCTTCGTCACAGTTGCAGGGGAGCATGCATTTTACAAATGCAATATCGTATACAAAATTATGTCAAAGAATATTTTTGGGAACATACGTATATGAAATAAATGTCTTAGTTTACATTATTCTTTCTTTTTTACAGACCCAGGAGCTAAGGATGGCGGCCCAGCCCATCATTAAGCATAAACAGCGAGAGGAGACCATTAACGGGATAAAGACCCAGGTGGTGTGCACGGAATTCAGTAACTTCATCTTCATTTTGGTTACCCAGTATGGAAAGATGGGGACATTAATATCAGTCACGCCTGACTCCAGAAACGCTGACATCGGTACTACTACTTTCACCACTAAAGTACTGCTGGGGAAGGATGAGGTAAAATCGCAGCTCTCCTGTGCTTAAATGTGCTAATTATTTTTAAGTGCATGAAGAGAAATAAATGTATGTCAATCATAAGGACGCGTTATGTCTCAACATTCATTTGCAGGCTCTGACTCACGTTTACGCCAAAAACTTAGTGACTTTCGTCTCACAAGAGGCGGGCAATAAGGCGGTGCTCTTGGGACTGGCGCTGAAAGACAGCACCATCGACGGACTGAAAGCCATGAAAGAGGCGATCAAGAGCTGCCAGGTGTGGTGATAGCAGGCTTGTTATCGGGGAAATCATGGACGCCTGATAACAAGTGGGAGCGTCACCTGTTGGAGGAGCGTGATCAGCTAACCCTGGTCGATGGACGGAAAAGCGAGATACTGTATGATGAACACTGAAGTTCAAACAATGTGATGGAGCGGAGGAGACTTCCTCTCAGAAACGCCAAAGAATTGCTTTATTTTTGGAAACCATTGCTCTTTAAAAATAAACGACTGTGGGTCATTTTGTAAAAACAATTCATGAGATTTTTCGGAACGCCAGTGCATACAACAGGGATAATGTCGAATATATTGAAATATATAGGATTTTTTTTTTATTTGCAAACGACATTGCTTATACGACAGTGGGAAATACACCGTGATTACTTAATTCCTGAAAGCAAACATAAACCTGACCTCGTAAAAATATGGTTTGAGCATTTTATTTTATGTATTTTGTGTTTATAAAATAAAGGTCTTACGCATGTTTCCGAGTATTTCTCAGATTCCAACCAAGTAACTGACCGCCCGTGTTATAGGGTAGAACATAAGAGAGGAGGCCATTCGGCCCATAAAACTCGTTTCGGGAGAACTTAACTAATAGCTCAGAGTTGTTAAAATCTTATCTAGCTCAGATTTAAATGAACCCAGGGTTTTAGCTTGCGCTACAC
>JAODLD010000051.1:5952275-5964381 GCA_026781065.1 Mormyrops boulengeri | reverse complement strand
ATGACCTCCACCCCCCCCCCAAAAAACACAAATAATAAAGAGTAAACCAAACTAAGCAGTGGAATTAAGCCCACATGAATGGCTTCTAGGATTGTATCCCATCTTGGAAACTAGAGAGACTCAGAATTAAGGTGGCTTTTTTTCCACATAAATAGCCTCATCTGATCATCTATTGTAAAATATTGTTTACTTGTATGTGCACAATAAAACATTTTAAACAACTCTGTAAAACTTTTTCCTTATGAGAGTGCGGGGGTTGGCATTGCACTGTGAAGTTACAAGTCAAAGAAGGTAAAAGGGAAGAGCAATTAAATTTCCGTCATTTCATATCTGATCTCACAGCATCGTAGTTTCAGAACACAGTTTCCATTTACCCAATATGCTGGTTAGTGTGGTGTCGTCTGCATTACAGTACATGGAATTAGGATTCTAGCTACTGTTTTCACGGGAGAGGAGAGACTTTATTAAAAGTACAAAAAAACAAACAAACAGTAAACTTATATACAGCAATAATTTACTTTGTCATTTTCAAAACTTCAAAAAGACTAGAACAAAATGTGTGTGTGGGCAGTCCATTAGCAAACCAGAATGTTAAATGCAACAGTTTGCATCTGCATTAAAAATAACAGGACAGGAAGTACTGAAATTAAAATACATATAACACAGGAAATACCATCATCATAGCACAGCAAGTGCAGACTGACTCTGCCCAGCAATGGGCAGGGGAGCAGCTAGAAATTGCAGGCCACCTGCCACCCATCACATTGTATTATAATTGTACGTATCCACTGGCTCCCGTGAAAGCTGCGCCCCCTGAATCTGCATGGCCATACGGAGCCCCTGCTGATGGTGTCCATCTAAAGATAATGCTAGAGCAGCTAGACCATAGCGTCTCATGTAACACTTTACTAAACGCTCTGTAACATTGCATGGATATACACTTCACAAGTGTCCTATTGAGTTTATCAAGTCAATGCCTTTTATCTTTTCAGCTATGTCATAAACAGGGTTTATGTCAATTCCAATCCAAATTAGGAAATGGAACTGGATTTGGCGTTGGAAAAAAATACTATGGGGAACAGATTTGGAAGTGAATTCGAATTTCAGGGAGATTTAAATTCCAACTCAAGTTCCATTTTCTGATTTGGATTGGAATTAATGACTGCATTCCGGAATGGCTCCAACCCTGGTCATAAATGAACATTTTTTTTATTATATCCTTTTTTTAAACACAAAATAGTAATTTGGATGGACTGTGTTCATAATTGCGTAGAGATTTTACATGTATCAGTTGGTGCATAAACGTGATAGATGTGATAGGAGGTGGCCGCTGGTCAGTTCTAGGTTCTGAAAGGCTGGATTGTCTTCCCTTGTCCTCCACACTCATGTCTGTTACGTCACTCGGGAGTCCCAAACTTCGAATACCCGTACCTGCTGACCTCCCTGGTGTTGGAACATACAGGTTCAAAATAACTGTAGAAAATGGCTTACTCAAAGATGCCGGAACAACCGGCAAATGTGTACGATGACTATATAACGGAGTGATTCAGACATAAAGACCACACAGGGAGCGGAGATTCACCCCAGAAACCAGCCACTTCCTTTCTGTATACTCTCACTTTCTGTCTCGCTGCTTGGCGTCATTAACCTCATTTAATTACGAATGAAATGCAAAACTTGAAATTATAAAGAGCACTCTTTCCCTTTCTGCCTCCACGCTTCTGGACGCTGGTTCACGGACGGGGTTGGTTGACAGATTTACTAACAGTTGTACAATGACACATCAGTGGTCTATCATAAACACCTTAATGTCATTAATTGTCCGTGTTCAAAATTCACACATCTCAAAATGCACAACACAAAACACCGTCAACTTTTTATGCAGAAGTTTTCTTTTTGACTTTTATTTAATGAAACTTATTCATCTCGATGTGCTGAAATCACCGTGTAAAACAGCTGCCAAAACGCTGGCTTGCTAAAGGCATTACACAGTGGCGTGTGACGTTACAAACCTTTTACCTTAATCAGTGCTTTTCACAGTTACTGCTCCATGAACGAACCATTTGCGAATAGAAACGAATAGTGACAGATAAAAGGCCATAAGGAGAGCTTGCAAAATACTGCACATTTACATCCTGTTCCGACAAGACTACAAATGCACCAGTACAACCTTAAACATGTTATTCCTATGCAAAAACATTTTCCAGTATCTATAACGTAGCCTACATCTTGTTTACATATTCAATACAACGCACACCGCATTTTTAAAGTTATAACAGTTAAGGTTCCAAGAGCACAGCATTAAAAATGACGGGCTGATTTCATGTATAGAAGAAGGAAAATCGATTTCTGCCTACAAATAGCAGGGTATTTTGCAAAATCGAAGCTGCGACACCAGACCCTATGTTTAAGGGCAGATTCTACAGTACTGGGGTTAAACAGAGGCACTATGGTGGAAAACGAAGTGTGACAGTAACACCGCCCAATGGCGCCTTTAATAAGCGAAGCATACGGCACATATACTAAAGACACTTAATTTATGCTTCGAGTTACGGCACGTGTAAAAATGGGTTAGATGCTTAATTAGTATCTTTATTCACTGCGTCTCTAACCGACTGCACGTCTATATGCTCTTGTTTTACAGTAAAAGCTGTCAGTTGTCGTGAATTAAGTAAAAAAATCAAAAGTACATATAGGGTGAATTCAGGTGAAGTGGGACACTTTTTGCCATTTTGATTTCTAGTGCCTATTGAAACATTAACCTAATGTAATTAACCCACATATGATACCTTTCTGCAATCCTTAAGATGTCTATTTATCACATCAAAAGAAAAAAAAATCTTGCTTTTGGGGGCCGTGACACCGGTCTATACACTCCCTGCACCCGTAAGGTAAAGTGGGACGCATTTCAGGTAATGTGGGACAGTGTGAATATAGGTGCGATACATCAATATTGAATATAGGTGCAATACATCAATATTGAATAATTTCAAAGGGTTTTGTGAGTTTAATAGACAAAACGGCTCAAGGAAGAGTTGAACATTAATTGTTGATTAATTTTTTTTTTTTTTTATCAAAAATAGTCATTGAAAAAAGTGAAAATCCATTAGATTTTATTTCATTTTGGATTTTGCTTTGTAGAAAATACCTAAACCAATACATGAAAAGGTTATACTAACAGTAAAGACAGTACAGTTGCTTGTAATCATTTAGTCCTCGTCCTGCCATCCTTTCTTCACTCCATGTATCGAGCAGGGTCTGCCCCTTCACCTTTATAACTTTCTTTTCTGCCTCGGCGCTATCAAATAGCATCCGTGTTCCAGTATAATGACAATAAAGACTTTCTATTCTATTCTATTCTATTCTATACGCTCAAACAATTGAACAAATTCAAGTTGACAATTTTTCCCATTTCATAGATAAATAAATAATTATTTATATATGTATAGTTACTGAATATATTTAGGAGTTGGGGCTCCATCCTGTCAAATATGTACTTACTCTCTTCTTGGGAGAGCCTATAAAACTGTCATACATTACCTGAAACATACTGTCCCACTTTTCCTAATTAGTTTGGTAAAGTGGGACAGCCGGAAAATTAAATAGAACTTCGTCAATTTAAAGTATTTAATTTCCTGCAGTAGTATATCATAGACATAATTACACAAAAATTAGGTGCAATGCATTTTTTATAACAGATTTACAGCCTTAATATTAATACAATCAAAAGCACGTCATTCACCATAGGATGTGATTTCTAAGGGACGTTCCAGGAAGATGCTTGCCTCCCCCTCAACTGTGACCCCAGACCAATAAAATCATGTTTTTCGGATCGTGTAGTTTCGAAACCAGCTCCCGATGACAACTATTCTAATTGGATCTGCTTTAGCCGGAAAATAAACTTGTCATAGCTTAACTGTCCTACAATACCTGAATTCACCCTACCGTCAGCAGACGGCATGCGGGAGAACGCTCTGCAGTCAAAGGCGAACAGTGGGGACTATGAAACACTCCCCCTCATTAAAAAATAGACACAAAAAGAACAAAACGATAAATGCATATACATAGAACAAATGGTAAGCAAAGATAATGATCTCGCTTAGTCATAAAGCAAGGGGAGTTTGTTTGATTCCTAGGAACAGGGTCGTAAAGAAGGATGGTGAACAGCCTCGAGAGCCATTTAAAAACTAAGCATTTAAACCGTATATTAACAGATCTTGTTTAAACATATCTTGACTTTGATGTTAAAAAAAAAAAGAGGGAAAAAAGGATCATTCCGTTTTGTTGCGCAACCTGTTAACCACTTACTGGCGCGTGACGCTTCGAGTAACGAGTGG
The DNA here is from genome assembly GCA_026781065.1 of Mormyrops boulengeri. Classification (NCBI taxonomy): domain Eukaryota; kingdom Metazoa; phylum Chordata; class Actinopteri; order Osteoglossiformes; family Mormyridae; genus Mormyrops; species Mormyrops boulengeri. Next base: position 5,960,044 of record JAODLD010000051.1, on the reverse strand, counting down.
TTAAACCCGGAGTTTTGCAGCCCTCCTGGGTCAGAGTTTCCCACCTCCAGGAAACTATTACGCCTTGTGTGAAGGCTACCAACACCAGCGGTTACACGTCACGTAAGAAGGAGGAATTCTCCACACCGGGACGGATTTCTGGCATGACAAGGGCCTGCAAACTGAAACCAGGATGCAGTTTTGCTGCTTTTGGGCTGAAACCAAAATTGTGAAAGTAGTTTTCATCTGTAATATACAGGACATAACTGTGTTTCTATGTCAAGGCAGTTTCCCCTTCGCATGATATCCAATATGGATTACCTACCACGCATCATGGCAATAACAGCAAGAGTTTAAAAGCTTACAAAAGACATAAAGCAAGCGCTCACTTAATTGTTAACTTATGACATTTTCTTCCTTAGTCTGAAGTGATAATAAATTAAGTGAAATTGAATATCTTTCAGATTTAAGCAGCCCTTGATTTATCTTCGGATTTTCCAAAGGCTCGCGTTTTGGGATGTCTTTGACCTCGATGCAAAATGAAAACAAAGTTTTAAAGAGCGTAATGTAATAAATTTCCGGGATCCTCAGCTGTGCAGATAAGCCACTCAGTTCAGACAAAAAAAAAAAAGAAGTGATTTGCTGTTAATTCCAATTCCTTTCATGTAATCTCTGTAGAGACCAGATGGGTATTAAATACATGTAACACAGGTGGGAATCAAGAAATGTTTACCCTTTGGAATCTGGAACCTGGATTTCTGCATAAACGGCTTGTAAAATCCACAGAGGATACCACCGCTCTCCAAAAATAAATAAATGAAGAAAAACAATATGGCCTATCAGAAAGCCGCTGGAGAGGACCTGCGTGTTCTGCATCACTATCTAGACAGTGCGCCATTGATAGGCGAGACAAAGGTCGAGCTTTCTGGTGAACAGACACTGTTATGTTTGCAGAGTGTTGTTATGTTTCAAGGTCCACATCCCAGCACCACTTCCTCATCCTAACCGTGAGGTATGACAGAGGGCCGATTATGGTTCGTCGCTGCTTGGACGACTTGCAATCACCAAGGAACCGATGAATTCCAAGTTTCAGGATCAGGAGAAATCCGACAGCAGAATATCAGCATGTCTGTTTTATCTAAACCACAAGGGAAGTTCGGTGGTGGCCCATGACAAAGATCCAAAACACGGGAATTAATCAGCCACAGAGGAGCTCATATGGAAGACAATCTGCCTTTTACAAAAGAGTCCTGACCTCATTGAACTGCTGTGGTGTGACCTGAAACAGCACTGTGTAGAATGGGCCAAAATCCCCCTAACGACTGCCCAGCTCTGGTCAGCGGGAGATAGAGAAAGCATGAGGTTATGGCCAAAAAAGGAAGTTCCGCTAGTTACTAAATATCTCTCTTCCAGTCATTGCCCTTGACTGGTTAAACAAAGATTTAATCAATATTGATATTGCAGTGCAAAATGTTCTGCCTCCCTTGTTAGAAAAAAAACATCTATGAACCTTAGATCGCATTCTATCAGCAGAAATACAGATAATTCCAAAGGACTCACATTTTCTTACACCTGCATGTGCGTCTGTATATATTCATATTTAGCATTTTATACTGTAAGTGCTTAACTGTCAAGATTCAGATAAGGATAAAATGTCATAAGCAGTACGGTTGCCTTGCCGGTGCTGGAAATTTTGAAGCACAGTGCACAACACAGAGTATGTGGGAGAGCAGTGAACGTCGTCTTTTTCCAAAGTCACCTGACAAAGCTCCTCCCCTTGGCTCACCCCAGCCAATGAACTATCATCATGGGCGGGACAGGGGTGGGGCCAGGAAAAAGGTGCACCTCAATTGAAAAACCATAAGGACTAGGAAGGGGTGGAGAAGGGGGTGGAGTTTGGGCTGTGGGCGGCCGACTTGACGATGGTGATGACGCTGGCGCTGCCCACCTTGCCGGTGGCGGGCGGCCCGCGTGCGACCGTCCGTGCGAAGCATTGCAGGGCCTCGTACTTGGAGCGCAACGCGTCCAGCTCCAGCCGCATGCTGGCGTTCTCGCGCGCAAGCTTGTCCACCTCGTGCTGCAGCTCAGCCTTCTGCCGCTCCAGCTCCTCCTTCTGCGTGACGCGCTTGATGCGGCAGCTGGCGGCATAGCCGCGGTTCTTCAACGTGCGCCGTCGCTGCTTCAGCCGCACCACATCGTCCTTGGTAAGGCCGCGCAGGTGCTGGTTCAGCTCCCGCACCGACATGGCCACCAAGTCGTCATCACTAAGGACGGGGGCATTCTCCCCCACCTCCTTCTTTACCTGGAGGAACATGGCAGGGGCGGGGCCCCAAACAACCAATCAGGTGCCATCTTCACTAGTGATAAAAACAGTATCCACCAATCCCATTGGTGCTTATGCACCTGCTGGTTGTATTAGTTATTAAAATGCATTCCATATAATGTGAAATCTGCTGAAGCTGTATTTAGAACTTGTGTATCATAGTAAGGATAAGTGTCTTTGCAGGAAAACTTGCCGTCATGTTAAAAACCCGGCACAACTAATTATATCAATATTGAAACGCCTCAATTGCGAAGCAAACTTTTCACTGGGCCTTAGGCGCAACCCCAAATACTGTTAACGACTGAATACCCTTACCAAAAATACTAGGAACCTTTCAGCATTAAAAACCCGATAAAACGCCGTTAGCGTTTAATGCAATGACATCTCACCTGTAAAGCGTTGCTTCCTTTTACATTAGTCGTCATACCCTGTATACATCCACTTGGCTAGAATCCCTCAGAAATATGCCTAGGGAAAAAAAAATCATTCAAAACGGCATGTTCAGTTATACCTCGTTTCAATTGAAGTTAAAGAACTGAGCAGGGAAAAACTGGATTAATGCTTGACAAGACGAAGCTACTGCACGAGTTGACGCTTTATTTCGGCCGTCACCTTGCAGCGGCCTGTCAGCAGATGGCGCTGTTCGCCGTGATATGATCGCCAATTCAGCCCCGCGTGTTGCTGTGTGAGGCTTGTTAAACGCAACACGTGGAACGTATATTGCCGTGTAAGGGCTTTCAAACCTACAGTTTGGAAGTTTAATCCCATAACTCGTGCTCGTGGGAAGGCACTCACTGACACTCCACGGAAATTTTGTCCGATTTTCCGTGAAAACATGGGCTGCACGTGTGATTTTTTTTTTTAGTGGCCGTAGTAAGTAGGAATGCGCTTGGGGGCGTGTGCGAAGTTCAAAGATTATTAATGAATTGATAACTCAATAACGTATAATGTGGAAACATTGATCCAAGAGTCAATTTTGTCCTATTATCGTGAATTTCTTCACTAATGGGGCACCGAAATATTCCCACAGCCGAGGCGTGTTTAACTGGGACGAAAATGTCAGTCTAAATGTCAGCAGCCTGGGAGTGGTTAGACTGCTCTTTAAACAAGCATGACTTATTTTAAAACGTCCCACCTACTATGCCTAGAAATTCTTACGCAATTTAAAGCCTATCACTGGAAAATAAGGGTCGCGAAACTTTAAAGAGTGATGTAAGGGAAAAAATGACACTGAGGACGATAAACTGCTTGGTTTATCTGCTAAAAAAAATCTGGAGTGCAAGAAAAGCATGCGGAAGTATTTCTTTAAAACGGAAAGCTGAACGTGTGTACTGTCACTTGGACTGGGGAGCCTTACTAGAGAGAAGTGGGTTAAGTCTTTACTAGGAGGAAGTCTGATTTTAATGAAAACGATAAGCGGTTTGGACAATGGATGGGATGGATGGAATGAGAACGCACTTACTTAAACTAGTATATAAAGCCTCCCATAAAACGCTCTACGTCAGGGGAAATGTCATACAATATGGAAAAATCCCAGAAGATTAAATGAAACTGATATAATTCAAACACACAGACCAGCCCTACACCGATCGCCCCTGCTGTATTTTTGCTTAGACAATGCGATTTGGCCGTGTCCTACAACAGCCCCGTCGGCCCGTATTCTATTACCCTCGGGTTTTCTGGACCTCAGCACAGGACGGAATTCAACTCCCTCGGCTATATTTAGCGATCGCGCAAACAGTAAATTTTGCTAAGTTAGTTAAAAGAGTTAAAAGAAAAGCGATACTACTAGTAGTCTGCGCCGTCATTTTAGTGCAGGTGGAAGATGCGTTGGCATTATTTGGGTATTTATAAGTATTATAATACTTTTCTCCGCTTATTCATTGGGGTGTTTACTCTATCGCTGATTGGTACTTGACCTGAAAAGCAAACAGCTCAGCTATGGACAGCAAACAACACGGACTTCCATGTAATCTCAGTGTTCTTATTCTTTTGATTTTTAAAAAAGAAATGTTATTTTATTTTTTATATGATTTCCAAATTTTATATTAAATCCAGTTTAGTTTCAGTTAGTTTTCAACATTGCTTTATTCGTTTTAAAGACGCATTTCTACGTAGTTGTTATATATTTCAGTTTCGTTTAAGTTTAATAATTGATCTTTGAAGACTCCCACAATGCACATTATGTAATAATGTCCTCAAAATGGGCAAAATGTGTTACAGTCATTGGTCTAATGGTCATTTACAGATAAATCAATACTTTAGCTTTACACAACTTAACACTACTTAGCTTAACGCTACTTTAAAATGGTAACAGAAAATGAAATTTTGTTTTTATTTTATTTTATATCTTGGAAGCAATATTTATAGCATTTATTCAGTTGTAGTTATTTTTATTTTATTTTCATACCTTATTCAATTTTAGTCTACAAAAATGTAGTTATGTGTTCTTAAAATATGTTCTTAGTGTTAGTTTTCATTAATGATGACCCCGCTTGGATTTCACAGGACTCGTTTCTTGGATTAAAGTTTCTCCACCAGCAGTGTTTTTGCCTCACCCCCTAGTTCCCACACCCCTGCTCTTCCCAGCCATTCCTCAACCCTGCGTTTCCCTCCAAGCATCTTAGTCTATGGCCCAAAATGGTAGAGTTGGACATCCAGATAAAGTGCAGTGTAACTGGCTCTGACTGTACAAACTTAGTCGTGATATTCACGAGCTGAGAAACTCAGTCATTGTTGACATCATTCCCAATAAGTATTTGTTACCCATGAATATTCAGGAGGAGATTAAGCTGAATGTTTTACAAGAATTAAAGCTTGAAACAGGTGTCCCACGCGCACTCTGCACTCCCGAAAGGTCACGACCTCCGTGCTCCATGCTGTCCTAGTGGAATAAACACCATCTCTCAGGGTGAAGCTCTAGATCAGGTTCGTCTTATTGGTGATCCTGACCCTTGCTGAAGCTCACTTATCCATCATACTCACTTTCTTCCTGAGCTAAACCAAGAGAAGCAATGAATTATTAAAGATTGTTCAGTCATGCAATAAATGAGAAATATCAGGAGTTCAATAGAGCAATTCAACTTAATTTCCCCTTCTCAGATCATACTGTACAAACTATATTCATGATCAGACCCTTAATTTACTCAAATGCAGCCCAAGTTTGGATGGTGATACCGTATCAACTGAGAGATCTGTTGAAACATGGGAAATTCCTTCTCTTCCACAAATGGGGAAAAGCCCTTAACTAGTCATCAGTCCGCAGTCAGGCAATGAAATCACTGGAGCAAGTCGGCAGATAAAAAACACACAGATACACCTTTTTAGACAACAGCCATGGACTTTGTCAAAAGGGCTGTGTCAAGAGAAGACCCTGGAATTTCTCCAGATCTTTTTCGGTAAAATCTTCCCACAAGACAAAACGTAATTAACCTCAATCCTCTCAGCCCACAGACGGCGGTCACGTCCTTTCCTTAAAACTCTTTCAAGGCTTACCTAAAAGGACAAGCCAGATGCCCCCCCCCCCCATTGGGGGATATTCTAAGGAAACAAAATCTGCCGCGGTGAGGTCAGTCCGCGGTTGGGGGCCAGACTCCGGAGTCACGGTCAACGCCACAGAGTTGGTGGACAGGTGCGGGAGGGTTGCGGGAGGAATGGAGCGAGGACAGGGGCCAAAGAAGGTCACAGATACATAGGTGGAGGCTGACATACAATGACATTTACTGCTTCAACAAAGCACTTCTACCAGTGTCACATGGTAATGGAGGAGGTGATGCATCGAGGTCCAGTGTGGGCGGAATCATGGGTCTGCCACTGTCTGGTTTAACCCAAAGCAGATTGGTTCCACCCACCATATTCCAAGGGACCAGATTTTGGGGGTGGAGGACAATTATCTCCATCAAACAGATTGATATGCTTAAGACCTAATGATTATCCAAAGTGATGTACAATCAGGAAAGCAGGGTCACACAGTCCCTGGAGCAACTGGGATTAATGACTGACCACGAGATTCGAACCAGCAATCTTCTGATCACAGGCACAGGACCCTAACTCACTGAGCTGCGCACTGGCCTCAGAAATACGCCGCAAGATCTAACGGTGGCGGTGTCAACTGGTCAAAGCGCCAGGAATGATGGGAAAAACTGAGCAAGAGACAAACCGCCGGCGCCAAAACGGTCCAGTTTGAGCAGGAGCAAATGAAAGGAGGAGTTCACGGGGAAAAGGTGTCACGCACGCCCATGCCCCAGAGCAGCTTACTCACTGTGTCTGAGGGGGCTGATAAGATGTTTAGTGGGCTACAGAAACCATGTGGTAGGACAGTCATGGCTCATATTTCCCACCAGGCCACAGCACTCAGGCCAAGGCCCCAAAAAAGCAGATGGACAAAGCCATGTAGACGGCATGCAGTTATTGCTATCAGCCTTATGGGGGCGGGGCCAGGCTTCACCAAAGGGCGTGGCCTAAGACAAAACTCATCGGTGCCGACAGGCCTCAGGGGCCTCAATGCCAGCAGCAATCTGTGGGCCATACTGCTGCTAACCTAGGTAACTTATAGGAGCTTCATGAATCAGTGCTCTTGGTACAAGTGGACTCACTTGGTTATTTGCCGATTTATTTTTTGATGGCTACAGTATGGGTTCATCTGGATGGATAACGCAAGACAGCATTTGTGAAACTCAGGGCGGAGTGAAATCAGCACAGGAGCAGTAATTCCCTTTAGTAACGAAATAAAAAATAAAAATTAAGGTATAATTTATGGACCCGACATCTACAACCACAATAGTGCTCACCTGTTAGGGGTGGGACATTGTGTAGCTCAGTGGGTAGTGACCTGTGTTCATATGGTTGTTGGTTCCAATCCCATTCGGGGAGAGCAATCACAATCAGGCCAAAGAGCAAGGTCCTTAAACCCAGGTGCTCCTGGGCTGCTGGCTGATCCTGCTCTGCTTAAACTTTCCTCTCTTGTGCGCCACTTTGGGCAGAAGAGTCTGCTAAATAATGTAAATGCACTGGGACGCTATAGCGGAGAAGGTCTGACAAATCAATGCATGTGTAAAAACGGCCCACTTATTTCAACTCCTGCAGCTGTTTATACAGTCAGATCAGCAAAAATGGTGTTATGCTGCATGTGGGGGTGCTGGCACCATGGAGGGAGGGGTACGCGCCTGCCCGCCCGCCCGCCCAGCCAGCCTCGCTCCGTCTTCATGGCGGTCTCCCGCACTACTCAGAGAGACCTTCTGTAAAAGGGGAGCATAGCAGAACCATGAGTCACCGCTGTTTACTGGTAGAAACGGGGACTCGCCGCCTGAAGGGAGTTACGGCCCGCTCCTCTGACGTTTCCAGGAAAGCCCTGGCGCTTCACCGGACAGCAGGGAAAGCCGCGGACTCCGTGGAAACGGTTGGCATGACCACTAACCCTTTCTGCAGAAGTCGGGGGGGGGGGGACATCTGCGCAGAATAATCTACT
>JAODLD010000051.1:5911553-5945696 GCA_026781065.1 Mormyrops boulengeri | reverse complement strand
CCCCCCCCCCCATTACAAAATGACTGTATCACAAAATGCGATTTAGGTTTACAACCTTGCGGTGTCAGATTACTCTTCTCTTTTTTTTCTCCTGCCTGGGCCGACTTGGTGCTCTACGCGCGCCTCACGGCAGCGATGCGCATCCTTTGCGCATTTACAGAGAATGCGTCCTCTTGCGGAAAATGGGGCCCCCCATGGATCGTGGGGCCCTACGCACAGCGCGTGTTCTGCATGTAGAGAGGGGCGGCGCAGCGTATACTGCTCTGTTTTCGCTGAGGTTTGTTCAATCTGTTCACTGTGTTATCGATTATGGAGTTCACAGACGGGTTTGCTCTGTTAACCCAACTAGCAGAGAGAGCATGTCCATGGACTTAAATGACCTTTTCGGGTCTTTGGCTGAGTGCATGGTCTTTATTAAAGGTGTCATTTCCTTCTGGCAGAATCAAGATATAATCAACGCTTGTTTCTTTATTTTCCCCTGGTAATCGGGATAATGGTAATAGGCTTCCTTGATGACCCTATAGTAGGGACTTTCTGGGAAGTCTTGTATGACCCTTTAAATTCGCTGGATTTAGATATTAGTCACTCTCGTTACAGTTTATGGCACAAAAGACCACACAGAAATGAAAGGTTTGGTGTGGAATGATTCAAAATGAAACCCGCGGAGTGTCTAGCTCCAAGTCTCACAACACAAGCTTCCTTAAAAGGCTGTCCGCATAACCATGTAGCTCGCTGGCTGTCAAGCGGGCCATCTGTTTCACGGTAATCGTTTATCTATCGCTGGGTCGTATCTATCGGTGAGTCTGGATCTTGTCCTGAGAAGCACAGGACACCCTTTCGATGGCATGCCAGTCCATCTCAGAGCTCTGACTAATAGCAATTATTACTCTAGTTCGCTTTTACACGTGTTACTGCATTTAAATCTCATTCAATTTAAAAGGCATCTTAATCTTAAGAATGAAAACTCAAGTCAGCTAATTTCCCTTGATATTTAGTTTTCTTGGCTTTTATTTAGTTAATTGAAGTTACCAAATTGCCCGTAGGTGTGCATGTGTGAGTGAATGGTGTGTGAGTGTGCCCTGTGATGGGTTGGTACCCCATCCTGGATTGTTCCCTGCCCACAGTCTTTTGGATAGGCTCCTGACTCCCCGCAACCCTGAATAGGACAAGCGGTTACAGAAGATGGAGGGACGGAAGGGATTTTATCCATCCACCCACATATCTTCCATTACCGCGTATTTGGTACATGTGGATGGTGAACCCGCCACTTACCCTAGGAAGCACAGAGCCCTAGGTTGGAGAGACCCTGTGCCAGAATTACAGACAGTTTTACAGGTGGATATATTTACACCTGATCTGCTATCCACTGAAGAGACTTTATCTGTGTATGAACAACAGATCTAGTGATATCTCACTGCAGCGGTTAATGTCCTTTTCACTGTAGGGTCCCATATGCTTGTGGTGCTGCAACGAACAACATCTGATGTCTTTACCCACTGCTCTTGCCTCTAATCGCGAGACCTCTTAAGGAGAACTCAACAGAAAAAAGACACTGATATCCCAGGAAGATGGAGAGTTCTAGAGCTCTGTCACATGACACCTACTGATCAATGAAAATACACCATGGAGCTTAAGTATATATGCCAGAACTGCTTCACTTCACCAATGAAGTAAGGGTTTCCTTCTATATGTCCCCCAATCTATAAGCAGTAAGGAATACACATGCTGCCTATTGCTACCAGTAACCTCATTGCTTACAGAATTATAATGTCAGCGTTGCATAAGGATGACTAACCTAACATTCAGTTTAGAAACAAATTACATAACATTAGATAATTCAGTACATCTACAATGTTGGAGTGTGAGTTTTATTTTGAAGTGTTCCTGGAAGTAGCACCATTACAAAGGGTTTATACAGGAATGCTTCAGTTTCAACTAAGCATTTACTCACCCAACCTTAAATGCTTTCTGTAAGTGCTGTTTGGAGGGGCTGTATCGAAAAGTATTCAGTTTTGGGGATAGGTGTGGGTCCCAGGGGCTGTATCCTGAGTTATCTTGGGGGAGGTCTATATTAAAATGCTTGGAATATGTGACAAGAACTAAGTAGTACAGACTGAGTACAGATGGGTGAGGATGATAGAACCTTGAAATAAAGGTTGTGTTTAAATTTCAAATAATTTAAGTCCAAACTCTGAGCAATAAAAGTAATATTACTGAATGCATGGGGATGTCAGTGTCAGAAACTGGCTTTTTATACAGAACATTTTGCCTTGATTTCATTATAGTCATTATGAGCAACACTGAACCTACTGTAAGTCTTAAATTTGATTGGGAATAAGAGATGCATTATGATGTAACAGTCCTCAGTGGAACCGGTATGTTCTGGAACTGTTTGCAGATATCCACGTATTCCCACTGGCACAGCTACACAGGCAGAGTCAGCCCATTCAGCGCGTGCTTTGCGGTGTTCCCTCAGAAGTAAAACGTCTCTGTCTGGCACGACCTCCGCAATGCTGGCCTCTGAAGCTGACGTCATCATTTATGGGATGATTCTTGGAAATCCCAGATCCTTAGAGGAATTATTCTGAATGACGTCGTTTTGCCCTGAACGGGGTCAGGTGCCAGAATGTTTGAGGTTGAATTGACTGTTATGAGAGCAGATAATAGCAAATACGCAAGCTTTTTCAGTTTCAGTTCTGATGTGAAACAGTCACCTCAGTATTTTATTACATACAACATTTTGTTGTCCACGAATCCAATGTCTCCATTACATTTACATTACAGACACAGACACTTTCATTGAAAGTGACATAGTTTTTATTTGTTTTGGAAAAAGCAGGGTCAGCCAGTCCCTGGGGCAAAGACGCAAAAGGGCTGCCATGGGGATTCAAACCAGTCAGCTTCCGATCAGAGACCCAGCTTCCTAACCCACAAAACCACACGACAATGAAACCTATACACTTCACCAATGGTATCCCTGGACTTCATTTGACAAGACAAAGGAGAAATTTGGATTCTTTAGGTCATTTTATGAAATAAATGGATTAAAAGAGAGTGAGATTAGCATGTAGTTTCAGTGTTTGTAAGTTCAGAGCCTTGTAACGCCTACACCCCTTTGAGTAACAACGAAACTTATCAGCAGCCGTGCCGTGTACAAGTCAGCCTAGGAAATCCATCTGAAGCTAAGCAGGTTTGGGCCTGGCCAATACTTGGACAGGAGACCAAGTACGAAAGCTGGGTTGCCGCTGGAAGAGGTGTTGGAGTAGCCAATAGGTTAGTGGTCCTTCAGAAGAAACATAAATTTAAGGTTATAAAAGATCCCTGGGCATCCTTTGAAAAAGTGGGGGTGGTACCCTGATGCACCTAATCCAGTGTTTCCCAAACCAGTCCTGCGCGCACACTGGACAGATCCACATTTTTGTGTTGCCCCAGTATCCAGCACACCTGTAAGGTATTTAGAGCTCCTGATTGCATGGTCATGTGTTCTGGGAACTGGGATAAAACTAAATGTGGATCTGTCCAGTGTGCCCTGAGGACTGGTTTGGGGAACACTGTCCTAATCATCCCATATATGTAATTGGTGAATTCTCTCCTGCCCAGTCACCACCTTAGCTACTGTGTGGTGAGCATACTAGTGCTGGCTGCCGTCGCATCATCCAGGTGGGGGCTACACAGTGGCGGATCAAGAGACTTCTCACTGGTTCTGTAAAGCACTAAATAAATGCAACATTCAAAGTTTGTTTGTTTGAAAGAAGGTAGATTACTTTCTTTCCAAAATAGTGAAATGCCTTTTTATGAGGCTCAAAAATAGTATTGAAAAAAACTGTATGTTTTTGGGGTGATTATCTCCTGAAAGGGACCAAGTAACAGGTTAATGTTTTACATACATGTACATACATGTAATACACATAAATACGTACTGAATTATAAAAATGAGTTGTTACCCCAAGTCTTTCGCTGTGTTTAATGACCAAATGTAGTAAAAAATGTAGATGAACTTCAACCTTGAAAATAGATTCTTAGACGGATGTAAAAGTTCACTGTGAAAAAAATACTCTAAAATTGAGGTCTGGAAGGTATGCGTAATTCACATGCCAAATTGCATTAAAATCAAAAGTGGTGATGCAAAGGCCAATTATTGAATTAAAATGGAATGACCCAGTTCACCGCAATGTCCACTAAGACTTTCCAAAAAGCCTGTACATAATCTGATTCAGAGAGGCTCTGCTGTGAATTTCAAACTATTATTTAGAAAGGAGCAAATGTTTATAAAAGGCTAAAGATGACTTTGTCATAGCTACGAATTCCAACGTGAGTTGCAAATTTAATTCAGTTTAGTAGACTACGAAGTGGCTGGCTTCTTTTCAGTAAGACACGTGATTATTGGAATATGTGAATAAGAACAGGTTTTACAGAAGGCTACAAATTAGTCTCTGGAAGGTGTAGTTTGTTGTCACTCTCAATTGGACATGCAGAAAAAAAACGATGAATTATTTCTTTACACACCCAAGAATCACATGCATGAAGGTATTTAAATATATTTACAGTATAACAAGGATAGCTGGATGCATTTTTGTCTTGCATTCCAAAAACATCTGGTTTATTGTAGTTTAGAGTGATATACTTCTAAAGAACAGCTCGACACTAAAAGGAAGACAGAGGTTGCATTGTCTCTTTCAGAAACCCCTCAAATACAACTGCTTTATGCCTTAAAACCATCCAGATGGGCTCCTGCTTTTCATTAGCGGTAAAAAAAAGCAACAAAGCTTTTTACCCCAGGAAAACTCTAGCTTTTACAGGAGTTAATCATCTTGCATATACATGAGATAGCAATGCAAAACATCAGTACTTCAAGGGTTCAGGGATGCCGCGTTTACAGCTTTAAACTTAATGTACTTAATGAATTATTTGGAAAGTAAATCACTTAATCTGGTGATTCAGTTGTCAATCAGGTACTGATTAAACTGTGTTTTCTAAAAACCTATCAGAGTCTTCCTTTTCAGCCTCAAAGATCTAGGCTTGCACATCGCTTTTATAAGATATAAATAAAGCATATAACTTACATCAGAGGCAATTCCATGATTTAACACTTACTGTAGGGCAGCTCAGCCCTCAGAAGGGTTGTAACTTTCAATCTAAAGAAATGGGGGACGCCAGTTTTTATTAAGCAAATGTATAATTTATTGTTTTAGACAACAAATACAGTTAATACTACTTATATTCATTATTTAATAGAAAAAATATGACAATTATGATTATCAACAAAAATAACTGTACTTTTTGTTTTCATCAGATGTTGCTGATGCTTGAGCCTAAACATGAGACATTTATTTAGAGTCATTAGGTGCCACAGGGTTGCCAATTTTGGTCAGCTGACTGGCGTGAGATTTTCAATTCGTGTCTATACTCACATGCACATGCATTTACATGTATGTTACAGTTTTATGCCCTTGTAAATGGTCTGTAGGGTTTCGAGGTAGCTGATTTTAGGTTTATAATGGAATAATAAAGATTTGCGGTAGGATTTCTTACGTGAGCGTGAGAGTCATGACAGGAGCCTGAGGGTTGGCAGTTCTGGGTAACATGGTTTTCTCCTGTTTAAATTACTGCCAAGCTTCTGCACACGATGGCTGCATATTACCAGCATATAAAATTAAAGAAACCGGTGTATTATATATAATACCGGTGGGATTATATATCCCTAAATTAACCTGTTTTGCCTCACTTAAACATCTTACAAGATGAGTGATTTTAATCGAATTTATGCAACCACAAAACATGTTTTTAACCAACCTTTAACAAATCTTACCGTCCCCTAGCATCGGCGAAGGAATACCGGATGCAATCATCAAAATTTCAGGAGCATTTCCGGTAGCGTGTCAATATGCGCATGCGTGGATGAGAGTTCCTGTGTGTCGGACTAATACCGGAAATAAACACTGCAGTCAATGGAAGAACGGAGTGTGTTCTAGTTAATCGCACCATTTTTTTTGAGACGGAGTAAGCATGCAATTCTGTGCCATTCGTTTTTGTAATGAATTATGCACTATGTCTAACACGCTGCAGTGGAGCCTTATGTAATTCCTGAAGTCTTATTGTTTAGCTACGTGGTTACAGCTGGCTATCGCTAACAGTTAACTGTCTAGATTCAGTTCGGATAAGTATGCTCATGTTCTACTTCAGTGGTTTTGTGGATTTAAAATATACTTAGGCACATTATTTAATAAGAGCGATCGAGCTGAAGCAGTGCGATGTGGGGGTTTGTGTAGGTTTAATGCGTAGATATTTGGTTTTTCATGTGATGTTGGCAAGCTTCTTCTAGAGTCATGTGGATAACGGTGGCAACATCTGGCTACTTTATTCCAAAGTAATCGCTTTATACATTGGGCAGATTCAGTAGCATTGTGTTTTTTTCGTATATCCAGTTAGTATTTTACTTATCAGTGTTTTTGGCTTAGATGTGCACGTATGTCAACAGGTCTGAAGTTGTCATTGCACGATGAATCGACCGAAGCCTCCCACAATTAGGCGTCCGAGTACCGCAAAGCCATCAGGTACAGACGTGTTTAACGCCACAGTACTTATCCATTTAATCTTGTGGGTGAAGACTTTGGATGCCAAGTAATTCTATCATACGTTGCTGCAAAATTTGCCAAGAGTCCCTGAATTGTTACTGCTTTCTGATGCTGCTGTATTGCAGGACACCCACCTCCTGGAGATTTTATAGCTCTTGGAACAAAAAGCCAGGCAGGTGAGCCAAAGGCCCCAGCTGTGCTCCTGAAACCCACCTCAGCTGGTCTCCCCGCCGACCGCAAGAGAGAGACCTCGTCTGCGCTGCCGTCCTCGTCTGGCTTAGCTGGACTAGCCAAGAGGCCCAAGCTTTCTGCTACACCCCCAGTCAGTGCTCTGGGCCGGTTGGCCGATGTAGCTGCTGTGGACAAGAGAGCCATATCACCCTCGATAAAGGAACCCTCTGTTGTGCCTATTGAAGGTGAGTCTCAATGTCATTTCTCACCCTACGCATTTAGTTCGGTATACAGTTAAAAAGTGAAACAGCATTTCTTTCTGACCAAGGTGCTACCTAAGTTAACACAAGACTAGCACATAACCTCACAACCCAGACCTCATCGAAATGAGGAAACGATTTCCTGTCTAATCTCAATTTGTGTAAAAATGATTAACATATTGGCTCATCCTATGACATGTCTTCCCGCTGCAATATTCTGCAATGATTATAGAGAGACTCCAAAAACTCACAAATAAGTGCTTTTTGGCCGTATCAGGCTAATTCTGTCGGATTTGTGAGTGCTGAGGTCCTATTGATGGGTAAGGATCGACGCAGCACACACATCAGATACCTCCTCTCTCTTTCCTGAATCCTGTCTCTGTGGCGGTGCATCCTGTGCTGTGGTAGCGTGAGCTCTCCCTCACCCTCCTGCTTTTTCTGACAGTTCCGCCCGCGGCACTTCTGGATGAGATCGAGGCGGCAGAGGCGGAGGGAAACGACGACCGCATCGAAGGGGTACTGTGCGGAGCTGTCAAGCAGCTGAAGATGAACCGTGCCAAGCCTGACATCACGCTGTACCTGAGCCTCATGTACCTGGCCAAGATCAAGCCCAACGTCTTTGCCACTGAAGGCGTCATAGAGGTGGGTCTGGCGGGAGGGGCCCTCGTTTCCCAGACCGCGGTCAGCTAAAGGGAAGTGGAATTTAGTTCTTGGGGGAAAAAAAATACAATCAAAGTTTTTAAAATTTAATTTTATTATTATTATTAAATACACTTTACTGAGAGGATCTTTCTTTATTGTAATTTATAGAGCTGAATTTTATCATGAAGCATGCTGGTTCTGTGTGTATTACCATCTTCTAGTTCAGATCTGAGCAAAAGCCCATCTATGGGCCATATCCAATCCATGGTGCTTTTTTTTACTTACCCATGTCACCAATAAAATAAATTAATTTAACTGGGTAAAATTTTATGTTCAGGTCTATGAAGATGAATTTTTCCCCACAAATATTTCTTCAGAGTAATATCAAATATGTAAGTTAAACATGTAAAATGCACCTGAGCTGTTCATTCCTGCATGAATTTTCGAAAAAGGGAAACATAAATTCTGACTTTTGCCTGTGACTTTCATGGGACATAATCCTTAATAAAATGGCCACTGCTGATGCAGTGAAGCTCAAGTTTGGCTCTTCACAGAAAATAATTCCCCAGGCCTAATGTAGCTGCACGTCCCTATGTGCTTCTCATGAGTCAAAATCACCTTAATTTGTCGCGTATGTACACGTTATTCGTTCTGTTGTGTCTCGTCATACACATTACACACCTCAATACACATAATGCAGAGTAAGTTATAATGAATACAAAACGAAGCACAGACCGGGTAGCAACACAACTGCAGACAGGAAAGCGAGTGTTCAGGGCAGATGGTTGAGCAGTAGGGGGGCTTGTTCAGGAATAACACGCTTGTTTGCCGGCTGAGCAGTCTTGGTTCTGAGGAGCTGCTAAAGCTTCCCAGATGAGTTTTTGGAAGATGCCTGGCTTCCCTTTCAAGCGTCATGGGTGCAGGACGGGCGTGTCACACCCCAGCGTCTCTGTGTGCACAGGCCCTATGTAGCCTCCTGCGACGGGACGCATCCATCAACTTCAAAGCCAAGGGGAACAGCCTGGTGTCGGTGCTGGCCTGTAACCTGCTCATGGCCGCCTATGAGGAGGATGAGAACTGGCCCGAGATCTTCGTCAAAGTGAGGGGTTTACCAATATTTACCATTTGACACCGTTATTTAAAGCAGTGTTTCTCAAATCAGTCATTAGGCACCCACAGATGGTCCATGTTTTTTGCTCCCTCACAACTCCCAGGGAATCCAGAGAGAGCAGAAACGTGGACCGTCTGGGGGTAACTTAGGACTGATTTGAGAAACACTGATTAAAAGTGAATGGAGTAGCTTCTAATTTGTATTTATTTGCACTAATAATTTTTTAAAGTATCTTTTAATTTAAGTGTGCTTTTCAAGGACACAACAGTAGCATCATAGGAACCAGTGCCTGTGGCATTCTGGGTAGAAAGATGTGTACCTAAGTGCGGGGGGGGGGGGGGTCTTGTGGGGCTCTGTGGGTTTGGAGGTCAGTGGTTCAAATACCAAGATCAGCAGAATGATTTTACATTTGGGCCACTGAGCGAGGCTATTAACCTCTATTGCTCCAAAGGCTGGCTGATTCTGCTTGTTCAGTCACACTGTGGTTCTGACCAGGTTTATATTGAGGACTCTTTGGGCGAGCGCATTTGGGTGGACAGCTGCCACTGCAAAACTTTTGTGGACAACATCCAGACTGCCTTTTCCACGCGTATGCCCCCGAAGAGCATGCTGCTACAGGCCGATGCCGGCCGTTCGGCAGGAGACCTCAGCGCAGGTACTGGCTCACAAAGTCCGTCAGCACTAATGAGCAGCGCAAACTGTGACGTTAGCAAGGAGGCCGGTGCGCTAACTGCTGCGTTAGCAGGGAGGCCAGTGCACTAACTGCGACATGTTAGACTTGCCTGGCCCTCAGCTACTTCATGTGTTCCTTTTGGAGGGGGCTTTTCCTGAAGGTGTTGCATGCAGCTGCTGAGACAGGGTCCTTTGAATGTTTTCCTGCAGGGAGCAGCCCCCACCCCTCCACTCCGGATGAGGACGACGCCCAGACAGAGCTGCTGATAGCGGAGGAGAAGCAGAGCCCTGAGGATGATGGACAGGTGATGCCCAGGTGAGCCATGATGTCAGAGCTGGGCTCTCCAGCCCACGTTTATTTCTGATTTATTTCTGCCCTTGATTGACACGATTGACATCAATCGGGGCCAATGAAAATGGGAGGCACCCGGAGTGACCTGATTTTAGGGGGACTAGCCTCCCATTGGCTCCATGACTGCCTCTGTCCTTCATTCATCATATCGTCATTTCTGCAGTATGTCTGTTCCCAGCCCCCCTTACTTCCATGTTGGTTTATGGCTGAAAACCCCACATAAAGTCCAGAATAAGGGTATGGGACACTGGGAAGCAGCACAGGGTCACACGGTCCCCCGTCGGCTGCAGGTACGAGGAGCTGGCCGAGAGCGTGGAGGACTACGTGCTGGACGTTCTGCGTGACCAGCTGAACCGACGGCAGCCCATGGACAACGTGTCGCGGAACCTGCTGCGTTTGCTGACGGCCACCTGCGGCTACAAGGAGGTGCGGCTCATGGCTGTGCAGAGGCTGGAGATGTGGCTGCAGAACCCCAAGGTGAGTGACGAGGTCGGGGGATAGCGGAAGGGTCCTTGAAGGAGAAGGACCGCCTTCTGCCTGTTTGATAATATGCACTTTTAAAAACAGACTTCAATGGATTTTTGCCTATTAAAATGATATTTTGGTAGATACTTGTACTTCAGGCTGCAGTGCCCCTCAACCCTCCGTTTGCTCCTGTCCTTAGTTTTCTTGGTGGCTGTTTTTTTCTATTGTATGTTATTGTTTTCGTTGTATTTAGGTCCTTACTGAGTGTGATCGTGATTTGTAGGTTGCAGCTGGATAACATGCCATTCTCTTTGGCTTTTGTATAATCGTGAACTGTTTGGGTTTAATGCTAACTAGTCTGCCCGAATTAGGAAATCTCAAAAGGGTTGGGTGGGTATTTTCGCACTCTTCTGTGCTCTTGTAACGTCGGCTCCTGTCCTCGTTCCTGCAGCTGACACGCCCCGCCCAGGACCTGCTGATGTCCCTCTGCATGAACTGCAACAGCCACGGGGCGGACGACATGGAAGTGGTCTCCAACCTCATCAAGATCCGCCTCAAACCCAAAGTCCTTTTAAACCACTATATGCTTTGTGTGAGGTAAGCGCATCTGTATTTAGGCTGGATTAGGGTTACTCTGGGTTCTAAGGTACTTTTTGAGAGGGAGGTTTATGTCTGGCCGCAGGGAGCTCCTCAATGCCCATCGGGATAACCTGGGCACCATGGTGAAGCTGGTGATCTTCAACGAGCTGTCCAATGCCCGGAACCCCAACAACATGCAGGTCCTCCACACCGTCCTGCAGCACAGTCCTGAACTGGCGCCCAAGGTGAGCGGAGAACCATGTTGGCAAGAAGCCGCCTGGCACATCTGAGGATCAGAATCCCAGCTTGGATGAACAGTCTGTGCTTCTAGTGTCTTGTTGTTAATGTTCACCAGGTGCTTTATCCACAGCAGACAGATTCTAAATCTTTTATGTATTTACTGATGCATCCTGTTCTGCAATAGTAGGGCCTTTTTTTTTCTGTTTCTGCTGGTCGCCCAGCCGGCACCCATATCCAAAACGTGTAAATGTGTTTATGGAACGTATGTGGCTCTGTGGGTTCGGACTCTGTAATCAGAAGGTCGTTGGTTCAAATCCCCTGACTGGATGAGTAATTTCACTGTTGGGCTCTTGAGCAAGACCCTTAATCCCAGTTTATCCTGGGAGAGGCCGGTGCTGCTTTTTCATTTGTACGTCATTTTGGAGAAAAGCGTCTGCTGGTCTGTAATTGTTGTGATGAATGGTGAGACAAGCCCACTCGACTTGGTGGTGCCAAGGCACTGTTCGGGTTTAATGTCGCCCCATCTTGTCCGTCTCCCCAGTTTCTAGCCATGGTGTTCCAGGACTTGCTGACCAACAAAGACGACTACCTCAGGGCGTCCCGAGCCCTGCTGAGGGAGATCATCAAGCAGACCAAGCACGAGATCAACTTCCAGTCCTTCTGCCTGGGGCTCATGCAGGAGCGGAAGGAGTCTTCCTATGTAGACATGGAGTTTAAGGTGAAGCCGGCTTTGCTCAGCGCAGACCGCGCTCCAAAGACACACACCTGTAACAGCATATTTTTTACTGTGCTCTCATTTCTGGAGTTAGTGGTTGATCTTCGTCTGACCAAGATGTGTCCCCATCACACTGAGAATGTACACATAAAATAAGCAACAATTTTAACGTAAAAATGTGTATTTATAATATCTGTGTGTTTCTGAGTATAGCTGAAAAAGGCGTAAGAGTCATTGATCGTATTCCTCTGTAGTTGGAAGGTCAGGGGCAGACATTACCGCCTCACCAATCTGGGTCTCCCTTTCCACAGGAGCGCTTTGTCATCCAGGTGACGGACCTCCTCACGGTCTCCATGATGCTGGGCATTACCGCCCAGGTCAAAGAGGCCGGCATCGCCTGGGACAAAGGCGAGAAGAAGAGTAAGTATTGGCTTCCGTCTACCTCGGAGCTGGTGGGTATTTTATGCTGCGTTTCATTTACCTCCGAGGTCGGAACTCGGAACTGGGAATGACGTCACACACAAGTTAACAGCATTCCAGTAAAGCAAGTCGGGAAGCCATTTAGCAAAACCAGAAATCCTTCTTTCTGAAACAGTCCCTAGTTCTAGCCCAGTTAATTGTTAGCCATTGTTAACGATATCGGTGGATAGCCACACATTACGCAGTATTTCGTGCATAAAAACACTGTAGCAACACGTCCACAGAGAGCGTTTGGACAGTACTGTATGTACAACTGATTTAACGATTCACAAATAAGATGGAGGTGCTAATAAACTGGTATAAAACTACAGCTTTAACGTCTGTTGATAAAGGTTGCAGCGGATCCCAGAGGTCCAAGGTCGTGATCATTCCTGTTATAGATATGTGACCTGCAGCATGTTTCCTGAATCACTCTGGCTTTGTCCGAGACCTTCCCCGAGGTGGGTTTTCATCACCTAGATGCTGCTTCCCGCAGATCTGGAGGTGCTGCGTTCCTTCCAAAACCAGATAGCCGCCATCCAGAGGGACGCAGTGTGGTGGCTCCACACGGTGGTGCCCACCATCAGCAAAGTGGGCCCCAAGGACTATGTCCACTGGTAGGTGTGCAGCAAAGAGGAGGGTCGGCCTCAGGTAGTCATAGCGTCCGACCCCGACCCTGACTCTGACCCACCAAGTGCTTCCATCTCTGTTCCCCAGTCTCCACAAGGTCCTCTTCACAGAGCAGCCAGAGACCTACTACAAATGGGACAACTGGCCCCCAGAGAGCGACAGAAAGTAAGACCCACTTCATGCTTTAAGCCCCCCACCCTCCCCACAGGGGTATTCTGATGTGGGGTGCCCTAGGAGCACTGTGATCTGAGGACATGATGCAGGCTAAGCGTGGACGTTTTCCTTTGACCGTCTTGACCTGGTTCTCCATGGCAGCTTCTTCCTGCGCCTCTGCTCAGAGGTGCCCCTGCTGGAGGACACGCTGATGCGCATCCTGGTGATCGGCCTGTCCCGAGAGCTGCCCCTGGGCCCCGCTGATGCCATGGAGCTGGCGGACCACCTGGTGAAGAGGGCCGCCGGCGTGCAGTCCGATGGTGCGGGGCCCTTCCCCCTGGTCACATGACTCTCTCATCCCCCTTCCTCCATCCTGTAGAAAATACAGCGCTCTTAGACACTGTGTTCAAGGTGAGAATTAAGCCCCCGAATGTGTCTATCCCATCCCTGTAGATCTGGAGGTGCTGAGGGTGGAGAGGATCCAGCTTATCGAGGCTGTACTCAACCTGTGCACCTACCACCACCCAGAAAACATCCAGCTCCCTGCAGGGTAGGTCCTCGCAGTGGGGTGCGGTGTTGTGGGGCAGGACTCCTGCTCGGGGGATGTGGTCATGCGGATTCTGCCTGTTCCTTTAAGGTACCTGCCCCCAAACCTAGCCATCTCAACGCTGTACTGGAAGGCCTGGCTCCTCCTGCTTGTGGTGGCTGCCTTTAACCCCCAGAAGATAGGTAAGTCTCTGTCCACTGGGCTTCCATCGACAGCACATGCTTCTGGCACAGGGTCAGGCACTGGTTGGGTTTCTGTTCGTCTCAAATTTGAAGGTAGCCTGAAGTTTTAAAGGGGCAGTTCACCCTAAAACTGAAGTGGTATCTATCCTTCTAGGTTGTCTCCTGGGAGATGCCTAGTTTTGGAGATATCAGTCATAGAAATGTCGGTCTTCTCTCGAATATAATGGGAGTGATTGGCATTCTTTCTGGGGTGATTAAAGCGCCAAAAAATACATTTGGGAAAATTCAACAGCAGTGTTTCTTAACAGAAATCATGACCCGGTTACTCAAGAAAATCCACAGAACTTGTAGTGAGCAGCTTAATTTAGGAACTGTTTTCTTCTACCGAACTCCACAAACCAGTCGTACCACTGCACAGAAGATAGTGCCGGGGTGCTCGTATCTTCAGCCCTGTGATACGACATTTCTGACTGATATCTCCAAAACTAGGCATCTCCTAGCAGAATTATCTAGACGGATAAGTATCACCAAAGCCCCTCTAAAACATCTCGTTTCAGTTTTAGGATGAACTGTGCCTTTAAAATGCCCCTCCGCCTCTCCCTGTGTTGATTTTGGCCCGGGGTACAGCATTGTGAGATACAATGGAGTCATTATTAAATAAAGTTCTGGGCTGTCCTTTTGTAAAAGGAGAATAGCATTATTGAGTTTGACTGAGATTTAATTTGAAAATCCTTTGAAACAAGTATTTTAGTATTAAACAAAGAGCGTGACTTGGATGTAGCATTCAATCCGGATTTGGAGGGATTGACCAGAGTCTACTAGAGTCACCCTGTTTTTGGGATTGTTGTGATTCTTACTGTAATCATCACTGCTGTGTGTCCTGCGTGCAGGAATGGCCGCCTGGGACGGTTATCCCACTTTGAAGATGCTGATGGAGATGGTCATGACCAAGTAAGTGAACGGTACTACGTCAGCCCGGCGGTGTCTGTCCCCGGCTGCATGTGTGAACCTCTCTCTGTTTACCCGATAAACACTTATCCATCCATCCTGCCACTTGGGGTCTCCAGGGCTCAGGGCTGGGACGCGCCCTGTAGGTTATCACAGTACTTTATAGGGCGTAGTCATGCTCATAGGCAATTTATAGACACCTAACCACATGTCTGTGGTCTGCGGAAGGACCCTCTGAATCCGCCTGGGCTCCTCCCCACTCATCCTGCCCCTCAACCTGCTCCCCCCTCACTCCACACAGCAATTATACATACCCCCCCTGCACGGTGGCTGATGAGGAGACCAAGACGGAGATGATCAGCCGCGAGCTGCAGATCTCCCAGCGGGAGAAGCAGGAGATCCTGGCGTTTGAGAGCCACCTGGCAGCCGCGTCCACCAAGCAGACCATCACCGAGAGCAACAGCCTGCTGCTGTCGCAGCTGACCAGCCTGGACCCGCAGTAAGGGGGCATTTCAACCCGGGCAGGGAGGTGTTGCCGGGCAACCAGCTCGCGCGTGTATAAAGCCTGATTCTCCATTCTTTTAAATAAACGGGGTTAGATTTCACAGTTAAGATTCAGCACACATTGTCGTAACGACCTCTTCTGGTCTTGTGTGCTCCCAGGTTTGGGGGTGATATCCTATTAATTCAGTAACTTGGTGTTCCGTCGTGTAAACATTTGTTTTTGTTTTTGAAGGTTGAGTATTTTTTTTTCTTCCTTTGTTTTTGTGTTCTGCTGAGTACATTCTGTTCTGCCTTCCTACCCCCCCAAGGGTGTGTGGTGACCCGCAGGCCACGTCACGGCATCCCGGGAGTAACGTTTATGCGATTTTTGAGGTTTCAGGTTGCCCTCGCAGTAACGAGCGACGGGGCACAGAGAGACGGCCGGCCAGTGACTGGTAGCGTAGCCGTGGGGGGTGGGTTCGGCGTCCACAGCTGATGTAGTTCCTCACAGTGCTCATACACCCCGCTGGAATGTCAGTCAAAATGTCCTGCTATGCTTCGGCATGAAAAATACCCCCTTAGTCATGAGCTTATCAGTGCAGCCAGAGATATGTCAAATTCCCCAAGTCGTCACGCGATGTGGTTGAATTCTGTAACCCGCATTTGTTCTAGCAGTATGGCTGGAGTTCTTAAGTAGTTTGCAGATGCATCGTGACTTTGATTGCGTTGTTAATGGACCACGGAAGGGCAGCCTGATCAGGCTGTGGTATTTTTATTTGGTGTACTTTTTGTGTGTACCTGTAGGGGGCCCCCTCGCAGGCCACCTCCACACATTCAGGAGCAGGTGAAGAGCCTCAACCAGTCCCTGCGCTTGGGCCACCTGCTCTGCCGCAGCCGCAACCCGGACTTCCTGCTCAACATCATCCAGAGACAGGTAGGCCGGCGTCGGGCTTCCTGTCCTGCCGGCGTTCTCCTTCCATCCTCGCCTTCCCGGAGTCCTTTCTGAGCATGCTCACTCCCTCCCTCTCTCCGCAGGCCTCGTCACAGTCCATGCCCTGGCTGGCCGACCTTGTGCAGTCCAGCGAGGGTTCCTTGGACGTGCTACCCGTGCAATGCCTGTGC
This sequence comes from Mormyrops boulengeri, assembly GCA_026781065.1. Classification (NCBI taxonomy): domain Eukaryota; kingdom Metazoa; phylum Chordata; class Actinopteri; order Osteoglossiformes; family Mormyridae; genus Mormyrops; species Mormyrops boulengeri. Next base: position 5,929,390 of record JAODLD010000051.1, on the reverse strand, counting down.
GAGTTCCTGTTACACGACGCTGCCGACGAGTCGCCGCCCGCTGAGGATGAGGACGAGGGAGAGAGCAAGGAGCAGAGAGCCAAGAAAAGACAGGTCAGATGGCCACGGTAGTGTCTGGGGGCCACGTCGCCAACTAGTGGTTAAAAAGTGTCACCCAGCTAGCCCAATATGGCGCTGCGTAAAAGTTAAAGCATCCGTCTCGTCGCTCAGTAAAATATAGTTGAGTAGTAAAGCTCTAACGGCTGAGGTAACGATGCCCCCCCCACCATAGCGGCAGCAGAAGCAGCGGCAGCTCCTCCTGCGTCTCCAGGACCTGCTCCTGGGCCCCAAGGCGGACGAGCAGACCACCTGCGAGGTGCTCGAGTACTTCCTGCGCCGTCTCAGCTCCCCACAGGCGGCCTCCAGGGTGCTGGCCATGAAGGTGCGTGTCGTCCAGGGGGCAGCAGAGAGTGCCATTGAGGTGTAAGCGGCAAGAGCACTTCCTGTGTATGCGGCCCGCCCCCTATCGGCGGCTGACCAATGGCTGCTGTGTACGGCAGGGTCTGTCTCTGGTGCTGACGGAGGGCGGCCAGCGGGACGGCGAGGAGCGGGAGCAGCCCATGGAGGACGACTCGCGGGATGCCGAGCTGCTGCCGGGCTACCAGTGGCTGTTGGCAGACCTGCCAAAATTGCCACTGTTCGCGAGCGTGAGGGCCATGGCCGCCAGCGCCCTGCAGCAGGTCTGTGTGTGTGTGTCCGTGTGTGTCAGTGTGTGTCGTTAGCATGTAGGGCTGCTCAAAAATCATAATCTTGATTATTTCGGTCAATACTGAGATCATGATAACTGAACGCGATTACTCTGTAACTTTGGAAATATTGCGAATTTATTGAACTTGTAAAAAATACTTGTCTTTTTAACAGTGGATTTCCTTGAACTCTAAATATAATTTGACAGAAACAAATGAAAATGGGCTGGAAAGGGGTGCGTTGGGTTTATGACACCAGACAAAACCGCAGCATAATTGCGAAGCAAAAGGTGGCATGGTGATGGTTATATCTTGATTATTTGATAATTGGTGGAAGCCAAAATCAAAATTGAAATGCATTCGATTACTTGCCCAGCCTTATTGGCATCTTCTTCTCCTGTTGGATGGGTTACCTTCAGCTACTCTAGTATCCTTCCAAAAGCATGCAGTTAGGCTAATTGGTGTTTCTAAATCGCCTGTCTTATTTGACTGTATGTGCCCTATACTGCCTGGCACAGGCCCCAGGCCCCCCCACAACCCTGAACAAAGTTATAGGATGATTGCGTGTTATATTGATCTGTAAAGGGCAGGCATCCGTCCTGCCCAGCATGGTGTGTTCTGGGTCACTGAGACCCTCTGATGGATGGATGGGTGGATGATGAGGTGAGCTGCACACTGAGTGTGCCCCATATTTCACGATTCGATGCGCCTCATCTCCCAGGCCATTCACGTGGAGACAGACCCCCAGACCATAAGCGCCTACCTCATCTACCTGTCCCAGTACTCCCCGGTGGAGCAGCAGGCCGTCCACAATGACCTGGCCCTGGTGAGTGTGACCCCCGAGCCCTGCCGTCGTTCCTCCCATCAGAGTTGTACCTCCGGTGGTAAAGGTCATGATCTTCCAATCCTCCAGCCATTGGTTATGAATAACATGTGACCCACTGTGAGCACTGCTATTGGATTCCGTAATAACGCCCTCGTTCCGTCCACCCCGGCCTTCAGGACGTGGCGCGGCTCATCGTGGAGCGCTCCACTATCATGAACAGCCTCTTCTGCAAGCACTCATGCCGGCTCGAGTCTGACGCCGTGCTCTCCGCCCTCCTGTCCATCTTCTCCACTTACATCAGGAGGATGAGGAAGACCAAGGAAGGGGAGGATCTCTACAGCTGGGTGAGGGAGCCAGTATCTGCTTTTCCTTGTGCTTCAGGAGTTATTTTAGTAATTATTAGTAATTGAATAATTGATGGCCGTCTTGAGGTGGTGACCAGCCTTTCCTATCTGAACTCCGTAAGACACTCTCTGCCTCTCTAAAGCCGATCAGAGTAAATCGCCTCGTGTCGCACGGTCAGGCACATGGTCACCTGCATTTCTCACGTCACCCACCAGTCGGAGTCCCAGGACCAGGTGTTCCTGCGCTGGACCACGGGGGAAACAGCCACCATGCACATCCTGGTGGTCCACGCCATGGTCATCCTGCTGACGCTGGGCCCCCCAAAGGGTGAGAATGGTAGCTTCCGTACCGGAAGTCATATTTCGGCGCTCCATATTTGCAAAGCTAAGTCCCGCGGACTTTGTGTCGATCGTTAGGGGAGAATGATTTCTATAACCTTCTGGACATCTGGTTCCCTGAGAAGAAGCCCCTCCCCACCGCCTTCCTGGTGGACACCTCGGAGGAGGCCCTGCTGCTGCCTGATTGGCTGAAGCTGAGGATGATCCGGTCGGAGGTCTCCCGATTGGTCGACGCTGGTATGAGGGGCGGAGTTGGGGGGGGTGACGTTGAGGTTTTCAGGGGCATGTTGGAGGCCTGACCTGGCCCCGCCCACTGACCCGCACTGCCCTCAAAGCCCTGCAGGACCTGGAGCCCCAGCAGCTACTGCTGTTTGTTCAGTCCTTTGGGATTCCCGTGTCCAGCATGAGCAAGCTGCTGCAGTATCTAGACCAGGCCGTGACCCATGACCCCCAGACGCTGGAGCAGAACATCATGGACAAGAGTAAGTCACTGGCCTATCCGGAGGGATCTCTGTTTAGGTCTATTAGTGCCAGAATCTGTCAGCTGTTATTTCATCGGCTGTTGCATTGCTTAGCAGCAAAACATGAATAAATACAAACGCATGCTTTCTTTTTGGGGCTTGAACCAACAACCTACAGGCTACAGTTTCCCCCCTTAATCTGTATGCTACCTATGGAGTTATTGGTGTGCGATTAAAAAACAAATCTGTAAAAATAGGAAAATAAATGTTGAGCGAGAAAGTAAAATAAATGCAAATAAAAATAAAAGAATAAGAAAACAAATGCTTTTCTTTATTGCTTCCCTTATTGCTTTTGCCTTTTCCCTGTTACTTTTGCCTTTTTTGTATTGCTAGCTGATTACATTCAGGGGAGCTCAATGTTTGTTGTGTAAATTTGCTGGTGTGTCTCATCTCAGATTACATGGCTCATCTGGTCGAGGTGCAGCATGAGCGAGGGGCCACCGGGGGGCACACTTTCCACAGCTTGCTCAGTGCCTCTCTCCCGTCCAGCAGAGGTCAGTGTTTCTCTTATTCACTGGATGTTTCTCAGTGCAGCTCATGAAAGTGTGTGGTTTTCGGTGACCGTGCCTGTTTAAGGGCCGCATGTTTCATGACCATGTGGACAGGCTTCCCTAACTGTGTCACGCTTCCAGATGCCACTGATCCGAGTCACGCTAAGGTTGCCGTGGAAGCGGCTCATGGCCCGGTGAAGATCCGCGCAGCCAGTAAAATTCCAGCAATCAGTCTTGATGATGACTTCACTGCAGTACTACTTCAGGTACTTTATAAAAAAATAATATTTCTGGTGGGTGCGTTACACTTCCCAGGATGCTTTTCAGACCGTTTATCCCAGAATGTGATTATTTAATTATTTAAGTAATTTCGCAAACTCTCTGCTGTCCTTCAGGCATGGATCCGGAACACACTTCCTGTTTACACTAGCGGCTTTAACTGGAAGCAGTGACTCTTACTCCCCGTCATTATCGCAGCCCCTAATTGTTCGCACATGCCCTTTAATCACACGGAACCCCGTTTACTGAGAATTCATCCTAGCTAGAGCTGAGCGTAACCGTGCCGATCTGAGGGCCTTACGTGAACCCACGCTTTCTCCAGCTCTTCCCCCTCAAGGTGGACCCCCGCTGGCCTGCCTCGCCCCCCCGCCAGCTCTCCCTGGCCCTTCAGCAGGCTCTGGCCCAGGAGATTTCCCGTGCTCGCCAGGGCCAATGCCAACCTGGGGGCGTGGCCTCCCGCCTGCTGCAGGCCCTCACGGGCCTCCTGGCCTCCGCCCACGCGGGCCCCCTAGTGGCTGCCATGCACCGGGGACACGCCCTCTCCTGCCCCCTTCTGCGGCTGCTTCACCAGTACCAGGTAATATGGCCCTGACCCCTCCCCCTGCAAACATGTGACCAACACAGATAATGCAGAGGTCTCCCTCCCCCCATCCCACCTCAGCGCCGTGTGCCCCAGGACGTCGCCTTCTCCTCGCTGTTCTTCAAGGCCGTGCTGGAGATGCTGACCTGGATGGAGAGCCCCGGCGTGGAGGCGGGGCCTCTGCTCTCCGTGCTCAAGTCCTTCGCCACGCAGTTCTCCCATAAGCACCGCCTCAGCGATGGTAGGTGGCCCCGCCCCCTTGACCCCCCCCAGCCAATCCCCCGTGAGTGTAGCCTGCGCCAGCTGTATCCTCTCCCCCGTGGAGGTCTGACCGTACGGTCTACGCTCCCACTGATGGAGCATGAAGCATAAACTGTTTATTAACACTTGAGTATTATCTCTTACTTTTTACGCAAGTCGTCTTATTTGTACTTTAGAGACCGTTTAGATTCCGGCTGCTTGCTGCACGCCCAGGGCACCCTTGGGGGGCCTGGATTCTGTCCTGCAAATGTATTGCCTAAACTTCCTTATTAAATGAATTACTCAGTAATCTTCCTTCTGCCTAGGAAGACTTTGTGTGTTCCTAAGGAAACACCTGCCTTTGTAGACTTCCTGTAAGGGGTTATTTTTTCCGGGGGGTAACACCTGTGCCCCCCTCCAACTAGATGGCGCTGCCTGTCTTTTTGCGTTTTCCCTGGATACGCCTAACTGTCCTGCAGTGCTGCTCCAGCAGGTGCGATGCCGCTTTCTCAAACAGCGCCTGCCCTTTTCCCATAGCCCGTGCTGGCTTCCTCCACCTGGCCGAGGCCCTGGCGTACCGGCGGGACTCCGACATGGCTGTGCGAGCAGTCATCGCCACCCTGCGGGCTGGGGACGCCTGCAACGCGGAGCCCGAGCTCATCAGCAAAGGTGGCTGTGGCCGTTTTTTGTTTTTTTTTTTCTGCCCGCCTCTTCCTGTCACATGTCTGAGACAAACCAATGAAAGGTGACTGTGAATTTCCATGTGACAAAAATAGACAGGTGGTTGTTGAAATGCGTCAGGCTGGAAGGTCTCTGGTGTTAGTGCATTCTGCCGCTGCGTTTGCCCGCCATGGTTCACTCTGCTGACTGTGCTCGCTAGATTAGCTGCTCCTGTACAGGTTTGTGGCCCAGTCCACGGAGTTGGCTTCAGCAAACCACTGGATCTGTCGCCCATTTCCTGCATGTTAAGCAGTCCATCTGTGTAAGAATGGTGTAAAGAGCCATATATGTGATATATCATTCCTAATAATTTTTGGCTGCTTTTGAATTTAGGGAAATCATGTCCATTTGAAATAGTTCATCATTTATCCCACCAAAGTCCTCCGGCGTGTTGGGAAACCTACGGTTTGTTTTTCTCCCTCCCATAATGCCGTGCCTGTGTGTCCACCTCAGTGTTGCAGGGGCTAATTGCAGCCAGGTCCCCTTACCTGGAAGAGCTTCTGTCTTTACTGATGACTGTCGGCATGGAAACAGGAGCCGCCAGCACAGTGGGCCCTGTCGCCATGGTGACCTCCATGCTCCTCCAGGAGACCGAGGAGAGGGCTGTGAAAATGGAAGTAGACTCTAACAAGTAAGCAGGCGTCTGGGCCGAACAGAGCCATGTTCTCCTCAGTTAGATGCCCTATCTGCCTGTTAATGTGAAAGTGCTTTGAGCTCGGTGGCGGGGCAGGAGTGACCCCAGTCCGCCTGTTTACTTTGGGTGGACAGCAGCCACTGGATGTGGGATCGGTCAATGATCTCAAGCTGAGGCTGAAAAACAAGCACTGTTTTTTTTTTTGGGGGGGAGGGAGCTATTCTTTGCCATGTTTATGTGATCTTGGCTGTTTCCTGTTCAACCAGCTTCACCCGTAGGTCTCTGTTAATGATCAACATCGGGACTGAAAGGATGAAGTTACACAAAACAGTCATTTTTTTCCAGATCATGTAACCTCCATATTTTTTAGATCATGTGACCTCCGTGGTCTAACTGGGGGCTAGAAATAGGCAGATAGGTTGTCGTACGGCCAGGGAAGTTGTGTATTTTGGAATGAGGCGCTTTTCCACGTGCCCGACCTCCATCTGTTCTGGCAGCTCCGAGGTGACGACGGCGGGTTCCGCTTCTGGGCTGCTGGTCGATTGGATGGAGCTGCTGGACCCTGAGGTCACCTCCATCTGCCCAGATATTCAACAGAAGCTGCTCTTCGCGTTGAACAAGGTGACCCCGCTGAGAGAGGCGCCATGCGTGCGTGATTCCCGCGGCCGTTACCTGTGAAGAACTCCTGACCCCTGGCCTTTCTGTTGCAGGGTAAGGGCAGCCAGGCGGGGCTGGGCCCATCCTACAGGCCCTATCTCCTGGCCCTGCTGACCCACCAGTCCAACTGGAGCACCCTACACCAGTGCATCGGCGCCCTGCTCAGCAAGCAGAAGGAGCTGAGGTATGGTCACAGTTTGCTGCTGGGCCAGAGAGGAGCATAAAGCAGCTCTTACTGTGTATAAGTATTGCTTAAAGACTTCGTGTTTGGTGTTTCCCATTCCAGTTCTCAGAGACCCACAAACAGTCCATATTTTTGCTCAATCTGAGCTCCCTGTCAGACCGCCGCAGCACCCGGGTAGCGAGAATGTGGACTGTCTGACAGGGAGCTTGGAGGGAGCAAAAACATGGCCGGTTGTGGGTCCCTGAGGTCCGGATTAGGAAACACTGGGCTAGGATATTAAATGAGCTTTGGTCATCCGGTCGTCTCAATGTGGCCCATCCCATCCCTCAGGTTAGATCCCACGTCCGCCCTGGACTTCCTGTGGGCTTGCAGCCGCATCCCCCGGATCTGGCAGGGCCGTGACCAGAAAACACCTCAGGTACGCCCCCTACTGGCTAACCCCAGTGCCATGACAAAGATTAAAACGTAGCTTTCTGTAATTCCCCCAGAAATTAAATTTAAGTTTTTGTTTTGTCTAAAGTGATTAAGAAAAGCAGGGTCAGCCAGAAATTATGGTTCCGAGTCTTTCCCATGAGCCCAATGGTTACTCACTGTCGACTCTGAAGTCGAATCGTTCCGGAGGCTGCTGGAGTGGGGCAGTTTGTATAGGCTTGATTATCGTGCAGAAGTTAAAACATACTGGCTAATTGCATTTGCGGTGCATCGTTAATTTTCCCTTGATGTTTAAATGGCAAATTAGGGGACTCTGTAAACCCTTTGGTGTTACCGTGTGAATCCATGGCTTTTAAAGACCAGCGATTCCTGGTTAGCGCCCCCCCTCGTCACCCTGCCCAAATTCTGCAGAGACGCATGGAGAAGTTCATGCTGCGCCTGACTGCACCCGAGCTCATCAGCCTGGTGGACCTTATCCTGTGTGAGTCGGAGATGAGTGCCCAGGCCACCGGGGGCCATGAGTCCGCCTCCTGCTCCCTCATCCAGTCCCGGCTGCCCCTGCTTCACAGCTGCTGCCACGGGGGCCTGCAGAACGTCAAGAAGGTGTCCGAGTACCTCATCAACTATATCAAGAGCTGGGGTGACAGGTAAGGCGCCCCCCTCCCCCCCCCAGTTATTTACCCTCTGTCTCTGTGCTTGTGCTTCTGCTCTAGCCTGCTGCTCCTTTTGAATCCGCCACCTTTTGTGTTTGTAATGGCGCTCAGGTTAATGCCTTGTCCCGGAGCTGTGGAATGACTACGGGCTTGTCTGTTGTTATAAGGAGGATATCGAGTCCTGAGCTGAGAGCTGGGAAACACGCTTTACTCCTGTTTGCTCCTTTTATGATGACAGTGAGGGGTGACGGGGGGGGGGTTAGTATCCAGTATCCGGGGTTAGACTAAGAAGGTCACCTGCGGCTAAGCTTGGAGTCACATGGTCACCCATGGCGTGAGTCTCCACTCCGACATGGCTCTCAGCGACGGAGATGGAATTTATGGCTCTCATAATGTGATGGTGTAGATCAGGGGTGGGCAGTCTTATCCACAAAGGGCCGGTGTGGGTGCAGGTTTTTGGGATAACCTTTTGGTCAGCTGTTGAAACCCAGGTGTGAGAACCCTGCAGCCAATCAGTCCTCTAATTAGTAATCTAATTATGGAATTGCAGCAAAAACCTGCTCACACAGCGGCCCATTCTGGGTAACACTGTCCACCCCTGGGGTAGATACTGATTTCTGTGTTCAGTATGTCGGGTATAGATGCTATTCTCTGCATTCAGTGTGACTGGTGTAAATGCTGATCTCTGTTCAGTGTGATGGGTGTAGATGCTAATTTCTGTGTTCGGTGTGGTGGGTGCAGATGCTGATATCTGTTCAGCATGACAGGCATGGATGTGGATCTCTGTGTTCAGTGTGACAGGTATAGATGCTGGTGTGTTCACTATACGTGTTCAGTATATTTTGACAGCGGTGCTCTGCCTTTTCAGCGTGATGAGTAAAAGGTGTCAGAGTCTGCTGCTGCAGATCTACCTTCACTTCCCGGAAGTCATCCAGCATGTCACCCTGCCCAGCAGCACACTGAACAGCGAGGGCCAGGCCGATGGCAGCACCTGCAAGGTACTGGCCCTCCGCTCTCCTATGACTCCCCCCCCCATCCCCGCTGCCTGATGGGGAGCTCATTCTGTCCCCCCTTCCTCTAGCTGGACGTGTTGGTCCACCGGCTGATCACACTGCTGGCTGACTCTGGAGACTCCAAATCAGCGGAGAACCGCGTGTCGGATGCCAACCTGGCCTGCAGGAAGCTGGCCGTATCCCACCCCGTGCTTCTGCTCAGGTGTGCCGGCCCGGTCTCTGTAAATGTCCAGAGCACGGTGACGGCCTGTATCACCCTACGGCTTTCAGGGTGGATAGTTTCCATATAAACATCATTAAGCGAATTATCATTAAGGAAACCATAAACAAATTTGCTTTGTCGATTATATTCGAGTTTGCCTCGTATTAAAAAGTACCATGTTTGCTGGTAGCTTCGGTATAAAGTTGTAGGCAGTAAATATTGCAGTGGTGAAATCCCAGCAACGGTGAAATCCCATCCTGACCTGGTTTTTGCTAACATCGCACTCTCCAGGCACCTGCCCATGATCGCAGCCCTCCTGCGAGGGCGCATCCACCTCAACTTCCAGGAGTTTCGGCAGCAGAACAACCTGACCTTCTTCAGTGACGTGCTGGCCATCCTGGACCTACTGCAGCCGCTGGTCTTCCGTGCCGAACACCAGGAGGCACTGCAGGACTCCCTCCTCTCCTTCATTCAGGTCCTGCAGGTGAGTGATGAGTGCTTTAACTCCGGCTTAGGCTCACAGAAAAATTCCCTCTGGAAAAGGTGATGTCATTGTGTTCACTGCTGCTGTCATGGCAACACAAAGCAGGAAGTAGTGCATCTGGATGCTTCCCTTTTCCTGTTCTTGTCCCTGCGTTCCACTGGCCCCCGTTGCATGAACTGCACCGTCATTAGTGTTTCCTGTATCCTGCTAGCCCTGCTTCCACTTTCCAGACGATTGCAGGAATTCATTTTTCTTCTTTTTCCACAGAACTTCCGGAAGTATTCCAGGCTGCTGTCTGTCTTTGTCAACAAGTTTGTGCAGTTCATTCAGAAGTACATCACTCATGATGCCAGTGCTGCTGTTCCTTACCTGCAGAAACATTCTGACATCCTGCAGTGAGTCTTCTGGGCCTTTTACCCTGATTTTCGACCTTGTGGAGTGACTGTTCTACTGCTGTCATGTGGTTTGGAACCATTGAGTCACTGTAGGAAGTTATTAAAGAGTTCTTATTGATGGATTAGCGTGTGCAGGGATTGGTGAGTGTTCTCTGTGTGTCCATTAGGGGGCTCTCCTCTGAGAACCCTGACCTGGTGCAGCTCAAGTCTTTGCTTGCTGGCCTCACCCTGCCTGTGAAGGCGGGGCCTTCAGAGAGTGCTGCTGACGACAGGGAAGGTGGGTGGAATATCTCAGCTGTCAAAACTCTGTGTGATGGTAGACCGATTGTAGCTGCAAGGTGCAAAACTAATGCAAACATTTGAAACCGCTTATAGTGATCACGTCTCTCTGGGTGAAATTGACCTCTAAAAGTGGATGATCGTTATAACCGATTTTATTCTTTTCTTTCTGTCTCAGGCAGATTACGATCTAATTGACATTTATATACTTATTGCATGAATGTAAGGTAATAAAATGGACAGTGTCACTATTTTACTTAATTTTGATTTCAAAATACAGTACAATCGTTTCAAATGCTTTTCAAATTACAGTACTATGTAACTTAAATTACTGAACTGTGTATAATTCAGTTATGCTATAATATAGTACTGTACATAAAATATAGCTTGTTGTAGTTTTGCTGCTGCATCTCATTGGCCCATTTTTGGCGGTTCATCATAAGTTTGAGTCTATATTTGTCATTGAGAGAAAATTACTTTCTTTTAGCCTTAGGTAGCTAGCCAGAAGCAGACGGGCTACAGCAAGGCAAAGCAGTTAATCACTATAACCGTGATCAATATGAATGAATACCACTGTATTTCTTTACTCAATTACTGCTAGAAAATGATCTGAATTTGCACGAAAGAGTGTGTGGGGAATGACAGGAGGGGAGCAGCCGGCGTTGGAGTGTTCCTATGGTTCACACTAGAGGGGCTAGTGGAGCATTCTAATGATCCTCGGAAATAGGGGGAGCAGTCAGTGGATCGTTCTAATGATCCTCTCTAATAGGGGGAGCAGTCAGTGGATCGTTCTAATGATCCTCGGAAATAGGGGGAACAGTCAGTGGATCGTTCTAATGATCCTCTCTAATAGGGAGAGCAGTCAGTGGATCGGTCTAATGATCGTCTCTAATAGGGGGAGCAGTCAGTGGATTGTTCTAATGATCCTCTCTAATAGGGGGAGCAGTCAGTGGATCGGTCTAATGATGGGGGGAGTCACTGGCGGAGCACTCTAGCGCACTGCTTGGAGAGTCTTTACAGACTCAGTGACTGTTGGAGATCTGGGGGGTCTCTGTTGGAGTCCAGCAAGCTGCTTTGTTTGCTCTTGAAATCACAGTCTGTTTTTATTTCCTCAGAGGATGCCCCCGCGGGATCCCTCCCCCTGGTCAGCATCTCGGCCTCTGCCCCGCTCACTGCCGCCGATATGACCAAGTACCTGAAGAAGATCTCCATGGGCGAAGCCGTGGAAGGTGACCCCCGTCTCGCCGTGTGTGATCAAACCGTGTAGGCGCCCTTCTCCTGAGTCCCTGGGGCGTCCTGCTAAGCCGCCACTCTCGTTGCAGACGTCCTGGAGGCCCTGAGTGAAGTGGAGGAGAAGTCCAAGAGGAACCCTGAGATAATTCAGTACTTCACGGTAAGAGTGGCATTTTCTGTTAAGGCCCACCCAGCCTGGAGGGCTGGGGGGGCAGCCCTGTGGATGACCACCTGTCCTGTCTGTGCAGAACGACCTGCAGAGGCTCATGCAGTCCCCAGAGGAGCTGTGTCGCAACATGGCCTTCAACCTGGCATTGCGCTGCATCCAGAGCAACCCCAGGTAGGCCCGCCGCTGTGGAAATGGCCCGTCGCCATGGAGACGGCCAAGCACTCCATGACGTGACCCCTCTCCTTCTGTTGCTTTAGCATGGCCACCGATTTCCTGCCCACCGTCATGTACTGCATGGGCAGCGGCAACTTTGATGTGGTCAACACAGCCCTGAGGAACCTTCCGGAATATGTGCTGCTCTGTCAAGGTACCTTTAGGTGTTCACTGGAGAGGGGTGTCCCGTGAATGTTAGTTAGCATAGTGGTTAGCAACAATGTCCCCTGCAGTGTGACTGTGTTGTTCTCTGTAAAATATTCAGTGCTCTCAGTCTTGGGAAGCTTGCTTAATTCTGTAAAAATGTTGCAAACTTGCTGGTTTCATAACAAAAGGCCATTGACAAGCAATGTTAAATATCCGCACATATCTTCCACACAGACATGTTCAAAATTTTTCTTTTAAGTGTCATAATTTTCTCGACGACTTTTCTTGCCATTTTGCTATTACCGTGTTGACGTGGGGGGGGGTTCCCTCAGAATACATCTGAAATAGTGGTGTAGTCTTATATTTGGGGTCTAGACAAGAAGAAGAAATAGATGGGGTTTTTGATTCGTTTTTGTTTTTTGAAATTTTTGCTTATTGTAATCTGATTGCATGTGGTTGCTGTTAACATATGTGTTCCTCTCAAGTAAAATTGGTTTAGTTCTTTATAAAGCTAAGATGTGGTATTCCAAAAGCTTTTTTCTGAAAAAATAGTTGGGGGTCATCTTATATTCGGGCCAATACAGTAATGGCAGTTGTAATCATTGGCTCCCAAAGGGATACTAAACACGAATGATTGCTGTTTTATTGCGAAGGTGTTACTGAGTAAAAAGCATCCACTGAGCTTGTCAATGAACATTTTAACTCAGAACAGCTCTTTTATAATTTGAGTTTCCATTTATTATGACTTGAAATGAAGGTTTTACTTAAAACATCTGGTTGTTTCTAATGTTAATAATTTGTTTACAAAACTATATGTCAAAGATTTGTGTTATAAAACAAATGAATTAGAAATATTTTTACTGAATTAAACTAGCATCCCAAGACTGATCAGCATATAAACGTCTGTGATATTTTATGCATTTCTGTGGCTTTTTGCCTACAGAGCACGCCGACATCCTGCTACACAAGGTGTTCCTGGTGGGCATCTACGGCCAAATCGACACCAGCTCCATGATCTCCGAGTCCATGAAGGTTCTTCGCATGGAATCAACCACCTGATTCTGGAAGGAATCCCCCCCCCCCCCACACACAGCCTTTCAGCGGCTTATTCGGGCTTCCTCCACGTGTTTGGAAGCGTCCGGCCAAATGTTTTTTCGCCTGAGAGAGAGACGGAATTCTTTCGGCTCGATTTTTGCAATGGCATCTGTGCGCACGGTGTTTTACGAGCGATCACAAAGCTTGGGTATTTGTTTAGTATAAATGCCTGACATCAGTATCTGCACAAGGGAAGCGGGGTAGCAGACTTTAAGGCATTTGCTGTATCTGGGAATTATTGTAGGGAACTGGTGTCACAGCACTGTCCTACTTAGGACTGTCCAACACTTTTCCTGTTCAGATTTAATTAAAATCTTTAGAAAATAATTTTCCTTTGTTTTTGCACTGAAATACTTCAGCTGATTAGGATTACATTTTAGCAGTGACATCAGTCTGTGGTTGTATCCTGAGTGGATGTGGTGGGGAACTCGATCAGCGGTGTCCTCCGTGTCACGTTCCCGTCGAGCCTCGACACTCCCGAGGAGGGCGCAAGCGGCTGCCTGTCAGGGTTTACTCGTGGCTCCCGAGCCCCTCGCATTGGATGACCATTGAATGACCACCAGGCTGGAAATTGGCTCGCAATGAAATGCTGAACACTTTCTGCTTCTGTAGTTAAAGCTAACATCAGTGTGTGTGGTTTTACACCCTGACTGACTGCATCTGTTTGTTTATTAATCTGCTTGTTCATTTTTAATGGCCTTGCTGAAGAGAGGAAAACTGTGTTTTACAGGTTTATAAGACTAACTTTCTTTTTCCAGAAGGCGTTTGTGTGTTTGTGTGTTTGTGTGTGTGTGTCTGTTGGGGGAAGGGCTTCTTCTTAAAGTGACAGGCACCCAGAATGCACAGGTCCACACTGAAGGTAGGATGACGCTTTCAGGCTCTGTGTCCGCCACACGCTTCTTTTCCCTCCGGTTGTCCTGACAGCCTGTACAGCAGTGATGTACCCCAAGTGCCTTGGAGGGGTGGGGTGTGGTGTGGAATGGCAATAGTAAAAGCAGTGAAACAGGGTGGCATCGCTTGGTTATTAGTTTTGGGTGGCACCCCTTGGCGCTAACACTCCTGCTTCAATCTTGCCCCCCCCCATACAACATTTAAACTCCACCCCACCCCCCACCCGTGTTGTTTCACTGAGGTGTGCTCGCCCAGCAGAAGATTAATAAAAATCTGGGGTGGGGGTCTTTTCTGATGTCTGATTTTCATTAGAATATTGAGATGATCCCTGGCCTGCGGATTAGTGTTTGCTCCACTGTGACCTTGACAGTTTGCCTGGCGCCTGTATAGTAATGAGCTGGCAGCTGAGGTCTCTGCACTCATACCAGGAAGTCAGTCAGTTTTAAATAAAGGAGGTTTTTGTCTGTTTAAAAACAAGGATGGAAAAAAATATGTAATTACGGTGGTCGTCACAGCCCCAAAGCTACAAACAAAGGCTAGGTCCAAATTTAGGGGCTGCATTCAAAGACTGAATGTGTCACAGCAGCGCGACAAGGCTGTACCATTTCGAAGGCTCAATCAAACACGCTCTAGAAACATTCTCCTTTGGCCGAGTCGTGAAAGGTCTACCTGTTGGATCCTTTGCAGCCCAACATATCCCATGATTCATTGCGCGAACCTTCAAAAGACGCAGGTCAAATAGGCTACAAAGGCCAAAGGATGCAGCCCCTGAATTCAGACACAGTCGTGGTCGGCGAACCCGTGTTTCTAATCGATCAAACACCAAGCCACAGCACTGTGTCGATTCGTCACACATGCAGAATGCTGTTTTTTCTGTGAGAAGCGGTCAGGTCTCCTGTGGTTTCCAGTGGATGATTTCACTGGTGCTCTTCGTAATTAAAGCAAATCTCTGATGTTCATGAGAAATGGAACGAATTTGAATTAAATCTCCATTTCTTGCCCGTGTCAACAAAGGACAGATAATTGTTTCCCGTCATGGTCTGAACTTGTTCTGCTAAATAATAATCAGGAAGTCTGCGGGAATGCACCCCCAATTGTAGCCTGATTTTTTCAATAAGAGTGTCTGTCAGGCAGATGGGAATTGATCTGGGGTAACCATGTGTTGAGGATGCCTTGTCAAACTTCAGAAGAAAATGGCCAAACTAACTGCTCAACCAGTATAGCTGATGTATTAGGCGTGTAGTTGTAAGAATTTCTACGTTCATATGTGAAGAGAATTTAATGCCTGCATTTTTAATGGGAGTTTGATCATTTTTTTGTGTCATGCATCCAAGTCTCTGGTTCAGCTGATTGTTCCTCAAGTTCTTCACCTCCAGAATATGAACCTGGACAATCCAGAAACACCCATATCCAACGACCCATATGATAAGGACCCCTGTGTTGCTGCCGAGTCTGTGGTTAGATACCGTTACTTCACTGTAGATGGGCACATGCCCCGACAGCACGTTCTGTGATGTCCAAATGGATGTGCTCACAGTCCTGAGAAGGGTCGTGGTCTTTATGTGGTCTGTGTGGCTCGGTTATGCTGATCCTATAATCTTTAGCTCCCCCTTTATCCGCCCTGCTTGGGAGTCATTTCTTAGAGCACAGATGATTTGGATCATGTGCAAATTCTGGCCGCTTCCCACCTGTAGTTAGTTACGCTTTCTGTAAGGAAAACATTCACACACAAATTCACAGATTTAATTCTGGTGTTTAGTTTACGGGCAGTCACTGGGTTAAGGACGGCTGACTTACGGACAACTCGTACTTACAAATGGGCTGATGACGAGTTTGCATGTTCGTCCCATGTCGTCGTGAGGTTTCCTCAGGGTACTCCGGTTTCCCCCCACAGTCCAAAAACGTGCTGAGGTTATTTGGAATTACCTAATTGGCTGTAGGCCTGAACGGTATGTGAGTGTGCCCTGTGCTGGGTTGGCAACCCATGCTGGGCTGTTCCCTGCCTTGCGCCCATTCTTTCCGGAATAGGTTACGGAATGGACCCGCGCAACCCAGAAATGGACCAGCGCTATAGAAAATAAAAGCATGAATGGCTAGAAACAAGTGCATGGTAACTGTGTGAAATCTTTAAAAATTCACATTTGAAATCAGAAATGCCATTAAGACATACAATAAACCCAAAAATATCTCCCAAGAAGTAAGAAAGCCTAATAAAATCATTACCAAAAATGCAAGTGTCAATTAGTGTCTAACAAACCACTTCATAATGGACTGAGTCAGTGGTAAGCAGTGAACTGTGAGAACTGGTCCTGCTGGCAGAGGCTGGTACAGAAGACAGGTGTGAATGCCAGTCCGTGTAGCATTCCTCTGTGACTTCAGTGTTGATTGCAGGCCTGACTCTGTGATCTTGGGTTGTGTAAGGGGTCTCCACTGCCGGTGTTCTGTCGAGTTGAGCTACTTTGTCGAGTTAGGCTACCATAGTGCTAATCGATATCCCTAACACAACCCTTACCCTAACCCTAACCCTAACCCCCAAAACCTCCCTAAAACCCTAACCCCCAAGATACCCCTAAAAACCTAACCCTAATCCGAAGACGGTGGAACTGCACATGCGCAGAAAGGCTCGATAGCCCGTCTCGATAGGTAGCTGAACTCGTCAGAACACCGTCATGCATCCCAGAAATTAACTGCTTAAGAAGTGAACGTGCAAATTCCGCACAAGTACTGCAGGGATTCAAATCCCCAACCAAAGGAGCCTTCGTTAGTATTGCTTCTTACTGAGTTACCTTACCACATTAGACTAAATTGTACAAACATGAAATATACTTCGTCCTTTTCTCACAGCGCACCTCAGCTATGGTGCACTACGGCTGGGAATTTGCATGCTGCTGACTCGTGATTGGTTATTGGAGTATTGCTTGTAAGGCGGCGATCTTTCCCGTAAGTGAGTTGGGGCGGTCCAAGATTACACTCCCCTTCAAAATGTGCAGGAAACTTATTCTTTATACAAGCAAAATGAAAATAATGTCATGCACGAACCGGAGTGTAAGCAAGCGTTTTGGACGATGTTCAAGAGACAATAACAAGGGCGATGGACTCCAAAAGGAAATCAAAGCCAAGGGAAATTCTGTTTAATGCACGCTATATTACATGCGTATACAATTAGGTGGCATGTACACTTGGTGCTTATGTTCGGATAATGTATGCAGTAATTTACCATACCTGCTAACAGGACTTCCCGTTTCTCCCGATTTTCTAGCCGAACCTTGGCTCCCTTGTTAACTTTGACGTTAACTGGTAAAGACTAGATATAAATTCAACCATGTATAATTTTGCATTTGTGTTTCGTGTGTAACACAAGCTGGACAAAACCCTGACACGCTGCCAGCAAGTCCCCTGTCGCAGAAAGCAGGACACGCGCAGGACACACCTGTCACCTGCAAGCGATACCCCAGGTTAGGTTCGGGTCTAGTGTTCCCCCTGTGTAAGCATCGCGATGATAAAACAGCTCTATTTAAGAAACTATCTGGAGGTATTTAAACGATTATACATAGCGCGGATATATATTAATAATGTAACCGAATCGGCGTAGTGATTTATGCTTTAAGGAAGACAGGCACGCTGTTTTATAAAAAATAAAAAAACAAGCATTTTGCCTTGATTAACAGTTCACTGCTAGAGACAACCGGCGGCGGCACACACGAAGAAAACAGACAATTCAGGCAGGACTCGCACTCCGGGTAACCGCCAGGGGCTAAGTCCTGTTTACCTGGGGCTTGACTTAAAAAAAAAAAAAACGACAGATTGGCATCGGGGTTAAAATAGTAGGGGCCAGGCTTGCATGCACACCGAGATAAAAACATTACATAGGGTGACCAGATAATCCATGTCATCCCGGACACTCTGATCTAGGACAGGAATTGTAAATTGCCGTTTCAATTAAAAGGACCCGGATTTCACTTTAGCACTGCGTTCTTGCTGTGTGCTTATTGGTCAGTCTCCTATAATCATGATTGTGTCACTAATGTTAATGTGAAACAGCTGGATGAGTCTTTCAATCAAGGAAACGAACCAGTCAAAGCGCAAGAAGA
>JAODLD010000051.1:5885150-5904331 GCA_026781065.1 Mormyrops boulengeri | reverse complement strand
ACTGTAAATGGAGACCCCCCCCCCCCCCCCACTTTGTCAGCTACCTGAGCACCTACAGTTCAAAGTGCATCTGAAACTTGACATCCAACTCTTTCATACAAACGTCCTGTCTTAAACTGAAATTTTTATTGCAAGTGACTACTGCCTCTGTAGGACTTATGTTCTGCTGTGGTTTGGCATTCTTCTTTCTTTTGACTGAGGTCGTCTTCTTTGCAGGCCTTTTGCGTAGCAGAGCAGCAGCTGGGGATCCCGGCATTGCTGGATGCTGAGGACATGGTGGCTTTGAAGATCCCCGATCGCCTCAGCATCCTCACTTACGTCTCGCAGTATTACAACTACTTCCACGGCCGGTCGCCCAGTAAGTACGGGAGCTGCCCCTGGAAAGCCATTAAACCGCAGTGTAGCCACGACCGCAGAGCTGCCCGCTCTTACCAAACACCCGATACATTATTGGGGTAGTCTGTATCTTTTGCTGGGGGTTCTAGCATATGCTGACCAATAGGAGGCGCTCTGTCCTGAAGAAGGGCACTCTTTAGTGCTACAAGTTTCAGTATAGGTGTCGGCCTTATTGCTCTGAATACGAAAGTTGCAATATCATGTACTAATTCATCTTGGAGTACCTATATTAAAAGGTAGCAGCCAATGTGTGGAATGAATGAATGCATGAGTGACTACAGGCTAATCTGTGCTATGCAGAGCCACCTCGATCCACTTTTCATCTCCCATGATTTGGAGTGAATATGTACACCCTTCAATACTGAGTGAAGTTCAAGTGAGATGCAGGTTTTTCCCAAATGTTACATGTTAGCAGCATAAGAGATGTATCCTCTCTTCCAGTAGGGGGCTTGGGTGGGATTAAAAGGCCAGCAGAGGGTTCCAAGGAGGAGCCATCAGGGAAGAAGAATCAGCCTGTGGTGGCCAAACCCTTCGCCTCTGTGGCCGCCACAGAGAACCAGCCACCCTCCACTCCAGAAATCTCTGTTACGAAACCTCAGAAACCCTCACCAAAGCTTCCCCGAGTCCCCAACCAGGTACAGACCGGGCCGTCCAGCTCCGCCCCAAGGGCTCACATCAACCAACACCCGTAAGCGTAGATATTTCCTGTGAAGTAGTGCTTCGCTTTGGGCAGCCTACTGGAATGCGACAGAGCCGGACTTTAGAAAAATGGAACACCGCTATGCTGTTGTCAGACCTAAGGCAGAGAGATTGAGCGCCTGTCTACCGTCCCATGCTTATGGTGCAAAGTCTATCGCAGGGCAAATGGGTTGGGCTTATTTTTTTTTTTGATGAGGAACGCAAGTTTAGTTGCACTTTTAGTATGAGCTGTTGTGCTTTGACAACAGACCTGGTTATATAGCTTCGTAACAATGCCCGTTTCACTGCAACATACGATAAGGCAAATATATTTACACCCAGTAAGTAAATGAGCTCATCAAGTCCATCCCCATGATATTTAGGGTAGTGTGAACAGTGTATGAGGTATTTATCGTTTTTAACACAAGCAGTCTTACCCTCGCATTTCTCCCCCCCCCGTCCAGACTGCCCATATTAAGTGTTAATGCATGTCATTCCCATTCATAATTTAGGAATGGTTCATCTTGTGTTATTTAAATTTAGGTGAAAGTCTGTCTGTATAATTCTAAAGATTTCCTAAAAATAGTGTTCCAAGACACGCAGGTATAGCTGTCATTTGCATGAGGCCTCTGGGGCAGGCAGCCCTCTGATATGAGAGAAGGCACTGAAGCTTATTCGGACAGGATAGCCATGCAGTGTGAAGGCATGCTAGGTTTAACGTTTACCGCATGACTTGTGACATTTTACCGCCCTCTAGTGTAGAATTCCTTAATTTGGAGAGCTGGTAGCTTGTGCAGATGCCTTAATGGACTTTGGAGGATTTTGGCCATGTTTGTCTGGGATTAACTATACCCCACCATGTATATTAATAATATATATATTTTTCCGCTCCAGAAAAAGGTTCTGGTTGAGACATCCAATAAAACTGGCACTCTAAGCAGTACCTGTGTGGTTTGTAAAAACCATGTCCACTTGGTCCAGCGCCACCTGGTGGATGGAAAGCTCTACCACAGGAGCTGCTTCAAGTAATGTTTCCCCGTCATTAGGGATGTAATTGCTCATGCTGTGGTGTGACATTGCTGGTGCTGAAGGGTGCTTGTGTGTTGGCAGGTGCGCCGAATGCTCCAACATCCTCCTTTCTGGGACGTATAAAGTTGGGCCTAAGCCCGGCACCTTTGTCTGCATGACTCACCAGGGCGCCAAGAGTGGTCAGAAGAGTGTGCCCACCCTTGGGGTGGCTCTACACAGACATGACCCCAAAGCAGACACCGGGATCAGCTCCTCAGGGCTCAAAAATGCGGCCAGTCACGCTCTGCGGTCCACCTTGACGGTTCCCGGCGGGCCCATAAATGTGGTCCCTGCTGAGTCTCCTTGGACCCCCTCTGCTGCTAAGACTCAGGCGGCCCGTCAGCGCTTCTTCCAGGCCGGCCCGGACCCCCAGCCAGTCTCCTGTGTACTGGCAGCCTCTGATGAGAAGGACAGAGCCAGGGCGTTAGTGACGAGCAAGCTCACCGAGCTGAACCGCAATAACAACAACACGGTGTCCAAAGCCGGGCTCTGGAAGTCTGACGGCTGGTGAGTCCTGCCCGTGTCCCTCTGCCGGAAAGAGAATGACTGTGTTTGACAGGCTTAGAGGACCGTCTGTAACCAGGAATGAGTCACTTATTGTTTCTGTGTTAAACTACCGGATCCTTCCATTTTTGACTGGGGGTGGGAATTCCCTTCAAGCCTTTACTAGGGCATTACTGGTTAAAATGACATCTTGACCATTTTAATTGGACTTTTTTGGGATTGGTAGGTTTTCTCCCTCTTTAATGAGTACCTGTGCATTGAGGACGGGTCACGGTGTTTTGGGGAAGTGATCCCGTTGGCTGTGGTGCTGAATCTCCACCAGTCCTGTCAGTGTAACGAGTCTAACAACCTTTGTCACCCCAGCCTCAGGAGCAAACCTGCCCCAGTTAGTGCCCCCGGTGGGCAGGGAGGCAAGAGCAGCAGTGGTGTGACGATGGCGGAGCCAAAGACTGGTAACAAGGAGCATCAGAGCTCCCCCTATGGGTCCAAAGGTGAGCTGCATGAAACTAGGCTCTCTGTCGTAAGATGAGATGCTGCTTACAGCCAGAACCTTTTTTTTTTTCTTTTTCTCCATTGGGAACCATGATCCATTTTTCCCAGTGGTAATCTTAACTTTATGGAGGTTTATAAAGTATGACCATCCCCTTGAATTTGCTGAGTATAGGCTGTGCATGTGGCCTCAATCTGTGTTCAGATGCCGTATTTTTAATTTGTGGATGAATCCCCCCCCCTTTTCGCCGCTTCCCGTCTCCCCTTAATAGTGGCATAAGGGTTGCAAGCGCTTGCTCTAGTTGGAGGTTGGGGAACTCCTTCCCACTCCAGGTATTTCCCATAATGCCTGCTGGCTGTGCTTCTGGCAATTAATGACTTGGGCCTATAGCGGGTGGCGGCTGTGACAGGCTGGTGCGGATGCTGCTCTGCGCAGCAATCCCGCCATATCCGCCATAGTCCATCAGCTAATTTCCTCGCAAGAGGCCAAATCACGGAGTCAGACTCATGCTGCGAAAGATGTGGGTTTTGTCGGATGCAGTCTGCATGCTCTATGAGAGTCTGTAACTGCTGTTCTGTCCTGGTCTAAGGTCAGTGCATTAATTGCTGGTCCTTAGGGTCCGATGGGTCGACGTGTCCTTCAGGCTGGAGAGCAAGCCTGAAACCTTTGTCCAGACCAGAAACGAAGTAAGTCCCCCGCCCCCCCCCACCTGTTCTTTGGTATGCTCCTGGGTAAGTTGGTATAGCCACATGGGTGAAACTACAAAATGGCCAAGGGGGCGGAAAAAGTCGACCCTGCCTGTCTCTACCCCCAGGATGTTGCCCTCCCCAGCCTCACCGCACTGCGTAGTGATTGGCTGGCTGCGGATGCAGCCGCTAGCCCTGTCCCCTGCCCTCCCAAGCCCCAAGGAGTGTTGTGTCTGAAGCCCCCTCCCCGCCCCCACCTTCAGCGAAAAGCCGTTACTTTGAGTCTCTCTCGGCTATTCAGTTCCCGTCGTTACTTATTTCCTGAGGTGAGGCGGGATGAGGTGAGCTGGATTTGGCCCTGTAGTCCACGGGGGATGTTTGACCCCCGCACTCTCTCCCCAGACCTGCAGCTTTTATCAAATTTGGCTCCCCAGCCCCCGAGAAGACAACGGGGGGCCCCAGTGACGCCGCCAGCGGCCGCCGCGCTCAGCCTGTGGCAACGTCCCCCAAAGCTTTTGGCGAGGCCCATGTGAGCCCCGGTAAGCGTCTTCTTTGGCACACGGACATGGCAGGAAGGTTAATAAGTGGGGTGATTGTAGGAGGGGCATAAGAGGGTCCATAATTCATACAAAATTGTTAGTCAATGATATGTTTTGAATGCTTGGTGATGGGGGTCGCAAGGGACCAATCAGCTTTCAGATGAGGCCAGTGCACTTGTGACGCCGCCCTCTGCACACTCCCCTTTAGAAAAGTAGCCACCCAACCTGTGTTAGTGTAGTCTCCCACTCCTTTGCGTTTTGCATTGCAGTCATGTGATTTTGCAGCAACTTGCAGCTAAGGTCCACTCAAGGAGGAAATCCTGTCTTTCTTTGACCAGGCCTTCAGCTCAAATTGCCCCCCCATATCACGGGGTCATGTGCTGCTGGCTGCTCAGTGACAAGGTGCATAACTGCGCCTGGGAAAACTTTACAATTCTAATTAGCCAGTTAAGTATTTATTGATTATTTCCCCCTCCACCCCACCCCCCATCCTCACAGGTTTGAAGGCTGTTAAAGGTTCACCTTCCTCATACAGCCTTAAGCCTGAAATGGAGTCACCCAAGGTAGGGCCGTTGCACATTAATTATGCTTCTGACATATGGTACTTCAATTGCTGATAGTGGTGCGTGGGGGTGGGGGGTAGAATCGACAGGAGCGTGTCTAGAGCCTCGTAGATAAATTTATCCTGCGGCTGCGCTGCCTTCTGGTAAATTGTGCCCAAGACAAAAGTCTGCGAAAGACTAATTAAAATGCCGTCAGGAGGAGGAGCCTGGTAACAGTGCTAGGAGAATCGGGGGGGAAAAGGTCGGATTCCTCCACAATGCTTACTGGAATTGAGGGGGGGTGAAGGTGTCGTGAAGGGATTTCCCCTGTGTATTTGTGCTGTACAGTTTCACTAATTACAAACACATTATTTTTTCATAGAGGTGAGCCCAGGAAATGACCTAGTTCCGCAAATTTTAATGAAGTGGGTGGTTTTTTTTATATATATATATATATATTATATAGAAATATAGAAAAAATGTATGGCTGTTTCTGGGCCCTGTACTATGTGTGACATTGGTTAGATGCTCCTACCTTCCTTGGCATTGTTGCTAGCTATTAGTGCTCAGTGATATCTACATCAAGACAAACTCGGTTCTCTTTTCCCGTTGTGAATGGGAGCAAAGGATTTTAGTGTCTGTGGTACGAGTGGCACTCTGCTGTGCTTTGCTGAGCTTCTTAATTCCGTTTGTCCTGCTAATTTCAGGACCAGTCGTCATACATCCCTAAGGAGGAGATCCAGCGGGAGCTGAAGGCGCTGGAGGACGGTCTGAGCGAGCTGGAGAAGCGGGGCGTGGAGCTCGAGCAGCGTCTGCGGGGCGCGGAGGAAGGTGTGAGGCCGGCCCTGGGTCTGCCGCTCTGTCTGTGCGCATCCCGCCAAGCCCGGTGCTCGCATTCTGTTCACAGGAAGTAGTGCTCCCCAGTGAACCAATGAGTTGATGCTTGAGAGCCCATTTGTGCCATGAAGGTGGTTATTCCCATTATCCTTAAAGAAAATGACCGCGGTGTGAAGGCTGTATATTTTTAATAATCCGGTACAGAGTCACAATGAGCCTTGCGGTACTGAGGATGAGGCCGGGGACAGCCTGCATAGGACAGTATCCATTACAGAGTATCTCTCCAAATTCACACCCCGACGGTAACTTAGAGCAGTGTTTCCTGTACAGGTGCACAGGGAT
Source organism: Mormyrops boulengeri (assembly GCA_026781065.1). Lineage (NCBI taxonomy): Eukaryota > Metazoa > Chordata > Actinopteri > Osteoglossiformes > Mormyridae > Mormyrops > Mormyrops boulengeri. Next base: position 5,898,249 of record JAODLD010000051.1, on the reverse strand, counting down.
ACTGTGTGTCTCCTTGAGACCCTGGACAGGTGAGTAAGCTTGGGTTCAGAGTGCGGGTTCATCCAGCACCCCAGAGCTGTTTTTAGTGTGTGTTTTTTAAAGGGCCTTGCCCAAGGGCTGAAAGGTGATTTTCCAGGTATGGGATTTGAACTGGTGACCTCCTGGTAACTGGCAAAGACTCCCAACTCACCAGGAGGGTGTATCACTGACCCGGTTGATATCCTGATCTTTAGTGGTCACTGAATGTTCTCATTCCCAAACTGTTTGTGTTTCGACACCCTTCTGTACTCGGCAGAGCTGGCGTGATCGTATAGAAAGATCCGGTGTCAGATGTAAAGCGTCATTCGTGAAGCGCTTTATCACAGAGAGCCAAATAGGGTCTCTTTCCTTCCAGTGGTCTTCATCTTCTTCCCGATAAGCCTGCGGTCTCTGTGGGACTCAGATTCAGGATGGAAACAGGCTGGGGGGGGGGGGGAACTCCAGCTGGCCGTAGAGTATGGGGGTGGGTGGCCTGCCCCCCCCTCCCCGGAATGACCTTGAAGGAGTGCTGACACGCCGGTGACTTATTGTCTGGGGTTCGCAGACTTGCCGCCCAGCCGGCTGTCCTACTGACGACAGACTCGTCGGTTTAATCAGGACCTACTGCTGCTCCTGCCTCCTCTTCCCAGGCCAGCGTGGCGCCATTAAGGAAAGCTGGGGAGAAGTTAATTGAAAATGTCAGGTGAACCGCAGTTGACTCCAAAGTCAAATGGGTGTCTGGGGGGAGCCATATAACTTTTATATATAATATAATATGTGTGTGTGTGTGTATATAATTAAAATAGAGAGAGAGGGAGAGCAACTTCTTCTTAAATTTTTGTTTGATTTTACGCACAGGGGGAGCTGAAATGAAATTGGAGGTTGTTACTATGTTCTGACATCTGTTAAATGCTTATTTTAATAGGATTTACTGATGACATTTCAGCCGCTACCTGAAAGTATTTACCCTATAAAGAGAATGTCATAATTATATGTACTTGAGTAAACGAATCATGGGGGTTTGTGTAATGTGATGGTGTGTGTGTTCAATTGAATTTTGGTACAAAGGCATAGTAAATCCCGTCTGAATGTATGCATCGGTAATTTTCTCCTAAATTCCCATACATCAAATCGTCGTTCTACATTGTGCACACAAGTGTTGCTGGTGCGTCTCTCACCTGCTGATGGTGCTTTTGTTTCAGAAGGACAGGATGATGTTTTTGATGCATTGATGGTGGACTGGTTTGCCCTCATCAGCGAGAAGCAGTGTCACGTGAGAAGGGAGTCCGAGCTGGTCTACATGTAAGGCCGCCGTCCTCCAGCAGGGGGAGCCCGGCCGCTTACCTAGCCGGAGATGTGTGGCTTTCCTGAGGAGACCAATATTTACCTGGAGTTCTGTGTGTGGGTTTGCTGTTTGTAGTGCAAAAACTCAGGATTTGGAGGAGCAGCAGCCTGAAGTGGAGGTGCAGCTGCGGAGGCTGATGGAGAAGCCAAGTGAGTCGCCGTGGTCTTATCACGGGGCGGGCAGACCTGTGAGGGGGGCTTTGCTGCCGCCTTGGGTCTGTAGTACGCAGTTCTGCCGCGTCATATGTAGCCATGCCCCCTCATTAATGCAGGTCATCAGAAGACAGCTGCAGATCACAAGCGGGAGAAAGAGCTTATGGACAAGCTTCTGGAGATCGTCAACGACAGGAACGCCATCATCGAGGGGCTGGATGAGGACCGGCTGAGGTCGGTACCCCCCTGCTTTTCCCCTTCAATCCTACAGCCGATGATCTGCCAACAGCGCCTGGGTGACCGTCTTTTGGTAACGGGTTTTGCCGCAGCTTAGAGCGCAATCTGACCTCATCTTTATCTACAGTTCCATCTTCTGGCACATGGATGTTTTGTTAGCAAGTTAAGGTTGGCTGACATGGCCTGTGTTATGCTCCTTAATGATCATCCTGCACTCTGAATACAGCCATTAGGGATCTTTAACCGTCTTGAATGACGGCACGTTCAGAGCCCTTGTTAAATTAGACGTAGTTAGTCGGGAAGATTAAAGCTTTATGTTTGCCAGTTTCTCAGATTTTTATCAGTCATTCATATCTTTTTAAAGGTTCTCAAAAATCTTCTTAATGGTGTAGAAATTATGGTTTTGTGTGCAGTGAAGATTAAATCTTGTGTATAATGTAGAAGTGAATCATCTGCTGATCCCAGAGCTTTTTAAGGTAAACGGCTTGACGTAATCGGTCACTCGGCTGCCGGAGGCTTTTGCCATCTCCCCTCCACAGAGATCCTGGCATCCGAACTGAAGAGATCAGTTTTAAAAAATTCTACATCAAATGACATCGAGGATTTATGTATAACACCCCTCGTGTGCCAGGTGCCATGATGCTATGAAAAGCATCTGTAAGGTTAGACTGGAAACTACAGGCAATAAACACGCTAAAAACAGGGCTGCTAACGAATTCTTTCCTACGAATAATCTAAACTCCGCTTTTCCCAATGTGTACCGCCTGCTCTTACTTTACCAGGTTTCCCAGTTTGAGGTGACTAAATGCATGTCCATAGTTTTCATACCCATTCCCGTTCGAGAGGAGTCATCTGCCGTGTTGAGTGCAATTGTAAAATGACTGTTGGTGTGTGATGCCTGTGCTGCTGTTTAGGGAGAAGGATGAGGATGAGAAGCTCTGCCAGATGATGGAGCAGCTTGGTGAGTCTAAGAGCCCCTCGTGCTGCCCTGAACCTCCGCCTGCTGGCCCCCTGTCCCTGGGCTTCGCTGTCCAAACGAAGACCAGCTTCAATAGAAACGCATGCGTTTTTCATACATATACAGATAATTCAGATCGTGTTGCCAGGATTTTCCTTTGCTCGCATTTGTAGTAGTGGGGAAAATCGTACTTTAATTTCCACATGGAAGACTAACTTGCAATTTACGTCTAATTTTTGTTTCTTGAAACAGGCAAGAAGAAAATCAAAAAGAAGCGAAAGTCTGTAGTTAAGAAGCTTTTCAAAGGGAAGCAGAAAACGAAAGCGAGGAAGGCCTGCTAACGGGCCGCCGCGGGCGCGTCGGAGGTGAGCCTTGATGCTGGCGCGGGAAGAGCGCCCTCTTTGGGTGACCGCCCCTCAGCCCTGTGAACCGCCGTAATTAGGCTGTGTGGGGTGATCTCACTGTCTTAATGCAGTGCTGTACCCTGGATGTGTTGTTATGGTCTCATTATCCTCCACCGTTTTGAATCTAATTCTTTGTTCAGTTCACTGTTACTGTTTGTTTTCTTTTTTCTTTTGAAAATCACGCTGAAAATGTGGTTCGTGCTTATTTTCATAGGAAAGTAGTTTTGGTCTAAATCTTCCCTGTTCAGTTTCTCCTATGTTGATGTTACATTTATCAATCTGTGTTTTTTACGCAGCCTGAAACCAGCACCTTTATGACAAAAACACCGTTTGGGTTTTGATTTTAACAGTTTTAAGACTCGTATTAAAGTTCAGAGGTATGTTTCTGTGAAAGGCTTTTAATGAGGAATATTTTAATGCTCCTCCCCCCCGTTTTTGTGCTGACACTCATGGGGCAGTGTGTTAACTGCCCTCCTCTGGGGGGGACCCCTACATGTGTTGTAGGCTTTTATTGGAGTAAACATTTTAATCTGAGCCCTGCTTCCATTTGGGTGTTTTTTGTGAGAATTTGCATATAGTGCATGACTGTAATGATTATACTGCTGTAAAGTTTTGCCTCTCATAAGGATTGTGCTTATGTAATATAACGGTCTGCCTGATTTTACTCTATTCCATGTTAATCCCATGCCAAGGCAGTAATGAATTATTTTAAACATGATTTGCTCTCCAATAAATACATTTAATTAAAAATTTGTCGTGACTTTATTAAAGCATGGATTTACACACCAAAATAAACCTGTCCTGTCATTTTGAGTGGTAATTAAAACAAACTTTCCCTAGTCCACTTCAAATTTTTCTCACGTCATATTTATGTGGTTATTGCGAATGTTATTCCTCTTTCTGGCTGCAGGTTATCAATGTGTTTGGAGTACTTATAAGCTACCAGCAGGGGGCAGGCTCTCATATGCCATACCCTGCCATCCCATTAAACTGGCCATTTTAAGTGTCCTGAATCCCCTAAACTGCAAAAGCAGTTTGTGTGTTAATGTGCAAGATTCTGTGCATTTGGTGCAAGTGAAATGTTCATAGATGAGACACCATATCGATAAGATTTTATGTTCTTACCCAATCCGGTTTCTCTGAAGTAGCCAAGTAGTTTTGGGGTGGTGGGGGGGGGGGGCATGTTAATGATTCCACCCACCCTCCCCTTTAGTGCCATAGACTAGGTCACATGTTTTATTAATAATTTTCGAGTTGAACGCAGTGAGGGCTCTTCTTTTGCACCAAGCGTTTCGGGAATGTGGGTTAATGTGACAATCCCCCTGTGCGAGTGACAGCCAAGGGTGACTGTGATATAAGTTAATTAAAGCTTTACATTCACTCTGCCGCTCACGTCCGGGGCCACTGCAATTAAGAATCAAAGGCGAGGTTTTAATATCGGTGGCGTCTGATACACGGTTTGAACAGGAGCCAGTCCTGCTTCACATGGACATGTAAAGCAGCCTAGAATTAAAGATGCATTAATATTCATAAGTGAAACAATGATCGCCACCAAGGCCTGCTTTCTGAAATTTAAAACCACGCGGTTGGTGCTCAGCTGACACTGGGGAGGACATTAAAGTCAAAGGAAGCTGTTTTTTAGATCTTGTTACAAAGATTGACTTTTTTAATTTTGGTGGGTTGGGGTTATGCAGATGGGCCTTGGTTGTATATCCTGTATTACATGCAATTTATGCTGGAAAAGCGGCTTACCCTTTTATATAGATAAAAAAGTATCTTGTTGCCATGACAGCAAGAGATGCAGAAACAAAACACTGCGCAGGACAGCATAAGGCCCTGGACGTTTTAACATGGTAGAAAACAGCGGTGTCACAACCCGTGTGTGAGAGGTAATAAGCGTCACCCTTAGCTCTGGCTGCTGTAATTATTGCCCCATAGGATTGCTGGCACTGTCAAGCGAGGAACAAGCCTTGCCTCTAATTATTGCCCACCGAGGTGAAGGACTAAGTGCTCTACTTGTCAAGATCATAACATTTCTGGGGGGGGGGGCAGCTCAGCTCCTTCCCTAACTAGCTAGGAAGTCTGAGGCCACCCTTTGCTCAGCTGTTCCCGTGGGCCACTTGTTTTTGTAAAACTGAGCTTAGATTCGCTTGTTGGCCCCTCAAATTTTAGATCTTCCCTTTGAGATTTTGCCATAGTAATTGTGCATTATAGCTTTTAATATGTATAATTTATAGCTCAGGGCTGCATGCTAGCTTTCTGGGCTCTTGGCCCACGTTTGGAATCCTTTCTATCTTACATAACCATTCTATAACCTTTTAAGCAGTATAAGGTCACGCTAGCCTGGGACCTACCCAAGGAGTCAAAGGGTGACAGCCATCAAGGGATCGCGCACTCGCATGCAATTGTTCACTGGGGGAAATCTAGAGATGCAAATGAGGTAATTGCATGTTTTTTGGAATCGGGAGGAAGCATGTGATCGACGTGAAAAGTTCAAGCTTTTATTGTCTTGTTTTGCTTATTTTCAGGTTGGAGAGAGGTGCATGGGGGACAGGAGGACCAAAAGCAGCACGGTACAGAACAAGGAGCAGTGCAATAAGAGACAACAAGAAACATGCAATAAAGAGCTGGTGCATCGGATGTAAAAAGATAGGCACTAGGACCGGGAGGTCAAACTTCATTATTCAGGTAAAACTTTAATTTCAAAAACATTTACATATTTGACAACAGAAATCCACGTTTTTTTGAAGGTTTATGTGGGCAACGGTTAAGTCAAGAAGTCTCCTCATTTCTTTTTCTCCTAATTTGTCCTTGTCGCGTAACGTAAAATACATGATTGGCCACTAGGGGCAGACAGCTATTAATTAATTGAGCTAGCCAAAATGGCTGAAACTCCCCAGCAAGTAAGCTAGTGAAATAATGTGTGAATTTCAAGAAGAATGTAGCGGTGCAGTAACTGTTTTGGATTTTGCTGGCATTTATTTTCACAGAGACCCCTCACCTCCCCGCTTCGTGAATAAATAGCATTGCTTTGGAGAATACCATCTGTCGTATACCACAGTATATTGTATGGACTGTATGACGGTATGAAAAATTAAGTATTGCCCAACCATAGTTTTATGTAGCCTAAACCGAAGGCAGTATTTGATGGCAGCTATTTTATGCATGTAAGCCTATGTCCACTGTATGATGTTAATCGTTTGATAGTTTAATTTCATGCTACAATTTAGATAACTTTATTTGTTGCTGCTGATGTTTCTGTCCTGTGGGTAGCTAAATAAATAATAAAAAAAATGTGTTATATGTTATTGTCTCATCATTTTCCTCACTTAAGATTGTAGCAGGCTAACATTGCAGATTTCACCATCATGGGCAGTTGCCGGTAACTGGCTTAGGCTACTGCACAATAACGGCCTAGCATAATTATAAATAATATTAGAATATCTTCATATGGTAAATCTATTATCAGGGTTGCCGACTTTCATCAGCCGGCTGGAGTGAGACTTCAATTCGCCACAAGTCTGCACACGCATTTACATGTATGTAACAGATTTATTATTTATTATGGGGTTTACAAAGTACCCCAGTGCTTTTGATGTAGCAAATTTTTGGTTTATAGCACAATAATATAGATTTGCTGTAAGATTTCTTGCGTGAGCATGAGAGTCTGAAAGCGTGAGTGTCGCGCCAGATGCCTGAGAGTCGGCAGTCCTCGGTTATGTCATAAAGATCTGTATGTCTTCTGAAAGGAGCTTCCAAGCCTTAACGTCCACTGAGGTAGAGGTACTGAGAGAGCGCGCTCCGATGGGTCTGCTGCTTTTCCTCCCTCAGGAAGATGTTTGTCAACTGACTGACATAAAGGCAGCTGCCCCTAAACAAACAGGCAGGAAGGAAAGAAAAAACACAGAAACATGGCTAGTTGACTTGACGGAGCGGCTTTCTAAAGTTTCGGATGAATCGTCGCCCCTCCCCAAAAAAGACCTGGTCCTGCCACATTATTTCTGGGACGCTAAGATTTGTCCGTGTGCCTCTGCTGGAAAATTCCGCTGCGGCGTTACTTTAGCAGGGCTGCTGAGGTAGATTTGTGTGCCATATGTGAGGAGCCTCCAGGCTTCAGCCTGGTGTCTCCCTCTGGCTTTATGGATCAGGAAAAAAGCCCTGTAACAGAAATGACTTTCCTACCCCTAATGCAACTCTAAATAACGTTTATGTGTGAGTCTAGCCACACTCTAGACCGGTTCAGTGGATTACTTGCCTCAGATTTGCATTGGAGCAAAGCTTGGTAAAGATGGTATTCGTGACAATCTACCGAGTGTGGGGATGCTGCTGTAGCCTGCACACCAAAATGCATTTGTTTACGAAACATTTGCTATATATGTTAACTATCGTGTCTTTTTTGGGGGGGGCAAAGACCTGTCCTTTGAGTTGTTTAGCTAAAGTTTTAAGCACAAATTTAATTTCCATCCATCCATCCATTCATTTTCTATATCCATTTGTCATATGCTTGGTCAAGGGGTCTGGAGCCTATTCCAGAAGCTACAGGAACAAGGCAGGGAATAACCCAGGACGGGGCATCAAATCGACTATTTAACACACACAGGATTATAGTAACTTCCATGTATGTACATCGCACCTGGTCATTCACCAAACGTTAAATATTTTTGGGATTTTGCTGAGAAACCTACAGTTTTGAGAATTCACCTTAGCTTTGGAATACGTGGAATCTTTCTGAGCTTTAATAGCCAGCGGAAATGATTTTTATTTATTTAGCTTCACACGACTGCATATTCCTCATGGCCATGGGAGTCATTTAAATCTTTTGTTTTTCAGTAGCTGAGGAGGTTACCCTTGGCAGGATGCCAGGGAGGAAGCAGACGTGACCATTGCATTCATTTTGTTCCCATCTGTGCTCCATTGTTCACGTGCTACCGCGAATTCCTAAAGCACGCGTCCCGCGAATTACGCTTCTGCAGGTCAGAGCGGCAAACCGCTAATTGCCACGATGCTGATAAATAATTATGGCAGGAAATTTTTTGATGCTGATACTATAGGAAATGATGGGATTTGAAGGAGAGAAAAAAAATGAGAAAAAGAAACGAGTAGAATGTAAATGAGAATTTGATTGTGTGACTTCCAGACGGCAAAATATTTAATTTGTTGTAGTGGCAGTTTGGTAAAACGTGTCATGATGAATAATTAAGCTGACGGTCATATTTTCTCCAGGCTTAAGAACCTGTGTCACCTTTATAACATACAGCGTCAACTTGCGCTTTTCCTTAAGCTGCTGTAGAGTGATTTCGTGACATCTCGGAGCTGCAATTAAAGCGTTAACCCCATCAATTTGGGGCTAGCACATTTTCCTGGTTAAATACATTCTCTTTGGAAATGTACGTCTTCACATTCTGACATTTTAAGCCTTTCAACAAAATTCCAAACCAGATTCACAACCTTCCCCCGGGGATTAATTTAGCATCTGAGTAAAAATGGAGGCGGTGTGTGTGTGTGTGTGTGTGTGTGTGTGTGTGTGTGTGTGTGTGTGTGTGCGCGCACGCCCTTATTTTCCATTGACTTGTAGTATCAGTGTTAGCGTGATACTAATTAGCAAACAAATTACATTTTTGGCAACTGTACACTTCATTGTGACAACGAGGCTTGTAGAATAACAGAACCTGAATAGAATAAATCCTCCTTTGTGAGCAGAAGAGCCGCTAAAAGATGCTAACATGTCAAACTGGCACAGTAGCTTCCCTACACAGCAGATGCGTGTGGTCTAATGAACCCTCAAAAGTTTAACCCCGTATGGCCTGGCAGGCTGATGCATGATGGCTATTAGTGTCCTGGTTCAAATTTTAGCGTCCCAAGTGTCCTCCTCAAGTGGCTCCCAGCCCCTCTTGAGCCATTATCTTTCCTGAAGCATTTCAAGAATTGTTACAAAGGAAGTTGGGGGGTGAGGAAGAACGAGCCTTTTCAGCAGATCTCTCTGATCGCCGATGCATTGCCATGGGGGGGGGGGCATCAACAGGTTAAGGTTCAGGTGGCAGTCGATGGGCGCTCTGCCTCATAGCCAGGCCTGGTTGGTTAGATATGCTTTTGTGTCTTACCTGAAGAGGTTAATGTAGATTAGGCGCTGTCTTCTTTGGGGGGGGGGGGGTGTCTGTCAAACGTGGCCGATTATGTCACTGGCTTTGAGGCGAACAGCAGGCCCCGTCACACCAGCTGTCCGAGCCCCCCGCCAGCCCGCCACGCCGCCCTCTGGATCTCCCGGTCCGCCGTAAACGCGGAACGTTCCGGTCCTGCCTATTGGATTGACGGCAAAGGCTCGTTAATTAGGGTCCATTTAACGACTACATGTATTGAATTAAAAAAAGCTGAGAAAGTGGTACTTCCAGGTGCTAAAGCTGGAATGAAAGCTGAGATCCACGTGATCAGTGCTCTCCATTTCATTTGTTTGTAGGTTTGCCCAGTTTTTACATGTAGTACTTAAAAAAATATATCTAATTTATGATATATAAATATAAATGTAACTCCTGATATTATCCTGGAAGCACTTTGCCCTGCAGCTTCAGTTTTTAGTGATACCTTGTTCATACATTTATGGCAACAAATATTTCATAGGTAAAAAGAATTAGGGGATTAAACCTGGAGTGAGCGCTCCTATAAATTAGCATATATATTACACAATGCTGTTTTGCTACTTTCTTTACAGTGCGGAAGAGCATATTTTACTTAGAACATATCAGCAGAACGTGCAAATTTATGTAATTTAATTACCAGCTGTGTTTTTTTCTTTTTCTCTCCTGGGTTTAACCTTTTTCATCGCTAGCCTGTGAATCTTGCGGTATTCTCATGCTGTCTGAGAATTTCCTTCGTCTCCCTCGATCAGCAACAGTAACTTGCCCCCATGCACATTGGCGGATAAAGCTTCCTCGTCAACGGGCATTGGAACGTGGTCACCCCCGTCCTGACGTCTGTGTTCCACTTTTTTCACGGCTCGTCATTTGTGAGATCGCTGGCCGTGTATTATTCTGCCACGGCTTGATTGGCACGTCCCCGTTTCTTTCACAGGCCCAAAAAAACATGAATCGTTTTACGACGATCAGATTAAACTTCAATGGAAGGGAACACCATGAGAGACATCTCCACCTGTCTTTCGGGCCTGTGATCGAAACGCAATGTTTCCATCAGCCGTGGCTATTTGTGAAGTGGCACTGAGTGTTAAATATCTGAAGTGGCTTATCAAGTTGGGTCAGCTAATTAGACATTTAGCTTATTTCTGCTCCACTATGGCACCACATTACATTTTAAATATCAATGCTTAGGTCTCTTCGCTTCACACCATGTACACGTTTGGGCCTTTCAGGAGCACATCAGCTTTCTCTGGCATGTTCGATGGCCGCAGGTAGTCTTGGGTCTGGACGGTTAGTACAGTTCAGCATATTCAGAGATACTGTGTTCAGAGCGCCAGTCAGATATATTGTTGGCTATTCTCTCCCCCCTGCTGGAGTTTTCATGAGTGAAGATTTCCCTATCCTGCACTGCTGTGTTGTCCCAGTCAAATATGCAGTCGCAGGTGCTTCGGTTTGCCTGGTCTGTTCGTACCTTTGTCATGGACCAAGTACAGCCTGTAGACTGAAGTTTTTGAAGTCCTTGGCTTTAATAGGGTGCTTTGCATGTAACCCAGGGGCCCATTCCTGTCTGTTTTTAAAACATGCTTAGGACATATACAGTACTGCGCAAAAGTCTTAGACAGTCATAGAAAATGATGTTTAAATGATCTTTATGGTGTAAAACTATGATTTTATGGTTATCAATATGTGTTAGTTTAGCCATTTCAAACCATCTCCTAAAGTCACCCCTATATTCACATGTATGTTTTTGACTCAACCACTAGCACACCTTGTTTAAGTAAACTATACCTAATTGATGTTTTAAACTATTTAAATCAATTATTTAAGTGAATTAAGTGATAAAATTGATCAAATACCTGTAATGGCTGAGGTGCCCCTGAGGAGAGTTTTGGGAACTGAAACAGTGTTCATCTAGCCATCCAACAAGATATCAGTAGCTTTTTGAAGAAAAGAAGAAATTCATGTATTTTTTTTGGGCTAGTCGTAACATGTATATATTCTGATGTTAAACTGTGTTTTTTGTTCTGAGCAAATATATATATATTCACCACATAAATAGCTTTAAACATTTCCTTCCTAAGACTTTTGCACAGTGCTGTATATGTATACATAAAACATGTTGCTTTGTTTTCTTTTCAAGAGGTAAACATTACCAATTACTGAGCAATGTATCACCTTGGAAGTTATTATACTTATGATTATGACTGGGACTTGGTGTCAGAGAAGGACACCGGCACCGTTTGCGTGATTCACTAAATGTTTTCCTAAAACGAAAATATGTCTGAGCTGTGTTATGAGCGCTTTCATGATTTGATGCAGGCAAGCGATTCACAGCTCTGTCGTAAACAATCACATGTCCGTTGACTTAATCGCCACTGGCTGAATTGTTCCAGCAAAGAAAAATCAGGTTTGATTTTTTAATGTAAGTTGAAGTATTAAATATAATGGTTTTCATTTTATTTGTTACTACAAGAAATGCCTCAAATCACAACATTTTACCGTTGCTGGATATTAAATAGCAGATGTGAACAAAAAAACCAAACAGCGAAGAAAAAAGTTTTCAGAAATCTTTTTAAAATGTAGAATTCAAAATAATTAGTGAATCTCCCAGGCCAAAGACATTATTTCAGACCAACATTTTTGTCTGGTAGTTATAGCGATGAGAGTGTGGTCCTTAATTAAGGTACTCTCAGCTTAATTGGAGTTCATATAACATCTTTCCCTTGTAAAATTAAATTTCAAGTGCTTGTTCAAACCTCGCTGCTGAGGTACAAAGGCTTTCATTCCTGAATTTAACAGGAACGTTTCCCTGGTCCAATTCCTGTCCTGTAGGCCAGGTGGAAATTATGAGAATATCAAATCAATGCAGTACAGAGGGTCATGGGAGGGCCTATTGAGGAAACCCAGGGACACCCTGCTGGGGATGCCGGTCCATCGCAGAAACACCCTGCTAGGGATGCCGGTCCATCGCAGGAACACCCTGCTAGGGATGCCGGTCCATCGCAGGAACACCCTGCTAGGGATGCCGGTCCATCGCAGGTAAACCCAGGAAACTAAACGCCCAAATTATGTGTGCCCATAAGCACAGAGCCCTGACTCTCAAAAGAGTTTGTAAAGGTGTATAAATTAGCCTTCATGATGCATCCCACCTGAATCAGATTTTGGATGCCTCCGCTACAAATCGAATATGACGGTCATTAATTTTATATAACTTTACCCTCCTGCACTTATTAATGAAATCCCTCATCCATACCACAGTAACAGGCTGTTCTCTCCACAGGATGTACATCAGATATTCCAGGATTCTGCAGAGATGTATTTTTCATGTTGTTTCTTGATTTTTATGCTGTAAAGCTAATGCTAGACATGCTAGCATAAGCTAATGTTCTTTGTTGGTGTTGAAAGAATTTTCATTTGAGAAAATAAGCAGCAGCTACTTATTTGAGCATTAAGCCGCAGGCGTGTATGACACTGGCATCGCACGCTGACCCCGATCCACTGTGATCACTCCCGAACCCGTCCCATCATTACAGGCCGCAGTGTTACCGTGTCCTGGAACGGGTTAAGAGGCAGCAGCTGTATCATGATCCCAGGGAAATGTCATTTAGACGAGAGGGTCAGGATCTCCTTCCAAATGTGCCTTTGAAACAATCGGAGCCGTTCTCACGTTGCCCTCGGCCCAATTAGTGCCTGGCTGCTGCCAAATGCCGATCTGTTTCCCAGCCCGGTGTGGCCATGCCGCCCCCCCATCTCCCCCCATGCTCTGCCGCAGATGCATGGTACAGGCGGGGGGGGGGGGGGGGGGGGGGGGGGGGGGGGGGGGGGGGGGGGGGGGGGGGGGGGGGGGGGGGGGGGGG
>JAODLD010000051.1:5849607-5876530 GCA_026781065.1 Mormyrops boulengeri | reverse complement strand
GTGTATGTGTGTACAGACAGGGGGATGTGTGTATGTGTGTATGTGTGTACAGACAGGGGGATGTGTGTATGTGTGTACAGACAGGGGGATGTGTGTATGTGTGTACAGACAGGGGGACGTGTGTATGTGTGTACAGACAGGGGGATGTGTGTATGTGTGTATGTGTGTACAGACAGGGGGATGTGTGTATGTGTGTATGTGTGTATGTGTGTACAGACAGGGGGATGCGCGTATGTGTGTACAGACAGGGGGATGTGTGTATGTGTGTACAGACAGGGGGATGTGTGTATGTGTGAGGGGACTCACTCCGGCTTGCTGTGAGTAGTTTGTGTGTGCGTGTGAGGGGACGCTTGTGATAGTTTGTGATAGTCGACACAGTTTTATCATTTGATGAGTTGAAATATCACGGTATCTAACCCTATTTAGGGATACTACTGTACTTATGAAAGTTTTGTTATTTTTCTTCTTAAAATTGTGGGGATGGAGTAGGGTCCCTATATAACTGGGGAGGGATGTGCCCCCTCGTCCCCTTCACCATCTGCACCCCTTCGGGGGGTGTACCCACCAGAAATTGGATACTGGCTGTGCAAATCAAGACTCAAGCTAATCTGACAGATTAATTAATGCAGGTCCTCTCTGTTTAGTTTTCTGAAGACTGTTTGTGTGTGTGCGTGTGTGTGGGGGGGGGGGTTATGTATATATTACATAGTGTGGATCAAATTTCCCCACAATGTGATAAAAACCTGTTATTTTGACATTGTGGGGACAAACTTCAACCAGGGGTAAACAGGATATAAATTGAGTATTGCAGTCAAAAAACTAAAAATGCCAAAAGTCTCATATTTTGTTTGGTAACTTATGGTTACGGTTAGGGCTGGGTAGGGGTTAAGGTCGTCATGTTGGGACCAGAGTGTTATCCATAAAAATGAATGGCGAGTCCCCACAAAGATATAATAACAAACCTGTGTGTGTGTGTGTGTGTGTTTTTGGCCTCCCCAGGCATGAAAAGCAGGGAAAAAAACGGCCTGTTTAGCACGTCATTAAACACTCGCTTTAATGACAGCCGCCTGGGAGAGCCGTCGCCCACGTCATGCGTATCGCGTTATCAGCAGCTGCGTCAATTAACCCCTCTCTCTCCGGGGAGCCGTTAGGAGACGCAATACTTTCAAACTGCATATGGCTGCAATTAAAGAGCCAGTACATCTGTGTATCTGTACTTCTCAGCCATGGGTTTGTGTGAAGGTTTCTCCGGGCCGAGTATAAATACATAAACGTCTGTGAAAGAAAGAAAGAAAGAAAGAAAGAAAGAAAGAAAGAATAAAGGGCCGAGTGTAAATACATAAATGTGTGCGAAAGAAAGAAAGAAAAAAGAAAAGTAGAAAGCCAGAGAGAAGGAAGGAAGGAAGGCAGAACAAAAGGAAGGAAGGAAGGAAGGAAGAGAAAGGTGGAAGGAAGGCATAATAAAAGAAAGGAAGGAAAGCAGAAAGCAAGAGTAGGAAGGAAGGAAGAGAAAGGTGGAAGGAACGAAGGAAGGCGTTGTCTGCCCTGCCCCTCTTCAGCATCACGGCTATATGATGACAGAAACTGGTTGTTTTGTTTGGTTTAGAGAGCCTGGCATTTGTGGCCCGGGGAAACCCATACGGGGATCATGGCCGGCTCTGCTGAGTAAAGCCACCACATCCTATTACAGCAGAGGTTACCGCTGAGGTTTCTCAGGTGCTCAAAGTTTTGCTGAGGGCTACCGACGCATTTCTGAAGCTTTGGGCATTTTCTCTGGGCCTGCTGCTAAGCCAGTTTGACCTGCAGGGTCCAACTACTCCTAAAACATGCCGGAAAGTCTTTAGAATGTTTTCAAGAGTGTGGGGTGACACAGAGAGCTCTGGGAATTGCGCCCATATGGTACCTGTAGGGGGGGTGTCTTTCACAAGGATCTGTTTTTAAACGTGAGACATTAGCATCCAGCGTTCCTTTCGGAATCGTTGTCCATTCACATCCCCATGAAATATTCAGACTGTTGACATATACTCTTAAAAGCGACATTATCAGTCGTCTCTACATCTGTTTCCACGTTAGAGTGTGTCAGTATGATCAATACCAACAGCAGGCCCCGGAATAGTGCAACACCTCTGAATACGCCAGCGTTTCCTGCCAAATAGCTGTTTTCAAACTGTGATTTCTTGTGACAGAAAAAAACAGCTCTCTACTGAAGTAATAGGACGTCTGCAGGCTTCTATTAGCTGAGACCACTATACCGGCCGATTCACCTAATCGTAGCCTTGAGTGAACCAATTTAGATTACCTTTCTCATCCGGAGAACCTCGTGGCTATCCGAAAGCCCTTCAGGACCCGAGTGGAGTCGCTGCACTCGGCACGATAGATTGATACACGTTTGAGGTGAGGGGCTTGATGAGAGATTTAAATGAAACATGAAATGTAGTAATTAGGGTGCAATTTCCAATGACTTTCACAATTAACTTTTTCATGGACTGTTTATTATGATCAAAAGTTCTAGAATATCGCCCATGTCCTTAGATCCCCAAGGCCCAGCCTGCCTCGTGCCCCGAAGCCGAATCAACGTTGTCTTTATTTGGAATGGAGTAAAAAGAATGAGTGATTTGTGGGCAATTTGTGTGAATGGTCATTATTCTATCAATTCATGCCATAATTCAGAGGAATTGAAAAATAATGTGGCTATCAGGACCTTGTTTAATGTGAATTTAGAATAAGTGAATATTCATGAATTTGAGCAAATGGATGAGTTCCTATGAAGCTGAATGTATGACATCTGATTGTCTTCCTTCTGCGATTCGTCCAGGTTGATTTGCTGGCTAAGTAAAGCGGAGCTCGTTTGCAGTGGGGAGACGCGGCTTTCCTATTGCTTAGCCCACTTTGAGGTCACCGTCAACAGCCCTCAAAAAAGAATGCCCATTTGTAAAGGTCACAGCGTTTCTATTAAACTGGCGATCGTGCTTGCTATTGTGGATTTAGCGGAAAGTTTATCGCTGTCATGAGGGAGGAAAAAAAATGAAGTGGGATGATTAACCTGAAGCCGTAAGAATTGAATATCGATAAAATGTTTCCAGCTATATGGGCGCTGCCATATTGAATTAGAAAAGTACAAAAAGGACCTGGGTGAAGAATAATGTAATCTGGATTAACGAGCACGTAAACATCGGCGGCAGAATTTAGGAGTTGAGATAAGCACATCCTAATTTTTAATAATTAACAGTGCTTAATCACATTGCCTTTAAATGGCCAAACGACGTATTTAAGGCCCGAGGCTTCCTCCCTATTCCGAGGTCTATCCCGTGCCCCTCTGCGATTAATCCCAGTAGCTTTCCGTCATTAAATATGCCGACGAGGAAATTAGGCATTTCAACTTCCTACTTTTATTTCAGTATTATATTAGGGCATGGCTCTACATTGCCTTCTGTTTACTTATTAGAACTAATCCAATTAAGTAAACAAGAGCACTCAGAAGTGCTTAAGAACTGCGGGACTCGGAAGGGAGAGAGAGGTTATTAATTTCTGCCTTGCTGTAGGACGGTTTGTCCAGAACAGCTTTATGGGTAGTAACTACATGAGCAATCGAGATGTTATCAGGAAGGTTTATCCACGGCTCCGGATCAGGATTGTGGGAGAGGGAGGGGTTTGATTAACAGCTCTGTGTAGGTGGGGCATGTATCCTGTCACCCTGAGAGGTATGTGGCGGGACGGGGTGGCCACGGACGGACATCGGGCTTTTTTTCTGGAAAAGCACTGTTTATCTGGGTATAAAGTCTATTTTTTTCTCAGAAAAACACAATTTAACATCTCTTTTGTTCTCCAAAAAGTTATTTGTACAGACAGTTAACTGATATCTAGTTGGATGGCTAGATGAACACCGCTTCAGTTCCCAAACCTCTCCTCAGGGGCACCTCAGCCATTCCATGCATTTGTTATCATGTATTTCACCATAAACTCACTTAATTAGCTAACTTAAAGTATTTTGAAGAGATATTGATTAGTCAAACATAATTTGCTAATCGAGTCAACAAATACTTGGCTGTATTAGCTGGTTACTGCAAATACCGGGGTGACTTTAGGAGATGTTCCTCAAAGTCTCAGCTAACAGATATTGACATATAATCATAGTTTTACGCCAACATGAAGATCTTTAACCATCTTTTTCTTTGAGAGCTTCATGCTTTCGCATCACGCCATATGTCACTGCAATGTGCACTGCATGCTTATGACAGAG
Source organism: Mormyrops boulengeri (assembly GCA_026781065.1). Classification (NCBI taxonomy): domain Eukaryota; kingdom Metazoa; phylum Chordata; class Actinopteri; order Osteoglossiformes; family Mormyridae; genus Mormyrops; species Mormyrops boulengeri. The sequence continues at coordinate 5,872,290 of JAODLD010000051.1, read as the reverse complement.
ACTCATTCTCACAATCACTGCCAATCTTCCTGAGGGCGGTCATGAACTTTGACCTTCAGGAGAGACACAGTCAGCTGACTCCACGTCTGTTTTTATTACCTAATTGCGTCGCTATGATTGATTGGACGCTGCCTGCATACTGGACTCCCGTTCAGCTCCATCTTGCCTTGAAATCTGCGGCAGATAACCTGCACATCTGCACTCACGGCACTGCGAATACGCACCCAGCAGAAAGAATAAACGTCAGGTTGTCTGCAGAAAGGAGGTGGGATTGGAGGTAATGCAGAATCACAGTGTTTCTAATGATATTCTTCCCAATTTGATTTCTGTGGCTGTTGGCTAGTGCAGTTTGTCTTCAAACACGGTCAGCGATACTGACCTCTTATCTCTAAGGAGACACTACAACTGCCATGTGCAGGGAGGCAAACAGAACTGATATAGTTTAAAAGTACTGATTTAAAAATTTGGCTCCTTGAGTTCAACCTTAGTGTGTTTTGACGCATTTAATACATTCCTAGTGCTAACAGGGTCAACAGTTTAGACCATTAACGGCGACCGGTCCTGTGCAAAAAAATGTTATCCATAAAAATAAATATGACACATGAAGGCATAGGCGATGCTTGGGGGAAATTTATTTATTTAAAATATTCCAATGCATTTTTTATACCTTCAAGAGGGTGGATTCCACAATGGTTCAATGAGACGAGGGACCTATATGTGCCCAATGGTCTACATATGGCCAATCAAAACACAAGCTGCTGTTGGGATTTCCAACACCCAATAGAAATAGATTTTTCAGAGACGTGTGACAACATCTGACCAATGGGCTAATATGAGAAGCGCCCAGCTGAAACAATAAAGCGTTTCAGGAAGAAAATCCAGCTCCATTAAGTAAATGATCGAGTTCAATCATATTTTTCTGGGACTGGAAACTTTAATCGGTCCATTCCAACAATATGCAGTTAAAAAAAATTATATAACACATTTTTTGAAAAGCCCTAACACTCCCGGAGTGGAAGTTGACCTAAATTGATTCAGGGACATTGTTCAGAGAAAAATCCTTCCAATGCCAAATAAAACGTTGTCTTCATCTTCGTTTATCCAGCCTCATACAAAGATAAAGCCACTGTCGTTATCGTATGTGGCGTTTAAGTCTGGAATTTTAATGCCGTATGATTAATTATACATTAATTTATTAGGTTTGATATGACTCCTAAAATTAAGCATTGCTAGCTGCAATAAATAGGAACACATATTACTATAACACCCTACAGCACGGCTGTACAAATCCACGGTGTGGGTTAAATATAAATAAAGACAGGCCCCTGCTATATATTCAGTGTCACCAGTCGCTGTACTGGGGCGTAATTCTGTCTTTAATTAATCAGTCATTCCGTTCTCCCAGCAGAGCTTAGCTGATGGAAGCTAATTAAGTACCATCTAGTGTCAAAGATGGCGGCGGCGAGGCCTGCCTTCCAGGATGGCTGGAGGCTTGTTTGCAGACATGCTGACGGGCCTGTCCCTTCACCGCTGCCCCCTGCAGGCCGTAGCACGCTCCTGCGGCCTGTGTGAGCAGCGTCGCGTGGTTGCGAAGGCGCCATGGCGTGACATTTGATCTCCCTGAAGTGTTAGACAGATGTCGCCATAGAGCGATGTGCTGTAAAGATGGAGCCTGTCTAGGTTCATGTATCGGTCTCACCAGTCTTACCAGGGCATTAGATCATTTATGGCCGCCGTCCTGTAACTGTTATCCGATATCTGGTGAGTCAGTAAAGAACATATATTCAAGCATAAAGCTGGTACCTCATTACTGTTTTTACATTTATAATTATCTGTTTTAAGGAGCAGTAAAATTATGAGGACTATTTCAAGAACCGTTTTAGTTAAGTGACACCGATTAAGCTTAAATGTGCACCTCTAGGCAACTCGTTAATAGGACGGATAGAGAAATCACACTTCTAGAACCTTCTCTGACCTCAGGACAGCATCGGAAACGACAGTCCCTTAAACCGTTAAATCCATGTCTGCTCGTTCATTTATAATTCATTTAATGGATCCCGTGTACATTTATTCTTGTGTGTTGTGCCCGTTCTAGTGTGTGTTCATTTTCCTAGTCAAGGTATCTTGGTGAGTCCATGGGACGGCTTTCAGTGCTGCACATTTTGTGTGTATAACAGCAGTTTTCTGTGTCTTATACTGACAACTTGATTCTTGGGTATATCCAGCACGAGTCCTAGATCAGTCCAATATTAGTACCCGCTAAGTCAGCCTCCTGATGTAGCCCTTCTCTCCATTGCTCTAGCTGTCCCCACAAATTGCTCTGTTCTGGTTTTATTGCGGTAAATTAAATTATCACAGGTGCAATTTGCAATACGTGTTTATAGTCTCACTGAAATAGGAATTAATTTCACAGTCGTGTATTTCGGAAAATTTCCTCAAAACAACTCTGGTCCGTTCTGGGTTTTTCCCAAACACGGGTATGGCTGCTGTTAAAGTCTTTAACCGGGATCCCAGTGAAGCAGTACCACCGAATCTCCAGCAGATGGCAGCTTTTCCCTCCGTCCAGCTGCACCCCGGCGCCCCGGTCTGTCCGAGTTCTCAATGAATTTCCTGCCCCTTTCATCACTCCCCGATGTCCAGCTGCTCCTGTCAACACCTTTTTATAGTGTGTAATTCATCGACACACTGGCAGCTGAGACCCCTCTGATGGACTTAAAACCTGCGTCCGCCCTAGGGAGACTGCACCCCGAGCAAAAGTGTGGCTAATCAGGGGGAACTCCCCTTCAAAAGGGGAACGCGCGGGGGCAGATTGAGCCCAAGACCTCCCCCACCTCAGCCCCTTTCCCCGGCAGACCCCACGCCGAAAAGCTGGCGCCCACCTGCAGGCGGGATGGCCCATCAGCGACCGGCCACCGTTAACGTTTACGCCCGGAAGCCCCTCCACTGGCCACGGGAAGACGAGGGTTTCCGACGACAAGACGCCAATTGCCGTCCCCCTCGGCGGTAAGTGCGTGGGGGTTAGGTTGGGGGTGGGGGCAGTTATTATTTCCAATGTGGTCAGGGGGAAAGTCCCAGGGGAAGCTCTGGGAGCCATCCAAATTTTATTAAAGGCTTTCCCCAGCTGATTACTGCGCCGGGTGCGCGGCTGGCGTGCCCCGAGTGCAGCCCTTGTGTGGGTCATGTTTAACATGTCCGCAGGCAACAAATCCACCTTACCCCCCCCCCGCCCCCCAAGCTGGCCTTAATAACTAGCATTGGCGAATTACTGATAAGGCATTAGTGCATCTGACCTTTACATAGCTGCTGCTGATGATGGGGGGGGCAGACGTACAGATTAATTCAATCAGAAGACTTGCTGGGAATATTATTCTGCACTGGAAAAGATTTATACGTGTTTAATTAAAACGTGAACATTGTAATAGGATGTTTATGTTCCTTAAGGAACTACTCTGCTGCGCAAAGTGCATCACAATGATGAATCAATAAACAAACGTGTGTGTATATATATACACGTGTGTGTTAGAAGCCTTTCATGGTCATCATACTATATATATATATATATGATATACATGATATACCCCCGATTAACCCATGAGACCCTCCGAAAGCCTCAAAAGCAAAATTTTAAGGGGGTCTCAAGATCGGCGTTACGCAACAATAGGGAGATGGGACACCCCCCCCCCCCGAATGTTGACGGGTATTTCGCACACCATGTGTGCGTGTGTGTATGTATGTGTGTGTGTGTATATATATATATATATACAGGATGGGAGAACCTGCGTTCTACGTTCTACGCCTGTTCTATCCTGCGGCGCGCCAAGTTAGACACTCAGTAGAGCCGATTACATCCTAAGTGCTAATGCTAACGTAGCTCATGACGGTGCCGCTGCCGAAAGGAGCCGAGTTTAGCTGGGGGTCAGGAGCCGGAACGCGGCAGCTCAGAGATACTTAGTGATAATAGGTTAAAGCGTAATGGCAAGGTTGCCTTTTGCTTAAGTGTAATGAGGATACGGCTCAGATACGGAGCTTCTTTATATACCGCTTCATTCGGCTGAAAAGCTTCTAAAACTAGGTGCTAGGAACGAAACGACTTGAAACAGTGCTTCTGTTTGTTAATCGAGGTGAACTGAATCAGTTCAACAAAATGTTCTCAGTACAGGTGAAAACAAAGTTCCCCTTCACTAAAAAATATTTAGAATAATATTCCAGAAGAATTTTAAAATTCTGTGGAGTAGTGGTTTCTGTTTTTAGGCGTAGTGAATTTGTGTTTAGTCAGAATAAAACTACATATATGAGTATTTTAGGACTTGCAGTTAAAAGGACTTACGGTGTTTTTACACACATATATTGTCACACTAGTGAATAAATGTAGCCACTTCTGCACAAAGCAGTCTTTTTCCTCTCTTTCCTCTCATATAAATGGTGTTGAGTTTATCTGTCACTTCTGTTGCCTTGCCACAGGCATCCATGGACACAAGTTGACCAACAAGTCAGGAAAAGTTTCAAGGGTTCTGCTCAACGGAGCTGCAGATGATATATGTAGTATTCTCCCAGCCGCGGAGAAGCCGGCTGGCTGAGCTTTCAGTAGCTGGACACGAGATCTGCTCTATTCCGATATCTGCCACTTTGTTTCCGGTCATCCCACCTAATGGAATCAGTTAAGGGCATCTCAGCCCTGATAATGCTTAAGTTGCACACGTCAAGAGGCTGATTGCCTGTATGAGGTGTCAGAGCACCATGTGAGGTTAATCGCTTTTTAAATTAACACCCAAACCAGCCCTTCTTCCAACTGGTGCTTAATGCCAATGCAAAATATGAATGTTTATAATTGTTTAGCTTGAGTTCAAGGAGCTGTGTGTGTGTATTAATAACATGTGGAGTGTGGATTACAGAGTTATTTAAGGAGGGTGACAATGTCACCACACTCTGTTTTGGTAATGTTCAGCATAGCCCCCACCCTGCGGCCAGGTAATTTCTGCCATAGATATCACCTCATTTTTGGATGGGAGAGAGGGGGATCCCTCCTATCGTCTGGGCAGACTGGCTCGCTGTGCTTACCTAATTGATGGAGTGTTACCTGACACGTCAGTGTGGCCCAGGGTCCCAGAGCAGGGTTTGGTGCCACCCGGTCCCACTGAAGCCGAAATCATGGCCTCTGGTTCTGCTGCTGGTTCTCCTAAGGCCTGTTTCAGCACCAAACAATCAAGACGTGAATGATTTGCTCTGTTTACGTCATACGACATTATTGTTTCTCTGTTTTAGGGTAAACAAAACAAACTCTTATTTTGGCAAGGTGGGGGGAGCCAGGTTTGGGTTTGTTTACTGACATAGCGCAGAACAAGCTTAATAAGCAGAAAGGAAGAGGTTTTTCGCTCTGTTTGAAGGAATTGGATCATTAGGGTAACAACGGAATATTAAACCCCAGGGATTACATCAGAAAATAATTTCTAGTCACCCTGTGCAATGCATGATAATAATTGTCTGCTTTCAATTTTAATGTTATGTATATTTTGATGAGTAACGCTCAGTGTTGACATCGTATATATTGTACATTGTAATATTTTCTTGATGACTTGGGGGGCTGTTCTGCGCTAATTTTAAGGTAGCAGAAAACAAACGCTTCATTCCATGTGGACGTTTTGCTGACAGTGCATCTGTTCCCTGTCGCTTGAGAGCTCAGTCCTCCCAGGGCGGGGTCAGGAGGGATCCCTACGTCCTACACCGTGACGGACATGGGGGCCTGCCGCTCTGTTAGGGCGGGGCCACTCGCTGGGGTTTCCGTTACCGTTCTTCGTTTTACTCTCCAGCCCCCGTCATGGTATCTACCAGAACAGAGGGTTCTTTCAGTGGGATACCTGTGCAGCTGTCCCAGTGGGAGCCACGGGGGGGGCGGCGGTTTGACAGTTGACTGGACAACGTGGTCGGGAAGACCAGGAGGTCTGGGAACTGTGGCAGTCATCAATCTGCTCCCCCCCGACCCCCCCAGCTCTCACGTTACAGTCCTTCTGTTACCTGATTTACTGCCAGTGTCTCTCTAAAAACACACATGATTTTCTGTTCATCGTCAGTCTTCGTCTTCTTTTCTCTGCGCTTTGCCTATCGTTCTCCTCCACCTGGGGATGTATCATCAAGCCTGTATATCAAGTTTCACGGTGTGTGTTTGCTTTTGTGATTAACTGTCTCCCTGCTTCCCAACACAGTCTCACTGGATGACTTAATATACTGTGATACGATTTATTAATACCTACTCCAGACAATGTGCTGACTCCTTCCTCTATGTACATCATCCACTTACAGGCCGTTTAAGCCAAAGTGACACATGGCTCACTCCTACATGCGTTTGTTCTGTGTTTTTTACCTAAAGGCCTTGACTTAGCTGCCTCCCCCAGGGGTCTGTGAGCAGCGACCCAGATCCGGCAAGCTTCTGATAGAAAGATGAGTATTTTTTTTTTAATGTCACCGGCATCTTTATTCGTTTATTGATGTCTGAAGCGGTTCGGCTAAGATCAGCACGTTCACTCTGCAACTCTGGCTTCAGTGTGCCTCCCCTGTCTCTAATTCAGCTCTAGACAGTGATTATTGGCACACACGAAAAGTAAAGGTCACGATATTTTATTATCCACTGTGTTCAGCTGCTGCGGGAGGGCGGAGGCGGACAGCAGGGGGGGTGGGAATATGCCGGTATTATATCAACAGCGGAGTGAAGCGTTCCTGTGATCTCCTGCCGCGTGACGGAATAAGTACAGTTTACTTTCTTGATTTCTGACCCCCCGCACCACCACCACCACTACCACTACCATGGAGGAATCTTGGGCATACAACATACCCGTGCTGATATTCAGCTAGCCTGGGGGGGGGCAGATACATCTGCTGTATGGAGAGATTGCACAAAAGGAGGCTCTTTCATCACAGGGGGTGTGAAGTGACCCCTATACAGGAAGGAAATGTAGTCCGTACCCCTCGTCCTTCCTCTGCCCTAACCGCCCCCACTTGACCCCAACCTTCAACATTTCCCCCCATGTTTCCTCACTGCTGTTCTCTCTAACACCCCTGGATAGTTTTAACAGCTCCACTCTGTTGAGGGGAAAAAAACACACCAAAAAATAAAAAAAATGCAGTTAATCATGGGCAGAAGTGCACCCCCCCCCATAAACGCATGCCGCGATTTAATTAGCCAGAAACGAGCGTCTGAGGACGGCAGCTCTGGCTGGTGGTCCGTCATTAAAACCGAGCCCGGTGAAGGAGGAAGAGGAGGAGGAATGGGGAAGAGCAGGCCGGCATGACGGCGGGCCTGTTTGGCTGGCGCTGGCCGGCGAGGCTTTGACAATAAGGAGCGATAATGAAGGTGAGGATCCTCCAGGGAGGCCAGAGGGGCTGAAAGGAGAGGCCCGCCCACACCATCCTGAAATCGAGGGGGGGGGGGGGGGGCAATTAGAGGGAGCTACTCCCAGACTGGCCACTGGAGATTAGTTAACACCTCAGGAGCAATGCCCCCAGATCAGCTCTGCCCCCCCACACTGTGTTCCAGACTCCTGTGCAAACCCCACGCCTGCACAATGGAGATAGACGCTCCCTCAGATCAGCGCTGATTTCCAGTTTGCCGTGGTGTTAAACATGATATTTCCCCCGTAGTGAGATGAGATGGATAACCGCCTGTCGCTATGGGGGGTGCTGAGATTGTGTATGATGGCAGCACCAGTTTGTTGACAGGCGACAGCAATTATCAGGTGTGGGAGCGTGGGGGGCCGCCTCTTGCACCCACTTGCTGTTATTGTCGATATCGATTTGTTTGTCTGACACCCTTATCGGTCTCCGCGCGCGGACCGTGGGGGCTTAGCGTCTTTAACTCCAGCCCTCACCTTCGCCTCTTCTTCCTTTCTCAGGATTACGGAACAACACCCCCCCCCCCCCCCCGCCCTTTTCTCATTTATCTATTAAATGATGACTTACATTCAAATACATACCAAACACAGGCCAAACGCAGCAGGGAACAAAATACGCAAAGTGCACTTGCCGGAACACCTGAACCCACGCTCATATACATGCACTGTGTCGCTACAACTAGGCCTAAATGAGGATGCAATATTTAACCCATAAGGGGTCTTCTTATTCTGACACCCCCAACCGTTGAAAATGCACTCGTTTATTCCTCCTTCACGAAAATCGCGTGCAAAACTATTAAATCGTCATTCTCGCTTCCTTAATAATACCTGGGCGGTGGCGTCCGCTCGGCCGTCCGGGAATCGCGTTATCCTCACACGTGTCCCCAATAATACCCCCCGCTATTTTTAGCGTGTTGTATCTGGAGAGGATATATGCCGTCGTATTGATATTTATATTTTATTACTTCTTGGCGCGGCTGAATAAAAGCATGCAATTTCCAATGTACGCAATCGCTCTGGGCGCCTTCATTTCATCTGGAGAAGGGACTTAGCCACCAATTTGCTGTAAGGGGAACAGAGGTAATGACACTCTATATTCAGATCGAGTCACACTGAAGCCCTTTAAAATTGAATGCAGGTAAAGCCGGAGCGGCAGAAATCGTTAGATTCGATAGGCGAATCAAAAAATAAAAACCTTTCAGTACCTTTAAGTAACATATCTATATGAAATAAATGAACTTTAAAGGGTTCATTCTCTTTGCGAGTGTATTCCAATTTAAAATCTCATCATTCACAGGCAATCCGTGCGGCTTCTCACGGAAAGATCACATAAGTGGCTGCCAGTTTTATGCAAATCGGGGACGTATTGAATGAAATGCACGGCACGGTGAATCAAACGAACAAATGAAGCTGGATTAGGCGCTTAAACAGAAGGAAAGTATACATTAAAGAAACTGTAATCTCGCTGGTTTCTCCCCTGGAACTAACGTTGTACTTTTTGGGGAGAAAAGTGTGAAAATGTAAAAATACATTTGAATTAACATTTACTTATTCTAATCTCATATAAACTAAATGAAATTATATGGGGAACTAAAAAAGGCAGTGCCTACAGTATATAATTATATTGTAGTTTATTCAAGGAAGATTTTTCCTCGTCGTTAGAATCCCTCTAATAATAACCTTATTATTTCATATAATAACCTTATTAAGGTCTTCACGCGCATTTATGAAAGGCCGATTTGAATGTGTAAGAATGCTGGGCGATATTTGGAGTGATGATGTCGAAAGGGGATGTAAATGGGAAAAATTAAGCCAGAGCAATGCCACAGCACGAAGAACAGGGTAATATAGATAAACTCATCAATCCATCCATCCATCCATTTTTTATATACCCGTTCGTCCTGTGCATCTCCATTTAAAGTGAACGAACAAACAAATATTTTGCTTGTTACTGTAATGATTCATACAAGCAAACAAGTGTGGGTCAATATACTAATACTGTAAATATTATCTGTACCAAAAATTCTGTATTAATTATCAAATTATAGACTTAGCAATTGCCATAATGATGACGACGATGGATGATGTTGATGATGAGGTGATTATTATTATTATCATCATCATCCAAGGATAAAACATAAGTGGTAACATACAGTACACATGCAATAAAAACAGTCGTAGCTTTTACTTGCTTACTCGCCATGTGTAAAGTGTTGAACTGATTGATTTTCTGCATGTGCAGCTTGAATCTCCTTCACAAAATTCATGGGCTTTGTTAATGAAAAAAATATAATAAAAAGTACAATAAAAGTACTTTTATTATCATTAAGGTGCTCTGGGCAGAATATGTGCAGAGAACCAAGTGCTAAGTGAAGGTGCAGTATTTTCTCTGCAGGCCGGTTCCTTGTTTGGCCGGAACCGTGTTTTGGGGAGGCAGAGGATCTGCTCCCCGCCACCTCCTTCTCTCCTACAAGCAGACACTCCTATCAGCTGTCAGGCCTTTCGGGGGGGGGGGTCCCCTCGCTAAGCTACAGAGTCAGTCGAACGCCTGCTTTTCTACTTGAGCTTTAAAAGTCATTTTGCATGCTTGCGCAGCCTGTAATGAGTAATTAACCAGCGCTAGCAGTCGCATTGCTGTTAGTGACTAAATGGGGTTAGGGGTTTAACTGGGACATGTTTTGAAATAAATTAAATGGCTTTTAAAGTGTGTGTGCATATTCCCCCCGGAAAAGTAAATGCATACTTAGAAATAACAAGAATCGGTACACTGGTAACTGGGGGAGAATGGAATGGGAAAAAGCCTGTACTGGCTGCTTATAGCCCGAGATGGAAGTGGATATGTCTAATGTAAGCCATTAAAACGATCAAATCCCGCAGCAGCACAAGTTAAGTAAAACGGCCTGGTGTTTCCACAAGGCCAGAAGTAAGGCTGTTTACCTGCTGCGTCATATATATCGAGAAATGGCACCAAAAATACGAAATCCTCCGACGGTAACATAGCAGTCGCTGAGCAGTTAGGGGTTGAGGGCCTCGCTGAAGCCGCCAATGATGACATCACTCTGCCAACTCTGGGATTTGAACAATCAGCCTTCTGATTGGGGGTAGTGAGCCACAGACCAGGACGGCGACTTAAAGAACAATAATGTTTGTTTTTATGTGATATGTGTTTAGTAATGCCTGACAAACCAGTACTGGATAATCTCCACAACTACATAGTCATACTAATATTAATAATAAAATAATAATAATAATGTTTATGAATTGTATTCATTTCTTTATTTGCAGGAGTTGCTGATATAGTGAATAATGCGTCTCATAACAATAACAATACTGAGGAAGCACAAAACGAAAAAATAATTAAAATGTACATTTGTATTTTAATGCATTTTATATCAATGGTCTTCCAGAGCATGCCGTTTACAATTTACACTTGTTAGCAGATGTTCAGAAATGATGACTATGGGAGTGGGTTACAGCTCAGTGCGGTAGAGATCTGCAGCAAAACGGGTAATTTCATGCTGGTTTTATTGTAATTTTTCTGTTTTGCTACGTTGAAATTGTTTTAAAGTATTTTTGAATAGCTATGAAATAATGCATTTTGAATTTATTCCTATTTGCATAAATTATTAGCATGTATGTCAGTAAATACTAAGGATTTCGGAATATCTATTTGGCTTTGTGAACACTACATATGCAAAATGCATTCTTATATTTGTGGTATGTTAGTATCAACACACAGCTAGATATAACTATTTTTCAGTGAGATAAATGACATATCCTTGAGCCGTATGATGAGGGGGGGCAAGTTATAGGTGGGGGATCAGGGAGCTTCCCTACAGTCAGGGGACTTTAATACTTAATAGGTCAAAGTGGCATTTTAACACGGCCGATCCTGTTCCAGAGATTGTGACTGCGACTTGCATAAAGACCCCGGTGTTCTTGGAGGGAGCACAAGTGCCATGATTGATTGGCCAGAGCCATTTTGGGAATGTTAGAGGGCCAGCTCACAGGGCGGCACCGGGCACTAATCCGTGAAAAATCTCCACTTCCTCCTTCCCTTCCTGGCCGAACGGTGAACCCGCATCAAAGGCCAGCGTCACCGTAACTCTGTCTGGCTGATTTATGACCTGCCTGGGTGCTAACACATCAATGACAACAAAACGGTCCGGCGCTGCACGGAGATAAACAGGATCTTTTAAAGTGCACGTTGTAAAACCTACCTCAGGCTCTCAGGCCTCATTCATGTAATAGCTAATGCTCCAGTTGCCTAAATGCAGTGTTTCCCGACCCGGTCCTCGGGGACCCCCAGACAGTCCACGTTTTGCTCTCTCCCAGTTCCCAGTAGGGAACAAAAATGTGGACTGTCTGGCAGGGAGCTGGGAGGGAGCAAAAACATGGACCGTCTGTGGGTCCCAGAGGCCCGGAGTGGGAAACATTGCCTTCAAATACATGAGAAAAGGCTAGCTGAAAAATGTATAAAGGTTTACAGTAAACGACCTAGAAATAGAATGCACAGTCTTTTTTAATTGCAAATGATCGAGATCTCACTAGCTGTGGAATATAGAGGCGTAAACCTATGAAGCAGATTGTAATTGTTTGCATTTGATGCATGTGACTGAGGTCTGACCAGCCGAACCCAGAGCCGTATCAATCACCTGTGTCAACGAGACGCGACAAGATGGCGGATTCCGTTGCTTAACATACAGCAGATTTTCATGCATTTATTTAGGAGATGCTTTTGTCCAATCCAAGGATTGAAGTCCCTGATCAACCAGCAATGACAAATAAAGTATCACTTAATTTAATTGCACCCAGTACAGTACCTCTGGAGCAGTTGGAGTTTAGGGCCTTGTGCAAGGAGCCAACAGTCATGTGATTACTCTGCCGGATTAGAACCCACAACCTTCTGGATACAGGCACAGAGGACTCACTGAGCTATACCCACCCCCAAAATCACAATTCCTGACATTTTGCCTACTGATGTATGTTGTAAATAGTGTGTTATGGAAGACCATTAATATAAAACGCATTAAAATACTTGCATATCTTTTAAAAATTTAATGGCATAAAACCATTTATTGTGGGGTCTCTTGGGCTTTATAGTATAACTCATTAGCATTTTTAGCTATTAGGGACAGCTAATATAAATATATTTTTAAAATCCCATAACAGCACAAACTGCAGCCATGAGGACGCTGTACTTAATAATGTTACTTAAATATGGAGCCTGACCTTGTTTCCATTAACACTTTTCCTGTTCCCTGCTTGGGTCATGGCCTGCCTTCAGTTGCACTTTTGGGCATTGTGATGTTGTGCAGCTCGAAAGGCCTCTGATTAAAGCTCATTCCTAACCACCTTCCCAAGAGAGAATGACAGAGACGAGCAGGAAGAGTACACTGAACCCTAAAAACCAAAGTGTTTACTGTATTGGTGCCGAACCGCAGGCCCTGTTCATTTGTGGACAGAGAATGGCGTGTTAGGCTGGCGTGAAGTTCCTCTGTACTCTATACATCCTGAAACTTGGAGCATGGAGGTCCCTCAGCAAGAGCTTGAAAACCCCAGTCTGTCCGGTTCACTTTTAAATGGTTTTATTATGTAAGCGATTAAAGTAGGAGGAACTACTCAACAACTGTGCAGTTAAGGACACAGTGGGCACCCCTCCCCCCCAAAAAAAGGGAGTTGTTATCAAGATGCAACCTGTCGCACCCCCAGACAGACCTCCCCCAACCTCCGTCCCCACAGGGAACTTCCACAGCTCATGAACCCAATGGCCTCTGCTGACCTTGGGGGTTCTGACCTGGAAGAGTGCTACAAAAACATCTGCAGACCACGACCGAGTCCGATTTATGAGGACAAACAGCATGGGGGACTGCAAAGGTGCAGACGGCTCCGGACCGGATTGAACTTCACTATGAAGTCGGGAACATTTACATTAACACTTAATTTGCAGCACATTTCTAGAGACAGTTATTACATTCATTTATTTGCTAGCTATTGGGTTTTCCTAAAATGACTTGCTGTAGTTTCATGCTAGTTAACTTAAGCTCAGTTCAATGTATTTACATATTATTTGTTGCTGGCCAATGAAAGCATATGTATCTGAAAATCCATTATTGAAAAAAAACATTTTCTCAGAAACTACTTGACAAAATAAATCTAAAAAAATGTAATGATACACCCTTAGAGCAACATATAGAAACCTCTTTACACAGCTGTTAGTTAACATTTTAATGTTTTAAATGAACTTACGTGGATTGTAGTCATCAAGACAAATAAGTCAGTGTCAACAAGATAGAAACTAATCTTGCTTTATATTCACAGATAACTATAACATTAGCTAGCTTGTCTAGATTTCACCGTTAAGTTAAAATTAGCGATTTACTGTAAAAGCCATAATGAATACAAGTGTTAACAAGGACAAAAATAAATACAGGTTAAGCAGATGACTTCATTAAACAACTTTTCATTGGTCAATTAGATATAAAATACTATCAATGACAGAGGAGAATGGGCATATTCTATAGGAAAAATCACAATCATCAAAAAGTAGACGTGGTTGTCATCGGACATCTCATGTACATAGGTTATGGTGTTATTATGTCATGTCTTGTGTCTACACTGTACCCTAGTTACACCTCAGTTTACACTGTAATTCCTTGTTATGAGTGTATACGGTGTTTGGGACTGCTGCAAAAATTTTGTTGTACTCTGTACATTGGCAATAAAGAAATCTATTCTGATCTACATGGAACAGTAAACCCATATCAAAATGATGAAGAGCGATTACTGTGCGTGTTTAGCTTGCCTGGCTAACTTTACCGACAGCTGTGTCCAAGCCTTCAATGAGTAGGTCACCCTCTGACAACGTTATGGTACTGTGTAAGCAAAAAAGTGGCACAACATGAACGTCGTCTCCATTGAGGGCTGCATCCACAATGAAAGTGCCCTTGCTGATGCACAGTGTTCTTACAAAGCTCCTAACACCCCCCCCCCCCCCATCAGTGAGTTAGCGGAGCTATGCCTGGCTGAACTATCCTTGGTTATTTGATGTGGGATAGACTGAGGCCTGAAGTGAAAGTGGGTTCTTTGAGGTTGCCTGACGAGAGGAATTTGAAGGTGCTTAGCGGCCCAAAGTGGGATAAGGAAGCAGGGGTGGCAAGACTTTAATGTTTTATAATGGATGGCGTGTCTCTTCAGAGGCGAGCTCTGGAGCTGGCATCTCGTGGCTGAACGACGTATCCGGGAACTGCTGTTGGTAGGATGCTTTTATTTTTGAGCTTTCCGGGACCTCACGTTCCCAGCCAGATCTGTGTCTACTGCGTATTCCCAATCCGGGCGAGCAAAGGCGGCATACTCACTTAACCCCCCGCTTTAAGATTACCGTTTTCAGAGTGTACACTTAAAATCCTGGAACTCCGATCCTAACATTATTGTTGATTTATATTTTCACAAATAATGAGTTCCCAAACCTCTGCCAAACCAGGTGGATGGACAGAAAATTAACAGGCGAGTTATATAACTGCATTTTCTGTTTATGTATTTATTTATTCATTCATTTAATGATGTATGGTTCTTACATCTTAAGGATGAGCCAAACTAGAACTGCTTCCAGTTTGAAAGCGAACCAGCGCTGGGTTTTATTATCATTATATTTAAACAAATTAATATTCATATAATTTGGTCAAATTAAAATATGAAATTTAATCCGTACCTGTAGCAATTGGCTGTTGCCAGCTGGCTTCATGTCTTGGTTATGAAATCAAATGCTGTTGCCTTGGGAGACAAAAGTTGCTGCGTTTGTTCGTTTGAGTGTCCGTAGGGAAGAATGTCGCTGTCGTCCAATGAGAAAACCAACACGGAGGTCATGGAAATGTCGAGGTTGCAGTAGCGATTGCCATGTTCCCATTTCGGCATACGGCAATAAAAAATGGCATATAATTGCAATTACATACACATCCGTCTCTTGATCTTTCCTCAATCCATAGTGGTGTCCTGCCTGCTTGGCTTGGCGGAGAATGAGAGACGTTTGAGGAAGAAGTAAATCTGGCTTCTGTCGCCAGCAGTGTTACAAGTGATACAAATCAATAAGAGTAGTAATCATGCAAGAAATATGCAGAAGTGCACAGGTGCACCCTGCAGTCCGAATGGAGACGAGGGCGTTCACAAGTGGGCGTGCGGACACACCACTCAACATCTGCGTTTGTATTTTCGTTTATAGGATTATATTTTGGCTCATTAATTTTGCAGCTTGCCGATATGTTCTAAAGGACGTGTATGGAATACTGTCCCGGTTGGTTTTTAAAGTGACAAATTCCAAGATGCCCGCACCTTTCTGAAACCTTAGTGCCATATGGGGGCTTCAATCAAAAGAATAGTCCACTTTCAGAAAAAACTTTCAACAATGCCAAAGTTTCATTCACACCTAGAGACTGATAGGGATGTCTTTAATTTTACATATCCCATATATGATTCAATATCTTAATAAATCTGATTAGTTTAATGGTAGCTATATTGTCCTTGTCATATGAACACTGGCAAGCAATTCCCACAAAACTCTTCAGTGAACCGTTGACTTAGTTACAGGTAAAAACTTAGATCTATGTGTTTGTGGAGGATTGTTTAAACTTTAAACTATCTATCCATCTTCCAGCCACTTGGGGTGTTGATAAGCAGAGTCTCCCAGAAGGCTTTCAGTCAATACCTGATTTGTTTTTGGCGGCCAATCCAAAAGGAATTTACTTAATCGGTTTCACCTGTTCATATTGTCATAGCATGATGGGCAGAGGGACTCCATCTGGCCCGCGTTTCTGATGTTGCTACAGCTGAGGTCTCAGTTTGTTTTGGGCCCCGGTAACCCAGACAGTACTGCTGGCACCCACTCTGCCTCCGCTAATCGCTCTTTCCCTTTTTACTCCACCCTGAACAACAAAGGTCATTTGAATCTCCTCTTTTCCACGCCAACAGATTGCCAGAACAAAAGCAGAAATAAATACAGAGAGAGAGCAGTAAAAATATGTTTAGTGTTTCTGGCCAATCCCTACGTTCCTTCTTGATCCGGGACACTCTCACATATAGACTGCCCATCTATCTTTGAATGTCTTTTGCTGGTTAGGGTTGGGGGTGTGGCCAGGGACCTGTACCAGTCAACATGGGACACTCCCTGGATGGGATGCCAGTCTGCCGTAGGGCACAAAGGGGAGACTGGGGGTACTCAGTTGAATCTGGACTCTATTGACTCATTAATCTCTGTACTTTTAGTATGACGTGTTTCATAAGCACCAGAGCTGTTATTAGGACCGATACGCCGGCAGCAGCGGAGGGACATATAGTCGGATTATTTGTTGAAGTGTGTTAAAAGTCGGTAAGAGTTGGGGCCATGAGGGGGTGGGGCAGGTAGACCCCCTCATTCAGACAAGTGGGCCTCCTCAAACCATTGTCCCCTGGTTCAAAACATTTATGTTGCTGCTGATACACTCCTTCCCACAAAATACTTGGGTCGCCCCCATCAGATTCTGCACACACACAGAGTTGGGATTTGAACCCCTTCCCTGAAGGTATGAGGCTCCTTGTTCTAAACAATTCTTTTTTTTCTTGTTTGTGGGCCTGTAGCTTCGTCAAGGCTAAAGATCTTGATGTTCTTACTCTACTGTGTTTTTCCTTCATCATGATGTTTGGCACCAAAATGCTTCCCCTGTACCTCTGTGTAAGCACAAACAAGTCTGCGAAAGGGTTACACAGTATCGTGCCATTTTTAATCTTGCAGTCACACAGATGGACATCGGGAGTCGTTGGGACCTGGCCTGCAATGTGTGTAACCGTGGTGATACTGTGAGGAGAGCGTGAGACACAGAGGCCGTCTTGCTCCACGGCCCAGGCGTTCTACCCCAGCGCTAATGCGGTGGCTTTTCAGTTGACATTTCAAACATCTGGTTTATCGAGGTTCCCAGAATGTAAGCTCAAAGATTTGTGGGAAATTCCTCCAGCCGTGAGCCCGACGTTTTATCTGGTGTTTCCGTCCGCTTGGGAACAGGATTGTTCCTCGTGATGAAAACCCACTGATGATCTTCACTGGGGAAGAACCACCTCGCCCCCCACCCCCCACACTTCTGGCACACAAAGAGTGAGCTGTTAGTCACAGACTCACCCTCTGAGAGGAGAAATTCCAGAGGAAACTGTCCTCTGTAGAGGGACAACAATAACTGCATAAGGAAAGTCCCTGTAGCCTCAGAACTTCCTCCAAACTTACTCCCTTGCTTAGCGCCTCCTAGTGGCGCCTCATGGCCCTGTGTATGTCAAATATAATAGGCAGGTATAACCTCATCATTCATCACTCCATATACTACAAGTGGAATTCTCACTTTTACCATTTTATTTAATCCAATTTCATTTTTCTTTTAAATATCTAGCCTTTATATATCTCATTTTAATGTCAACACTTCGTGTCAAATTTATATGGTCTGGTTTCAAATAAAACCCACTAACCTTTATTAGAGAATTGTACTATATTCAAATATATCACATGTAAATGATCAATATAACTGCACCATTAATAAATAATTATAATAATTTTGAAATGTAAAAATGACATGCAATAATCTTTCATTGAGGTTATTTTATTGTCAGAAATGAATCTGCTGTGTGTAAATGTTTAATCTTGTTCTTTATTCTCTTTTGTTTATATTGGAAGGAGTAAGTCTCTGATTTTGACAGAAGTTTATTCATTTCCTCATTATTTCATTCCCCTCGTTAAGACTCAGAACTCCTCTCATACGAAAGTCACTTCTGATGACTTAAATTGTGGCTTTGTACCAAAAACAGTCTCTGGTCTAATCTGGCACAGCAACATTTAATCCCAGTACGAAGGCGGCAGAAACCTGGATCCCAAATGGGCACCTGCGCCACTCCGTTCGGCGGCTAAATGCCCTTGTTTTCATGTTAAATCTTCACAATGATTAAAGGCGGATGTTGAAGCCTCTTTTCCATCTATTTTGGCCTGAAAACGATTTCTCGGCATTCCGGAATCTTCCTCGTGGACGGAGGCTCTCCGTAGCATGGAAAACCGGTTGAAATGCCCTTGAATGGTGTTTGAATTTTAAACCTGGATCAAATAAAAAGAGCACAAAAGTAGCGGTGGAATGAAATTGAGAGTGCGATACGCGGGGATGGCGAGGATAAAAACGGGATTAGGCAACGCGGGCCTGCTTTCCTCCGATTGCCCGAAAAGGCGGATATGCATGAACGCGGAAGCTGGGACGTGTGCTGCTATCGTCTGCCTGGTTTTAGCGCCTTTTCCACGTTTAGTGGAGCTCCGAACGAAAGCCCATTTATGAGGCTTAAAAACGGTAATAATGCATGTCGACATCTTTTTAGCTAACATAAGAGTTGTCCACGCCGGCTGCTGCCTGAAGTCTTCATCGCCGGTGGCTTGTGGATGCACACAAATAAAAGATGTCACTGGGGCACCATGCACCATAGGAGAGTCACGTTTATCCGAAACAGTCACTAATTATGCTTGATCAATGCTTACACTTGGTGTCGGATGACTGGTTTCCATTTAGTCATTTTTGCCTGTTTTATCGAAATATATATTTTTGTTTTCGTATTGTTTTTGTTTTTTCTTTTCCAGGCTTATAGGCCTTCAAACAAAACGACAAGCATGCTAAACGGATGTTTTTTTTATTTATTTTTAAAATCCCCACCCTCCCTTATTTGGATTTGTTCCATATCATTAGACTGGAAGCCAATTACCAAGAAATGCGTTTAGGGCCAGGGATGTGCTAGCTGAGCGCCGTACGTTACTGTAGCCGTCCTTCACGGAGGGGGGGGCGGGGTCACAGGGATGTACCGCTCTGCCGGGCTGTGCCGAAAATCTGGGAAACAGCCTGACAATACGGAGATCCGTAAAACGCATGAGCAGGAAGAAAAACGCTAATAAAATTACGGTCAGGGCTTGGGGAGCAGAGGGTATCTGCACGTAAAAATCCGCGGTCGTCACGCGGAGGACTTCAGCTAATCTCTCTCTTTCTACATATTTCATGCACACCAATATTTATGTGAGACTTCGCAGAGTCACCCACAATAAAGGAGAAATCACCATTGTTTTATTCATGAGTGCGTCACCACACCAACCCCAACCGTACGCATCATTCTGAATGTGGGGAAATCTCTAAGACCCCCCCCTTCCCCCCCAAAGGGTCACTTGGAGCGCCGTGCTCCGACAGGAGAGGATCCCAATGCCTGCGGATTTAAATGAACTTCTTACACTTTCCTTCCTATCACCGGCTAGTTATCGCTGGTGGTTTCGCACAGGTGTGTTATCAAAATGTGTGAACAAGAAAATATGAAAATGAAACTGCGATAATCACTCCGGTTTGCATGTTGAATCCAGGGCTCTTTTCCTTTCCCCATGCAGCCCATATAAAATTCCCAAGAAATTTTCCTCCACCCATCACTGTGCTCTAACGAATATATATATTAACAAAATGTCATGGAAACGACCTGTTCTGAAACCTAAATTTTACATTTTAATGACTAAATGATGCCGCCATATTCCCATAGATTCATCTGTTCTGTCCGACTTGCCACGTGGAGGATGTTGGCTGCCTATTATTTGCAATATTAAAATTTTTATTTATACATATCTGCATAAATTGTGGCCTCATAGAACACATTTTATGAGAAATCTTATAACGCTATTCAGTTAGTGCACACAATATTCATTAAAGAATGCATATATTTTATCCTAAATAAAAAACATGCAGATATATTACATAAACTGGTTTGTGGATGAATGTGTCGGTCATCAAGATGAACTAGGCAAAACTGTTTAGCATCATAATCAGAAGGTTGTTGGTGCATATCCTTAGCGGGTCTCAGTGATCACCCTGCATGACCAACACCCTGAAGCTAAACTGTAAAACAGCTGTGCATTTGAGAAGCAAATCCACACTGCGATGTCTTTGATGAAAGTAATTGGAACCATGTCTTCTACTATTAAAAGTGAGGCATTCATTAAAAATGAGACATTTTGGAAGGAACAAAATAAGTACGAATGATTCTTTGCCCATTTTGAAACAAAGAGGGGAAAACGTCCAGGTAACACTCCACATTTGCATTTCTAATGCGAAAGAATCAGCATGCTATTACTAGTTCACTTGATAAACAGAATTTTAACATGCATCAACCTGAACAGGAACTACAATAATTAGCAGGAACAAATGATCGAAGCAGCTACTCCTACTTGACAATCACAGCCTCCTGCACCCAGGGCCAGTTATCATAATCCAATCCAAACCCTTCCTTCCAGAGTCTAATTATTATTGGAACTGATTTTTCTGATTAATTACGGCCTCCGTGAGTGGCAGATTAACAAATAACGATAACCAATGGGGGGTTTTTTCCCTCAAGAGAGCCTAATAATATTTCCTGTATCCTCACAGGATGTCTTCGCCGGCTGTGCTGTTGCTTAAAGACACGCCAATTTTCTCGCGTTCCTTTTGTTATCGTGAGGCATTTGGTCCCTGACCACGTCCGTTTAGATGGCACGCGCTCTCCGCAAGCTGCACCGGGGTGCGTCCTACATTCTGTATCTCGCTTTCGTACCACAGCCAATTACTCTCCATTGAGGTGTGCTTGTTGACAGAGACAGACGTAGCCCAGTGGGCCACGCGACGTCCTGGGGGCCCGAGATTAGAGAAAGCTGTGTACAAAACGTCTTCGGCGAGGGGCCTGGGCTCCATGGCGACGCCCTCATCACGATCGTAACCTGCAGTTCATTTCCTCCTGTTGTTTTTCTTTCTTTCTTTTTTTTTTTTACTTGGGTCACTAGGGGCGTAACTCCACTTCTGACTCTATGAAAAAGAACAACTTTAATATTGCTTGTAATTTTTCCCCAGTTTTGTTGTTTTTTTCCCCACTGTATTTCCTACTTTTTATTCTTAGAAAATGCATTTATTTTCAGCTTGATTGAGTCTTGCCTGCTCCTGTGTCGCCCGTCACTGGCTTCACTAGCAAATGCCCAAATTGGTTCCCAGTGGCACCCTCTCATCCATGTACACCTTTATGTGTGTCTGTTTCCTGGACACTGGTTTTTTTCAGCCTTGCCATTCCCCATTGGAACGAACATCTTCACAACACATGAACACCAACAGCACCTCCACCTTTATGCTAACTGGCTAACTAAAAAGAAAACACCATTTCAAACCTTGTTTAGGCTCCATCACTCCAGCCTAAGCGACTGGCAAATTAGCTGAGCCGTGAGTGGCAGAGAGAGATTCCCCCAACCATGAACCGGGCCGCGCTTGTAGATTACACACGTCTTTTTCTCCATTAGTGATGCTATGCTTGTGTTTACTGTCCAAAAATGTGAAACAGAGGCTTCAGGCTCCTTTGTACATGTAGCACAAGAGGGTTGAATGTCCTTGCTGAGTAACAAACTACACAACATGCCTGCCACAGGAGAACACTGCAATCCAAAGGCCCAAGTGGCCAATTTGGACTTGGTATCCACCATCTTATTGTAGAAGTCTCTCTGCCAAGCGTTACCTTAGCTAAGCTGGGAAGAGATACAAGTATGAAAACCCAAGTATCGCTGATCATTTTCAAAATGCCCACTTGGTTGAATAAGCACATGTGAACGTATATCTACATTTTCGAATATGAATTGAGAGAATTATAATTTATAAAAATGCTTCCTGGGATAGGCTCTAGACTCTCTGTGAACCTCTGTGAAATAAGCAGCTAGGAAAGATGGATGGATGGAAAATTAATTATTTCAAGCCACACAATTCCTTCAGCTCCTGCTTAATTACATAAAGTAATGCACGCAGTTATATTTCATTGATTTCCTGTATCCGCGTATTCTGTGTTGTGTGACAGAGCCCATCCTGGAAGCTACGGGTGCCAAGCAGACAGTAACCCAGGGTGGGACACCAACTGTGGGGGGAAGCCAGAGAACCCAGAGGAAACCCCAAGATGACACGGAGAGAACGTGCAAATGCCACACAGGCAGAGACAAGGTGGAGACTCAAACCCTGGTCCCAGAGGTGTGAGGCAACAGTGCGAACCACTGGGCCACCCATTATAACCTTACACTTGTATAATACTTAATATATAATTTATGCTTATAAACATACAAGGAAATTAAGAAGGACATTGCTGCCATGGAAAGGGTGCAACGTAGGGCTACAAGAATGATTCCTGGTCTTAGAGGAATGTCGTAGGAAGAGAGGTTAGCTGAGCTGAATCTGTTTAGCCTCGAGCAAAGGAGACTAAGGGGGGACATGATCCAGGTATATAAGAT
>JAODLD010000051.1:5819371-5843499 GCA_026781065.1 Mormyrops boulengeri | reverse complement strand
CCCCCACCCACAATTTAATATCCTCTGCGTGAGCAGTGTCTTTGCAGAGAATAGGATGCAAATCGGCAGGCTGTTCCATTAAAGCTTCGTAAGGTGTGTTTGTTGAGATTGAATTCCTTAATTATTAGGCTTTTGTTGCTGTTTTCTGTCTGCCGTCGACTCTTTTTTCGTCGTCATAAAGGTCAACGTAACAAGATAATATTAATCAAAATGAAAGTTTCCACGTGGGGCTTCACGCCTGTGTACCGTCGCTCTGAAGTTATATTGTGAAGCCAAGCGTCTTTTAAGCCAAAGGGGAAAATCTGCATTTCTTTCAGAGTGGGGGCTCCTTATTTACATGCCCCCCTCCCCAATTAACATGCATACATATTTAAAATACAGACTAATAGTGAAACTCGAGCTGGCACGGTTATTGGGGGACATAACTGAGGGGGCCCTGTTTCTGAGGGCCAACCGACTTCCTTCTATCTGTCGGCTATTTGCAAAAAAGTGGGTCTCTCAGTAGAGTCTCTGACACCGAAACGGGGGCCCTCTAAAATCGCTTGTTAGGAGTAGATGTGTGGGTACAGATAGGCCACGACAGTACGTCTCGCTAGCACTCGGAATACGATTTAGTTTATGCTTCATTTACATAATTTTTTATCTGATGTTTTTTATCTAAAACAACATAAGAACATGAGATATTTACAAACAAGAGAATTCAGAAAATAGTGTCAGTCACTCCCTGAAACAACTGGGCATAAGGGCCTTGATCAAGAGCTCAATGGCAAAATCCATCTGCTGACCACAGGACTTGAACCGGCAGCCCTCAAAAATCCACGTCCCGATCCACAGTAGCACACATTGCCGCATATATGCCGATTGGTTGTGCCAGTATGCAACTACCCCCATGAACATTAATCATTCGTATTTATGCTCCTTTTCTTCATTAATATTTCAATCTGTTACTCACCTCAGATTAAAGTGTCTGCAAAAGAAGTAAATAATGAGTCATCTAATTCTTTCGAGTAATTTATGCTCCATTGTACGCCGCTAAGTCGACGTTGCTGCACAAACCAAGGGTTTAATTTCTTCATTGAGTTTTATTTCCTTGATCAGTTTTCTCGGAGGGAATCTGCGGGACGTTAGGCTCTCCATTTAGCTAGCTGGTGGTAGCCGGATCGTATAGCCAAAAAGCACAAGTTTGCTCACCAGGCAATCAAGCCCTTCAGCTCTGTCCACTAATCGTGGGCAAAATAAAACATGCATCCCGTTCTGAGCTGGCGAGCTTTGTCTGTGTTAATCTGCCAGGCCCCGTTTCTTAAGGATTCACACATAGAGTGAATCCTTATCCTCCGTGTGTCTGGGCTTGGCTTTCTTCTGTTTCTGTCCCTTTTCAGACATTTCTCCCCAGTTTTACAGATCATTAGCTCTTGATTCAGCTGTCTTTTTGTGTCGGAGCTAATCAAAGACACGAGCCTCGTTTTGTCCTTCTCACAAATCACTCTTCTTTGTTTGTTATTGATTGGCGAGCTTATCTTGTAACTTCCAACAGAGACTTGATTAAAGGTAATTGAAGACAAGATGGCAGTTGGAATAGAACCTTCCAGAATCCGTCATGCACTAATTACAGCTAATTTCTTCATTTAGGTGTTTTTGCAAACACTGGGAAAACCACAAAACTCGCGATGCTAAATGGTAGGTTTTAAGAAGGAAGACAATAGGACAGTCTTGTAATTATATGTTTTTAATTCCAGAGCCCATACTGCCATTGCCCTGGGTTGACTGTTGCAGTGTGAGGAAATGATTTATTTTGAGATATTGATTTTCCAATGCGGTAAACTTCTCCGTCATGTTACTAAGGGTATTAAACTCTCCTTATGGTCTGGGTGAAAGTTAAAACGATTCCCGGCAGTTGGCTACAGGTTTGTCACTGTTAAATTTCCTTGGTCACTGATGTCCCAATTCTAAATATTACAGAGCTATTTTATTTTAACCTACCTTTAAATGTATTTTGATAGGATTTGATCATTTTAGCCAAAAATGACTAGAATTATGAAATGTCAGTGCAAACTCCTCTTTGTGAGAACCAACCATTTTTAGTGTAACGTCCAAAAAGTCACATCAACATGAAAATGGATTTGCATATAAATCATGGGCTGTGTGTTCTCAGTTGTGGACACTACTTATGACAATAGCATCCATCCATCCATCCATCCATTTAACCACCCATCCATCCATTCTATCCCAGGCAGTAATAGGGCACAAGGTTGGGGAACAGCGTGGTCAGGACAGCAATAACATGTTTGTTAAAAATGTTATTATAACAACCGCAGTAAGACGACAACGACGGGTGACGCCCGTCTCAGTCAGCGATCAGCCGAGCCGAGTGCGTGTCTCTGTCTCTCTGCCGAAAGCCGTCGGGGGGGCAGCGATGGAGTGGGACGGCCTGTAATGACCTTTCACAATGACCTTCCGCTGATAACGCGCCCTCAGCCACACGCGGAGAAGGGTCCGGGCACTGGGTGGCCAGGAGCACATTATAAATGCATTGGGTGTAAATATTACATTAATAAAATCAGATGGGGCGAGCGGGCGGAGTGTACTGCTTCTGTTTTATTAAAAAAGGGACTTCCAGTAGTTCTGCTGTGAAGAATATGTTATAACGTAAAAAGTGACCTGAGAAGCAGACATTGGAATTAGAATTACAAATAATGTGAAACTGAAATGAATATTACGTTTGCGTTGTATCAACAAAGTATATAGAGGTAAATATAGATGTTAAAATTATGTGTGTTAATTTGCTATTATTGCATTATTTTAAATCCATCAGCTTAATATCCAGTGATGCATAACAGACACCATTAAAGCATTATTTAGTACCAGTTTCAATGAGCGACGTTAAACATTTACTGTAGCCAGTAGTGAGATGAGGTTATATGTGGGTGTGTGTTTTTTGTTTTTGTTCCTTTAAATGGATTATAAAAGTGTAGAAAAACACTTGCGGTGCTGGTTAGACTGGGCTGTAGCCCGCAGAGCATATAGGAAGGTGTGCTGCCTTCATGGGAGGGGTGAACGCAGAGAGAGAGACAATCTATCACAGCCGGGGTAGGTTATGCAAACAGACAGGCTCCCTTTCAGCACTCCGTAATGTCAGATTTGGAGTTTTCCCCCTTGATTATCTGGTAGTGCTTGTCATAGAAACAATTTGTCAGCACCTGACTCCTGTATGACAGCCAGAGACCAGCCTACATCTGTGATTTATGGTGTTAGGTGGTATTTTTTTATGCTTTTTTTTTTTTTTATCTTTCCCGCTTGGCTGCTGATTTCGGAACACCTGTTGCGACTTTGTCGACAACCCGGACCTGACAGGTGTCTTTGGCGCATTTCGGAAAGTGATACCCCAGGACGGCCAGGTCCTGCTTAGGGGGTGCTGGTCCATCCCCCGTCAACGTGACCCAATTGCTACTGGGATGCCAGAACCCACAATGCAGGTAAAAACATCAAAGTAAACTGAACTCTGCAGTGTCCCCACCAGGACCCAGGAGACATCAGGGGAAGACATTTTTATAAGTGACCCATATGGAGAATTCATGAAAAATGCAGCGGTCATGAGTCATTTCTGCTTGACTGATGTGAAGAAAATTAAACCATTAAATTAAACTACACTTAGTTATTAAATATAGTAGTCTCACATCTCCAATGTTGCGGGTTCGGTTCCCAGCCCAAGTTCCATGTGTGTGGACTAATCCTGTTATTCCCAGTGCTGGTTTCCTGCCTTGGAATTCCTCTGGAGTGACATCACATCCAGGGTGTGCCCTACTTCATGGTTTGTGGGACCCTGCCATGAATAAACAGTAAGGAAAAGTAGATCAATGCATTTAACACTTAATATATTAACTCATACATAATCATTTATGTATTACCTATAGCAAAATATTCACACATTAACATGGTTACCTGGAACATTCTTCCAAAGCAACTAACAGGTTTTGCAGGTGAATATTTTAACTACAGTATGTCGGCACGAGCTCCTTGAATAGTAAAGCAGCTTTCAGTTTGCAGCTTCATGTCAACAAACATGATTTCTCTTCGTGTGAAATGATTAAAAGTGACCGTGATTGCGTGCATATCTGCTTTGTGCAAAGTTCCTTTGAATTTCACTGCCACCACTGGTAACCAGTTAAGGTCACAGCAAAAAATGGGATGTGTTCCAGTTAAGAAGTAAGGACTCTTGCGCACAACACCAGACCCTTTTATCTGAGATCTCGAAATGCATTAGTAGCACAAGTTAGAGACGTGCCTTGGGGTGAAGCAGAGTTTCTGCTGCGTGTTTCTGTAAAACAGTTCCTGTCACAAGGTGTTCCTTTTATGCCAATGGCTGTGAATTTTCCATAGCAATATATGTTGTTCGATTTATTTCCCCTCATGGCTATATTAGCCACGGACCACGTTTGGAGCTCTTGTCTTATATGACCTTTTGCTTGGAAAATAAAAAAAAAACTTTTGCCTTTGATTTCCTCACACGGTTTTCCAGCAGTCAAATTCTGCTGGGAACTTTCAAACTCAAATTATATTATTTGTTCCATTTGCTGTTGTTTCAGGACTAGCAGAGTAATTTGCTTTGGGTTTTCCATGCTGTGTCGGGGGCTTTGGGACCCTGAGGGAATCAATGCACGACTGCTTGGCCCAGATAGGACACATTGGAGGCGACGTGTCACATGACGCTGGGGCCAAATCACTCACGTGAATCAAATATACTTTCGTAAATCAAATATACTTTCACGGTACTTTCAAAGTTATTTTCTGTTTTCAGTGGGGATTATCACAATTATAATATAGGTGGATTTAATTCGATGGGTTCATTTCCGACTCTGTAGTCAAGGAAACCTTCGCCATGGTGATGGTCATATAGTCGATGGTCAGGCAGTTCTTGTTTTCAGTTAAAAGCCAGGAGAAGACTATTTTTGAGGCATTAATGAGTGTTTTTTAATTGTTTGTTTGTGACTGACGAGGTTCAAATGTCCTCTGTAACGACATGTGATTAATGCAGCGTAGGTTTCTTGGACTGAAAGCCCTGATTGATCAGCCCTCGGCGGAGGAGGGGGGGGCTCGTTCCCCTTCTGTCTGCAGCGGGATGGGGGGGTTTGGAGCGGCCCTGTCCGGCAGAGGTAAGCGGCTCCCGTGTGTTCCGAAGGCGCTCGGCAGGGAGGGTCATAAATCACCCAGCAAATTTGGTAATTTTATGCCCTGAGGGATTCTCCGGTTCTCCGAGAGATAGATAGGAGCCACGCCGCCAGGACGACTCCCCGACAGCTCCTCTCAGAGCCTGCTGAACAAATTGCCGCTTTCTCCGTAAGAGCCCGGCTGGGGGAGGCCCTGTAAGATGGAGAACGGGCCATGTTTATCATTGATAATGATCGTGTCTACACGTCCCCGCCTCTGTCTTCCAAGGCTGTTGGCGACCCCGTTTAATCGCTCGCCTTCCAAATATATCTTCCTACATTATCTTGTCCCATCTCTCGAATGCGTGCCCTTAATCCTCGCTGTAATTGATTGCTCTATGTGCCACTGCCGTGCGTCATGCAAAATTTAGCTTCAAATCCGTTGGCTTTGATGCCGCTCTGTTCAGTCAGCAGTTTGTCCCCCCCCCCCCCAAGCAGCAGATGAACATGATGAGGAACCTTTTTGTGATCCAGCAAAGGACTCGACTTTCTTAAGTTACACCTCTACCTGCATGCATGGATATAGGGTCCCAATCAGCTAAAGAATGCCATGGGCTGGAACCCCCAAGCGGTAATATTCAATCATCCATTAATTGCAAAAACTCCTCGGGTTACAATTGGGTTACGTTCTGACAAACTTATCATGAGATGAAAATATTGTGAGGCGGAAATGCGTTTTAATACAGTTACACCTAACTTAACAAGCATCATAGCCTAGCCTAGCCTACCTTAAACATGCTTAGAACACTTACATTAGCCTACAGTTTTATAACAAAGTGTTGAATATCCTCTGTAATTAATTGAATAATCAAATCCAACCTAAAGTGAAAATATCGTAACATGGGGGGTGTCTGTAGTTTCTCGGTGTCAAAGACCACATAGCAATAAGATCGTTAGTGATGCGATCAGTGGAGATGTGATCAGTAGCGATGTGATCAGTCGCGATGTGACCAGTAGCGATGTGATCAGTGGAGATGTGATCAGTAGCGATGTGAGAATGCCAGTGTCTTCCAGTAACATGAATAAGGACAGAGAGCAATGGCGCCCCATTCCAGGGGGCCCGTTCATACTTTCAGGATGCTGCCGTGAAAGAGGGGACAAGATTATGTCATCCACAGTATGAAAAGACCCTGATTGAAGAGGTTTTCAGCTGCGTGATTACCTCTACTCTCCTCCTCTCTTTAAAGAAAGAGTCCAGGTTCCTCACAAAGGTCACCCTTAACTGGAATCCTGGGCCAAACCAAAAGCATGTTCGGGTCTGTTTGCTTAGCGCCACCGTAGTAACTGCTAAAGATGTCACGTGTCATTTAACGTTTGACCCCTGGTGAGCTGAAATGTGGGTGTCTGGCTTCCACCGATCTGGGGGAAATGAAATGATTTTTTCTGCATACCCAGCTCTCACACGCCGGCTCGCTCGAGGGCCACCCTTCCGTCATGCAGGTCAGAGCAGCCCCTGTGCAATCAGGCAATCGATCAAACCACCACCACCCCCGCCCCCACCCCGCTGTCAAACACTGCGACCAAGCTCCCCGCGGACCTGCCGGGAGTCGCAGATATGATCCATTTATTTGTGAATTTAAGCCGTCTGATGGGAGTTTAATGCTCTCACTGTAAGCTGGAAAGCGAGTCCCCCTCCTGCGGCTTCCAGCACCGAGCTGTTAACGTGTCCGCTAAATTAAAAGAAGGTTCCTCTTTCCTGACGGCAAGCTGACAGGACAAGATGGATGTGTCTAATTACTTTAGGGGGCAGTGTCTGTCTTAGCTAGTTTCTGGAGGAACACAAAGGAGCTGAATGAATTGACTGATCGTGTCGTCCGTCAGGCTCTCTCGCTGGCCACGCCTCCTTATTATTTGTCAGCCTGGAGGACGGGGAGCATATTGTCAGCTCATCTAATAACTTTATTGAAAAATCAGCACATCTTTATTTCATAAGAGGGGGTGTCAGAGAGCCCGGCTCCAGATCTATTAAGGTGCCTTTATATTCCGATCGATCTGCGCTACTATCCGATTTAACGTAAAGGTGGCAGAAATGCCGTCAAAGAGCTACAAGCGGTTTAAGAGCATTTGCCCTGTAATGGGATCCACTCTGAAATAGCTAGCAAGGTGCGTACTGAAATCTCTGCAAACACATGTATTTGTCTTGTTAAGTCATACCGCCCTCCCCCACCATGAATTACCCACATGATGTCGGTATTACAAGAGGCCTGAAACGATCAGAAATAAACACAAGACTCACCAAGTCTATCTTTCATGCCTCAGCTGCCTATCAATTTTTGTGGAGCTGTTGTGTAGGACCTCTATGAACCGCTCAGAGACACTAATCCCTGCATTCAAAGATGGATGGTATGACTGATCATGTCTATCATTTCTGGCAAGACGTCATGACGACCTGAAGGATTCCCCCAATATTCCGAGCCGGAGAGATGGTAGGATGAGCCTGGAAGTTTCCACATGACTTTCTAAAGCTACCCAGTTGAAACACCCCATTGCCTCCTGATTATTTTAATATTGGCTTGGCGAAGGGAGAGGTCTTCAGCGGTCAAACCTTTTCATTCCCGTCTGTGAAAAAGCAAAGCTGTTTCTTGCATTACTCTATTAGTGAAAGTATTCACTATAGAAAAAAAAACGCATATTCATACCATATATAGAGCTTATACTTGATGACCAAAGAGGTTTGAAAGTAAGTAAATTGCCACATTTGCATGTCTGTGGTCCAAATATATGTCAGGACACTTCCGAGAGCAGAATACGATGACTGGGGCAGTCCGCTTATGGCAGATTTTTTAGCGTCTCTCGGAATCTCGGGCCTGTTTGTCTTCTTGGGGCAGCTCAGTGCACTTTTCCTGCTCAAACAACCAGCAGAAGTCCCCAGTCCAATTAAAAATAATGGAACGTTTTTTTAGTCACCCAGATAACAAACCTATCCTACCCTCCTCTCTCTTTGTGAGAGAACATTTAATATTTAAATAAAACGGCGGGTTTGTATTGAAGCGCCGTTCCACACTCCGTTCCGCATACCAACTTCCACAAATCCCCGGCCGCGGTCTTATGCAGATACGAGAATGTGACTTTTCCGAGGTTTAGCGAAATATTCCTGTCAGCAAAGAGCCGACGTATAATTACTTTTAACTTCAGAGCGACTGATAATATTCCAGTCAACTGATAAACAGTTCTGTCAGACCTACGCTGCGAAGCAAGGATGAACTGTAACAAGCGATGAAATGCTTGAATGTGTAATTTCCCTAAAAAAAATAAAAACAGCCAACCACATAGAATATGCATGCTCTCATGACAACTAGTTCAGTGCTGACTTCATTTTTAAAGACTTTGGTAGCTTTGTTTAAGTGTACACTTGCTGACTTAATTTTTAAAGACTTTGGTAGCTTTATTTAAGTGTACACTTGCTGACTTCAGTTTTAAACACTTGATGATTTTAAAGCCCCCTTCAGACATGCACTACCACCCCAAATTTTTCTATGTGTGAACGCAAATGTCCGAATCAGTCGTACCGGACACGAAACGGATTGTACCCTGCTAGCTCCCTACTACAAAGTCCGGGGAATTTCTGAGTGACCCCCAGATGTGCAAATAGAATTTTTCTATTAGAGTATTTCTAATAGAGTATTCGAGTATAGAGAGAGTATTTCTAGTAGGTGCAAATGCGTCTGACGCAGACAATCTCCGATTGAAATCTCTGTGTGAAAGGGAAATTCTGGATAATGGCCAGACTTGATTCTCTGGACAGTGTTTGGAGTTCATGTGTGAAAATGGCCTGCGTGTATACTTCCTCCATTTCGAAAGAGGAACACTTGTTGGCTTCGTTTGAGTGTGCACTTCAGCACTTCATATTTAAAGATTAAGACTTGTCTTTGTTTTTATTAAAGATGTAGTGTGATGTTATTGAGCAGTTTGAATCACACTATGAGTACAGTACAATATACAGTAAGACATGAAAGTTAATATCCATGGTTGTGGCTGGGGGGGGAGGTTGGGGTTATAGTTTACGCCATTGCTAGAAAGCTTCTCTGCTCAGTTCTTGCTTAGATTGAAATTAAGATTGTTGCCTAAATTTGAACTTCAACTATACAATATCATTCAGCAGACACTCAAACAATATCCAGGCCTGGGCATTTATCAGCTTTTGGAGGTGTAAATATATGTCACTGGTGGTGTTTATTAGCTTATTGAATATGTTATGTTGTTGCTTTAGATGTGTTAGGCAATCTAAGGCCGCCGGAGAATAAATTCAGTTGATGGACCGTAATCCAGAACAAGCATGCTGAGAAATTCTGTGATTCCCCTCGCCAACTGCGGGACCGCGCCAGGCCAGACGCGGGAGAGATATTCTGAAGTTCGGGATAAAACGCTCTGTTACAAATTTGTCACAGTGCATTGTGTGAATCCACTAATGATTGCTTCCCAGATTCTCTGCAGCCTGCCGGTTTTGTTCCGCACTTCTGTCTACTGGCCAGATGGTGACTTCAGAGGGGGAATGGCGGCCGTTTCGAACCGATTTTCTGCACCCTCTCAGGGGAGAGAGGGAGAGAAAGAGTGAGCGAAAGGGAAAGAGAGAGAGGGAGAGCGAGAGAGAGACTCCGACTTGGCAGTACTGTTGGGAATCAGGATTACAAAATAACCAATTACGGGGGAAAGGGTTGCAATCTATGGCTGATAAGGCGGAGATTAAATCAGTTATAGTTTATTAAGCTCAATAAGTCCACACTTCTCCAAACAGATTTCCATTACCAGGCTTTAACCTTTATCTCTTGTCTTTTAATAGATAGTACTATGATTAAAAAAGAGCAAGAAGCCTTATACTGTTGGAACCCACTGACATTGGGAAACACATTATAATGAATACGTACATAGATACATAAGAATAGATAGCGAGATATAGAGATCTATTGATATACATATATTTAATCCTTAATGTAATAATCTCTGCAGTCGAGATTTTTATTATTTGAAGCTTTTTATTAAAAACTGAAGGATACACATTAAACGTGTCATTATAAAATAAAAAGCGATGGTGGCACGGCATGAAATTTTCTTTTTAATGTCAGTCCATATTGTGGGCGGGGCCATGGGGAATAGGGGCACAGGGCATGAGGCTGGGGGGCACCTTAGCTGGGATTTTTTGATAGGCGAATTATTTGTAATATAACCGCAAACCCGCTTAATCAAAAGTTTTTTTTTTTTATTTGGGTGTTTGCATCATCGGCTGTCAACAGCTGGCAGCCCATAAAAGGCGATGGGCAGGGTATGTTTCATAAAAGGCAATGGGTGGGGCCATGTCCCATAAAAGGTGATGGGTGGGGCCACATCCCATAAAGGGTAATGGGTGGGGCCATGTCCCATAAAAGGTGATGGGTGGGGTCACATCCCATAAAAGGTGATGGGTTGGGTCACATCCCATAAAAAGTGACGGGTAGGGCCATGTAACATAAAAGGTGAGCTGGTGGGGTGGGGGGGCTCCTGTGGTAGGATAGAAGCAAACCCCACATGATGTAGGGAATCAGCTACTCCTTTCCATCAGAGCCCCCCCACCCCGTGGGCCCAGATCCTGCCCTCTCCCTGTCAGGTTAATCTACAGTCCCAAGTCACCTTGACCCCAAGTATCTAATTTGTAGGGGCCATTTGCCCCCAGTCTCGACACCGGAAGCTGAATCGCATCACTGGCCCTGCTGCTGGATATTCCAGTATTGAAATTAAATTTAAAAGTACATCGAGAATTCTTTGGATTCTGACATATTCCTTCTTGCTCTCCTGCTGTCTGAGAGCGCAGGTTGGGGGTCAGTCTGCAAGGTCAGCCATTTTTCCAGCCCCATGGAGCAGTATTTGGAGTTAAGAGTCTTGCTCAAGGGCCCAAAAGTAATATGATTACACTGCAGACCATGGGATTCGAGCCAGCAACCTTCTGGGCACAGATTTCTAACCCACAGAGTCACACCCATCTCTTTTTTAAGCTCCACCCCAAGGCCCCATCTTTGGGTGGGGTGACGCCAGGTGACACGATGCTCTTTCGTTTCACTGACACCTTGTGAGGTTCACTTCTTTTTTCTCCCCTGGAACACACATGCAGACTGCCATACCTGAGCTTGCACCCCAGTGTAACACTGCCCCTACAGGGTCGTGGGTTCGAATCCCACCTCTGTGTGTGTGGAGATTCCACGTTCTCACTGGCTATCCTCTGTTTCGTCTCCCTCAATCGAAACACTGACACGTGTTTCGGAACGTCTCAGTGTGTGTCCAGGGGGTACCCATGCCGTGTGCTGGGGGTACCCAAGCCGTGTGAGACAGAGTACTGGACAAGTGTCATGGACCAGGGCGGACTTGGTGCGCAGACGAGAGCAAGGCATGGTG
This sequence comes from Mormyrops boulengeri, assembly GCA_026781065.1. NCBI lineage: Eukaryota > Metazoa > Chordata > Actinopteri > Osteoglossiformes > Mormyridae > Mormyrops > Mormyrops boulengeri. Next base: position 5,831,932 of record JAODLD010000051.1, on the reverse strand, counting down.
CAGGCAGAAAGAGTGGACGACCCACTTGCGGCTCACGGAAAAGGGTTTATTAGAAAAAACAGAAAACACTACAAACAAAAGGGGCCACGCGGGGTCAAAAGGAAAAAGGACTAAACAAAGGCTAATTACAAAAAGGGGCAGGGCAACAAAGGGTAGGCAGGTGGGTTTCAAAATAGAATAGTCAAGGTGCAAAGGTCTAACCAACGTACCAAACAACATAACACAATACACACAATGAACCACTAAGGGACAGAACTCAGGCAGGGACTTAAATACTAAAACTAAACCGGGTAACGACACAGCAGAAGTGAGACAGACAATTATCCAATCGGGGAGGGTGCAAGACAACGAGCACGTAGCTGATTATCTGAGCGTTATGCATGCACTCCTCACCAAAACAGACGTGAAACACACACTGCAGATGACAAATTAAAACTGCCACTCTCCTTTTGTGTTGGACTTGTTGGTCCAGCGCATCCCACAGATGCTTGACATGTAGCCACATGTCCACATGATGCAGCAGAAAAGGGGATTTGTTGGACCAGGCCACCTTCCTTCATTGCTCCACAATCCAACCCGATGTTTGCATGGTTATTGTAGGCACTGTCGATGGTAGACGGGGGTCAGCATAGGCACTCTGACTGGCCTCGATGCTCTGTGTGTCGTGACACTTTACTCTTGTGAGGATCATCAATATTATCTGCCATTTGTGCCACAGTAGCCCCTCTGTTGGTCTGTTCCACACAGGATAGTCTTCATTCACATCTCGCATTGATCAGTCTTGGTTGCTGAACACCCTGTCAGCGGTTTGTGGTTTTGCCCTCCTCAGACCACTCTCAGTAGGAGCTCACCACAGCTGAACGAGAGCAGGTTTCTCTTACTGTTTGGGTGTGTCAGCAAGCAGGAGGCAGCATTGCACGTTTTCTTGACAAACCAGCTCTTGGTAAACTCACCATTGAGCTGGCCGCGTGCTGCGGTCCACTACCTATCTCGTGTTTCTCTGTGTTTTCAGATTGTCGAATGACTTTTGCGGGTCCAGAGATCGAGCCTCGTGCTCGCAAGCCATCTGATCGGGGCTCGGATCAGAGCACGTGAGACATCAGGACGCGACGCGTCCTCCCCCGTTCCGATCCGTGGAGCGTGTGATGAGGTGTTTAGAAACCACACGGGCGTCTGGAAGCTCGACGCAGAGGCAAACAATATTTTTCAGCTAGCAGCGGGGTTGCCAATATATTGGTATTATGGTTTCTATTAAAACCATTAGTGGTGTAATTACCGTCTTTTACCCAGTAATTAGGTTATTAAGAAGTTTTCCTTTTCTTAATTTGAGTCTCTACACGTCGGTTATATTATACGTAAACACCAGATGAATGGTTTGATTTGAATATAAAAGAAGCTGAATATCTTTGCATCCCAGTCAGTGTTTCCCCAGCCTTGTGCCCCACGCTGCCTTGGATGGGCCCCAGTCTAACCAGGGCCCTATACTGGGAAACCAGTTCTGGAAGATGGATGGATGATTAGTTGAATAGTGCAATTTTGCAATATCCAGATAAATTATAATGAAACATCTTGCAGTTATTCTGGATAAAGCAGGGGGCTTTTGCCTAAGCTTTTGCACACTGGTTAGCTTAACAGGACATGCTTTGCAGTGGTGCTTCAGAGCCCCTGAATTTTCAAAGGAGTTCAGGAAATGGGAGATGGACGGAGGCGAGCATGTGAGTGAGGGAATGCCGGCAGGCTGATAAAGAGAGACATTAGGAGGGGCTGGGGACACGTCCCCGGAGAAGGCGGCACTGAACTCCCTCAGACAGGCTGGCTGGATCTGTGTGAAGGACGGTCTTAACGGAGAGCACCCCTGAGCGGGAATATCGATAGCGGGAAGATGGGAATGCCTGTGAGAGTCCGTGCTGAGCGGAGGCGGGACGGCTGATAAAGAAACACATTATGAAAAGCAATTGCCGGACGCCTAAACGCTGGTCGACGCGGTTACCATGGCCGCCGGGGTAATATCTCCGGGAATAATGCGGTGGGGATGGCCTGGTAGGACTGGGCCACACCGATACCGCAGGGGTCTTCACTTCGCGGGGAGTCGCCATCCGTGCTGGGGGGCCGCGCTCGACCCGTGATGTGAGGATCTGGAAGGACTCGGACTCAGAAATTCACAGGAGACGCGCTGAAAAGGCCCCGGGATCTTTCTGGTCTGCAATAATGAAGCCGCAACGTTAATTAAATTCCCTGCATGCCTCTTATTTACACAGTCGCCATAATACGATACATCTGGTCGACGGGACTTTTTAATTTAAATATAAAACAGTTGTGTTGAACCATCTGGAACATTTCTAATGTATTTTGTACAGTCACCATACAAACAAAGACATTTTTAATTGCTTGAATTCTGTAATCTATAGCTAACTCTTGGAATTACGGCATTAAACCATAAACAAGCCGGTATACTTACACATATAGGGATGAGAGGAGAAGAGAGGTGGGGTTAGACACAATAGGCCCATGAAAGACCGAATCCTTTTTGTTTAGGGACCGCTCCCCGCGGCCTGTATCTAATAGCGGCCTGTACCCGCGTGACGGATAGCAGCTTCACGCCGCGCCGTGCCGCCACAACGACTTCATTCTGTTCACCGTAATTGCTAATCATGTCCCGATCGAGGCTCCGATCCCGCTGGGAGCTAATGAACTTAGGAGAAAGCCAGAATTCAATTGACTCTCCAAGAGGATTCTTGATGTTTGTGGAAATGAATGTGGAAAGCAAGAAGGCTGTTAATAAAACCTGGCAAAAGGCCTCAGTTTGTGTTTGAGGCATTCTTTGTTTTCGTTGGAGCTGCGATGTAAATATTCACCGCCCTCGACTCCCGCTTCAGAGACAAAAGATTATAAAACCATGAAAGTACTACTACTACTGCTGATAATAATAATAATAATGATAATGATGATGATGATGATGATAATAATAGTATGTAATTATACAGGCTCTCATGCCGCTGACTTTAACTCTGTAACACTCTGTAGTGTCTGTGTGACCAAAGTCAATTTCAGGCCATAGGTGAGAGTTTGCCACTGTGCATGAGGTCAAGTTTTGTGGGTCAGACAGAGAAAGCACGAGAAATTAAGCCCCCCCCCCCGCTTAAAATAAAGTAATAGCGAAGGCTTAAAAGTGACACATGGAAAGCGGGATGGGAGGTGCGCTGTACGCGGTACGTTCAGCAGAGACACGCAATGACTCACCGTCACTGTGAATAAACATGGCAGCTTAAAATCTCAGATTTTCCACTCCAGACATCACCTGGTGTAACTCATGAATATGCCGTTTTCTAATTACAGTAGTCATTTATTTCATGACTAATAAGAATTTGCAGAGTAATTACTGTATGCCAAAAAATGTGAATATGCTCTCCTCTCTGCATAATGAAAGAGTTAGTTCCATCACTCCTGGCTTTTTTCTCCTAACAGAGGCCTCTGTGAATCTGGGGCGACAAAAGTTACAGCGGATAACATAGTGTTACATTCTTTCCAAACTATATGGGGCATTCTGTGAAATCAATATACACGTTTCAAGGATTGCTGGAGCAATATATACTATCAGAGGTGTGATCACATGGTAAACGGGTCAGGCTCCCTCAGGCTAATAGCAGGCATCAGCAGCAGGAATGTGGCCTGTGAGGAAGACCAGCGCGTTTCCCACCCAAACTCCCGTCACGTCGTAAAGGCTTTGCTTCCTTGAAGATTTTACGAATGTTTTTCCCTCCTCCCTTTCTGCCCAGTGTCCCATTCGAGTTCCCCGGCACGCCTCCTAGCTGACAATCACGCTTTATCGAGAATGGGACAGTGACGGCTAATTGATTTTACAGCGATACCGCAGGACTGACAATGAAAGTGCCATCAATTTAATCCACTATTTAATGGTTCCAATTTAGCCTCTGTAAATGCTCGCTAAACTAATTTCTCTGGGTTCAGCAATCTAAAAAGCTATCATATCTCTAATCTCCTCCAATATATTCATCGGGAAAAGGGAGTTTAGCCAATTCCGCTGTGGAGATGATCTGTTAGCGCAGTGTAAATGTTTATAACACGGCAATCTAGTCCGTTTATAAGAATATGAAAAGTTTTATTGGGAGGTCAGCGGACTGGAACTGTTGGATAATAGCCAGTTACCCCGCGCTCTCCGAGAGCTGTGAGGCGGAGAGCTGTAAGGAATAAAATGCCTCAACTTACCTTAATCGGAAGCCAAACGGAAATTCGGAGGCTGCACGGGCGTTAGACTCCCCGCTGCCCCGGATGGGGGGGGGGGTGACTTTAGCACAGACTATTTCCATTCACTCTTTTTTTTATTTCCTATATGTAAGCTCTTCAATTTCCCTGAAAACGAGACCACAGTGAGGCCAAGGTCAGCGCAACAAATCGTGAGGCAGAGATGGAGATGTGAGCAAAAAAAAAAGGCCCATGTCCCCATCAAGGCGTTTCACGGAGAGCCAGCAGAGATCGAGAGCGTCACCGCCTCTCAAAAAGGTGCCGGGGTTCACAGCGATGGTACGGCTGGCCTCCACAGCCCAGGGAACCCAGTTCTGCATCCTTCAAAGCCTCTTTTGCGTCATTGTGCTTTTAGCGTTTTTTGGAGCATTGCCTCGAGTGTCCGGCAGCAGAGCTGCTTACGGGATCTTCGTGATACCGGACTCGTCCATAGGCGGATTGCTGGGCGAACTTCAGCAAACTTATCATCCGATAGGGAGTCTGTGTCATTTTGTCCATGATGGCGGTGGACACTCAGTCTATACAAAACTGTAGAGTCTGGCTGTATCATTCAGTAATGGAAGTATCCGGATATATATGTTATGCTGGTGGACCTTCATGTTGGTCTCCATCTGAAAGTCCATCCTTTCGAGTTATTGTGTAAGAGATCAAGGGAGCTTGTTAAAATGCTGGCGTGGGCGGACATTACTAGAAAGATAGCTAGAGATAGATAAATACTTTATTGATCCGAAGGAAATTTAGGCATCCAGCAGCTTACACATATGAAAGAGTACAATGTAAATCAATAATAATATTAAAAGAATATAAAAGAATATTATAAAACTGACAGAAGTGGCAATAGTAACAAAAAGTAAAGATGATAATAATGGTGAAAGGTAAGGTACTCAGAATACTAATCACTATAGAGTAACTAGAGGTACAATACTTGCCAGTAGATGCAGTGGTAGTGAAAGTGCAAAGGAATATGCAAAACAGACATTGTAAATTACGGCATACTGTGAATATAAATGTTATAATACATTTGCAATAATGGTAAAAGTATACATAAGTATACATTTTGGAAATACTGAATACACATGTTGTGTGAGGCTGATATAGCATTGAACAGAGAGAGGTTTAATCGCCGGGAGGAGTTACATAGTCTTATAGCCTGTGGGACAAAGGACTTCCTCAGTCTGTCAGCAGAGCAGGGCCAGGACAACAGTCTGCTGCTGAACATACTCCTCTGCCTGGTGAATGTACTGTGCACAGGGTGGCTGGCATTGTTCATGATGGACATCATGTTGTTCAGACTAAAATTTGTCTGCAGGATAATATTGAGGTTGGGCTTAAAGTGTTGTGCTTAATGGTACTGACGGTGATCTATCCTAACCCCACATGAGAATGTAATCAGCAAGGTCAGAACCTTAACACGTCCTCAAAATAGTCCTCTTCACATCATTATCCCCATCATCATCATCGTCACCATCGTCATCACCTTCCTCACCACCACTATCTTCATCACCTTCATCATCATCACAATCATCATCAATATCACCACCACCATCATCGACTTCGTCTTCATCTTCACCACCATCATCATCAACTCCATCATCATCACCTTCATCACCATCATTACTACCGCAAGCATATCCTGTAACCCTGAACGGCATAAGTGATTGGAAGTTGTATTATTATTATTATTATTATTATTTTTATTGTTATTGTTATTATTATTATGTAACTTGCAGCTGCCGACGATCTTGCAGCTGCTGAAAATGATATTGCCACTCCGTCATCAGTACTGGTCCCTCCTCCTCACCGTGGGAAAATGTCACCTTGATCTATTTTCTAATGGGTGTGTCACATTTAACGGGGCCGGCCGCCTCACTGGGCGCCAAATTGCATTGTTTGAAGCGGCGATGCAAACGCGTAGCGATAGATTTAGCTGATAACGCAAGGACAGCCTCTGCTATCCGGGCCACATTAAAGCGTGAAAATGTTGCTGCTCTCCCCGGGCCTCGGCTGCTTTGCCGCGACAGGGGCAACCAGAGCTCTCGTTTGTTTTGAGTAGGAAAAAAATTGCTTATTTTCTATTATATTAAGTGCCAGGAGGCTGTGGGTCATGTGGACAGAGGTGGGGGGGTGCCTCTATGTAGAGCGAGGATTTTCGTGTATCAAAGATTAGCCATGTGCAGAGAAGGGCGTCCCTTCAGTGGGGAAAGGGCCTTGCAGTCATGCCCGGCCCAGGGAGGCCGGCGTGTAAATACAGTGGCTAAACGTGTCACCGCCGATGTTACCATAGTTACCTTTAGGGACAGCTCTCCACAGGCCCCTAGTCTTATTGAGTCTTAATGAGCTATTCCTCCGCCGCGGGAAGGAACACAAGCGGAACGGGGATTGTCAGAATGTATTATCTTTCCATCGTTTGCGTTAGGAAGGGTGAGGCATGTTTTACGCGTATACGTCTAGCCAGCAGCTGTAGTCGTTCGCTAATGCTAATGCTAATGCTACCTTCGCCATCACCCTTCGATTCCTGGAAGCCACCTTAGTGCCCGCCTCCGTTAAACACATCCCATCTTTGTAGATTTCCCATCACGTTCCCCCAACCCCGAAAGAGCTCGAATGCATTTATGATGCCCCGTTTAGTAAAATCCGCACTGTAAAGTATTCTTTGGGATAATAATAGTATCGATAATAAAATGCTCTTGCATTTTGACGGCTCGCTCTCCATAGCTTGTCTCCACACAATGCTGCCTTAATGTAAGACTCGGATTTCATTGCATCATGGTACTTCTGGAAAAGAGCCTGTGACCATGATTTTGAGCATGGTTGTGCATGGCTTACACACTGTCTAATAGTCTTAACTTTCCGAATGTTGCCAGCCCCCCCCCCCCCATTTAATTCTTTTCATAGTATAAATATAATCTGTAAGTCTTTTTCCAGTTGTCCTGGTAATTCTAGTGGAGTGCAAACACATTATTAGTATTCATAAATCTAGATTGAAAGTTAATATCCAGTCTCTCCTGTTTAAGAAACATAATCATGATTTCCATTATAAGATCAGTTATTTAGCATCATTAGTTTCTATACTGTGGATTTCTTTAATCTAACAGCCAGATAAAATATGGAAGCTTAGCTTCCGATCTAATGAAATAACTGCTGAGAAGCATAGCGGTCTTCATGACAGCTACAGTTGCGTATCTCAGTAAAACACTGATTTCCATCCTTGGGTCTTCTGCTCTGATATACATGAAAAAGAGAGATTTATCTGGTGTAGGGTCATTTTGTAGATGGTTCTGGAGACAGCTTCTCTCAGGTTTATGTGTGCTAATTAGGCCTGGTTAATGGCCCGTTTTGTCGAAGGGGGTGAGTCACTGGGATCACACAGTGACTCCTGTAGAGAGCAGTGGTGCATGGGCAGGGTTTGCTACTTGTGTGAGGAAGCATTTCGAGAAAATGTCCCCACAAACAAAGATACTCCAGTAACACATCACAGATGTTATATTCCTGCTGCTCTCCCAAGGCTTTGGTTTTACAGGGAAAAAAAGCTGCTAAGCTGACAGGTAAGACTCCGTCTCATCTAGGCATGCTTGACATGCCTCATTCACCCAGATTTATTTAGAGGCCTGCCCCCCACTGTCCTGAATGGGTTTCCCCAACAATCCCCCGCTACGTATGAATGGATCATGCCTTTTTTTCCAAACAAACACACATTGAAACACACCTTGGGCCTTTCTGATGTTTTGGCGTGAGACCCATTCAAAACTTAAAGGAATATACCAGCAAAATTTGATCTCTGGTCCAAATCGCATGCAAGACACGATTGGCACATAAATCCAATTAAGTGCGTCATTTGTTTTCACGCAATCCCAGTAGAGATAAACTGAAAGTTAGCGTAAGAATTTCCAGTTTTGTCATTCGGTAAATTTTGTTGGTATATCCGTATTGCAGTTTTGGCAGAATGTTAATCAAGCGAATTAAAATACTGATGTTTTCAAAACCAAGTCAAGAATCTGCTTTACGAAACAATTATTTTCATATATACCAGTGTCTAATATTCTTCAGTAGGGATTAAATGCGTAGAACCTTATTTTCAGGTTCTGTTTCCTGAGGATGTGAGAGATAAGGGTGTCCCTGTGAATCTCACACATTTATTAAAAAACAATCCCGCCAAGATGGTCCCCATACAGTGTGGATTAAGTAAATCAGATTACACTGCAGCTCAATTTAATTAAGCTACCAAAAAAAAATCTGCAACAATATGTAAGTCAAGACAGGCAATAGAGAACCATGTCGTTAACATGGAACGCTAATAATCTGGCAAATACAAACAAACGGATGCAGGAAAATGTGCCTTAGCACAGGCCAGGGGAAGGTCACCGACCAAGTGCTCCAGATCCACGGAGAAGCGCCGCCCGCCCCGCTACAGGGCAGCGTCGCCACAGCAAGCTGCTCCTGAGCCACCAGGGGTCATTGTCATCTTCATTTTGCAATGTTCATTTCACGCTTCGGGCTGAGCGTTTAGAGAACAGCCGCCCGTTTTACATTCCGGGATCAACAGCGTGGTGGATGCAGACAATCTGGCAGCGTGACAGGTTAGCGGCGCCCGTCTCGTCGGGGCTGCCCGCGTCAGCGCCCGTGTCGGCACCATGTTTATTTCACATCTCGTTTGCGCCTCGTGCCAGAATTCAAAGCGTCTCATCTTGTTCACATTCATCTCAAAGGTGGCCTGTTCCTTGGAGAGCACAGGATACATCGACCACGTTTGGAAAACCGAGATCCGACGGACCCGATTGCCATAGCACCGAGACGCGGCTTGGCTCTTGGTTTTCCAACTCGCTCTTCCTGATGACTGACAACTCCCTGATGGATCCGGGAATCACAGGATCTCCAGAACATCAGCGACGATTTGTGCTGCTCAGAATTACCACCCTAGTATTTCACAATGATACTCACTCCACACGTGATGATTACTGGTTAATAATTTATCGTTTTAAAAGAAACTGGCTGCAAACTCCAGTATTCTGTGTTTGCTCTGCATTCTCTGCACGAGTCCCCATACAGTGAGCTCTCTGGTGATGACAGCTCGCAGAACACCATGCCTCTTTCTGGCTGTCATAGGGTCCCGGCCAGAAGAGGCTGCCCAGCTGTGTGCAGGGCATGATGGGAAATGGGGAACATCCTCATCAGAGTGGCTGCTACCATCTTAGAGCATTTTTTTTTAAATAAACATGTCACCATGCCAGAATTTGTTCATCCCCTGAAAAGCATCATTTTCTTATCAGAGAGATGACATTCGATGGGTCTAAGGGTCCCCCCCCCCAACAATAAACGTTATCTCTATGCAGCATGGAGTGTCCAACCTATTCAGACCCCTTTCACAGGCCGCTGGGAAGATTATGTCACCCTAATCCCTCAGTAATGGTTCAAGGGCTTCAACTGGCAGGTGGTCCTGAGTGAAAGTACACACCCCCATTAAGATGGGGGCTGCCAGTCCTCCATCCTGCATTCAAGGGGCTTTATAACTCCATATAAAAGTATATAGTCATGTGTAAGTTTATATATATATAGTACCCCCCCAGGTATTAGCGCAAGCTGAATACTGGGAAAAATTAGTTTGATTAAACCTTGATTGTTTTCAGTTATTTATCAGCAGTCCTTGACTTCACTTTTCCCCTTGAAAATTGCCTCACGTGTGTCTCAGATGTTCAGTGTGATTAAGAATTTTAAAAGATTGTGATAATTAATAATTAAATAATGAATAATTCAAAAATAATAAATGAGTAATGGGAGGAATCCCCGCCCGCTTTGCTGAGGTCATCACCTCTACAGGCTTGGGAGTGCAGCCATTTCCTACTCCAGACTCTTTAATTGATTTTAATATCGTCCGTAATTATGTAGCTGTCTTCCATTTACGCTCAGACCTGAAACACTGATACCGATGGCGACAGTGCTTAAATGAAACTGATTGCGGGTTGGACATAGTACCAAGTTTAAAATACATTATTGTGGAATAATAATATTCTACAGCATTCCATACAGCTGAGGAATAAAGAACTGTATTATAAAGGCTTCTTCTTAAACTTTTTTTCAGCAATAGTCTAATATTCATTGAATCTGTACACTATTTGCAAATATCGGGTCTATCTGTGCTGTTGTAATAATTAAATAATGGTAAGATATATTCACTCCTGAGTGACGTGTAAATGTTGGTTTGCTAAACAGTTAGAAACTGGATGTAATGGTTATGAAAATGACAGACAGCAGTGACTTTTCCTCCAGAGGTCAACCTCTGAGGCTCCATCACTGCACTGAAACTGCAGCACAGTGGTTTAGCTGGCCGCTAACCGCGCGTGATCCTCAGTCTGGCTTTGACACGTCGGACGCCCTTGGCTTTTGCGTGACTGAGGTTGAATCGGGTTTAATTTAAATGTTGATGGAGGCTCAGTTAAGGTCGTTCACAGGGTTGCGATTCAATGGGAGGTAATTGGGGAGCTTTAATTTTTAGAGGTTTGGGAAAATTAATCACTGGAAATTCAAGGACAACGAGGAAAGATGTCTGGAACTTAGACAGGATTAATTGATAACCTTAATTACTTTCAGAGGGCAAAAACATCAGTTAAAAACGTGTTTTCGCCCAAACCCGAGGATCTAAGGAGGAGGAGTAATGAGATGTATGAAGAGACGAGCCCTCTCTGCGGTTTTCAAAGCGAGCCTTTGGATTAAAGTGCAGAACCACAGGGTTTTAAAGAGACGTCAGCTGGGCGCTTCCACCTGACTGGCGCGCGGCTGGGCCATGATACAGAATGAACCAAAACTGCTTTCTCTTAATTCACCGAGTGCAGCTTGACAGAAGCAACACAACTCGATCTTTTGGGAAATAACAACCCCCCCCCACCACGCCGGCAGCAATCACCGGAGCTGATTAAGTACCAGCGCGACTACAGGACAGCTCTAAGAGCGGTGTCAGTCATGTAGCGGTAATTACCAGTCAATGAACACCCATCTATAAAAATCTTCCAGGACTTACTGGAAGTGCAGTCTAGCTGTTAGAGAGCTAGATATCTACTGGAGCAGTTGGGGTTAAGCCCCTTCCATTAAAAACATGATAGCAGTTTAGCAGTTACTTCTCCCAGGATGTGAACCAACAAGCTCCTGACTACAGGTCTCGTTCCTTAAATTCTAACTCTAACCGCTAATGCTAACCGCTAACATTCGATGAAACGACTTGTCCCGTGAACACTGGGGGACCCCCAGCAATGTTGAACCTTCTAGAAGCTCAGAGACTGACCTGCACCATTCATCGTCTGGGGAGGCGCTAAATGAACAGCGGATGGTGGGGTCCGTAATGACGATTAGAGGCTGAAATTGGCTGGGATTTACAGTGTCACTTAGAGATGGGGGCTGAGAAAATAGTGGCCTAAGCAGCCTAATGGATCCATCAGCTTGTTTCGGCTGCTCAGCAGGCCGAAGCGGGTCAGCGGCCTTCTGCTGGAAGCGCGAGAAGCACTTCAATTTTGTTAGGAAATGTATCAATTTAACTGACTCGAGCAGCACACTGAAAAGCTAATGAATCTGGACTCAATTTTCCAGCACGCTGCCTCTGTGAACTGCTGGAAACAATGCCGGCGGCGGTGCGAGAACCAGGGGCCGGGCCTCGCGATAGGCCGGGATGCTGGCTCCTCACACCTCAGCAGTGGCTTGCGCTTGCTGGGGGGGGGGGCTTCCCGTTATCTAGTGACAGCCCTGACGCAGAGCGCCGTCAGTCACCGAACAATGATGTCATTAAAGGCAAATTGGCCTCCATTTCAGTGGGACGATAGCGCTAATTGAGTTGCAAAAAAAATATAATACAGGGAATCGTCGCGTGCCGGGGGGGGGGGGGGGCGGATTAAACGGGCGCCCAAGAGTGGGCGTCAAGCGCGGCAGATGTTGCTGCGGGCTGATAACCGCGCTGACGTATCTCGTGCTTGTCAGGCCTGGGCTTTAGGACATTGTCCCGCATACTGACCGGCACCAGATGGCTTCCTACGGCATCCACGCGTGGCCGCTCGGGCAGCAGCACTGAAAAGCGAATTAAGCCACAAATAAATAAATTAATAAAGCTACCCTGTAAATCAAGGAGGGGGGGGGGTGGAGCAATGGGCCTGTCCCGCCCATCGTAAGTAGCAAGCGTGAGTAGCAAGCTAATGAGCCCCCTCTTCTCCCAGCTCGCCCCCCCCCCCCGGCCCGGGCGTCGGCGGGGGCGGGGCCCGGGGGCGGGGGGGGGGGGGGGGGGGGGGGGGGGGGGGGGGGGGGGGGGGGGGGGGGGGGGGG
>JAODLD010000051.1:5789529-5811423 GCA_026781065.1 Mormyrops boulengeri | reverse complement strand
GCAAATTTGGCCCCCCCAATGTCAAACTCTTTCCAGTGCTACTGCTCTGATGTGATGTTTAGCTATATTAAGTATTAGGATGAAAAAATCATTTATATCTCATCATCCTTTTGCAGCTGATCTAATGCTTAGTGCATAACTAAAAATATATATAATATCAATTACAGGTATTTTTGTCATAGATGGCAGTCTGATTCCATCTGCATGCCATTGAGGCTTTTCCACAGCGCAACATTAGGGCTGTTAGGGAGAGTATAGGTGACGTTTTGTCTCTCAAACTTCACGTTCACCTGGAACACTGGTAAGAATATCTCAGCTCGTAAAGGCTGAGACACATGGGTTACAAGGGGGATGCATTCCCGGGTAAATGCAGGGCTGGCAGGTAAAGGAGACCGTTACTGACGAAAAGCATTTGTAAAAGAATCGCCTTATAATTAAATATTGACTTTACATAATTAAATTAACGCAAAGTGTCCTGCATGCAGCCTCCGAATCCCCAGATTTCTTCTCGTTTTTCATGCGACGATTCGTCTTAAGTGCTTCCTATTACTGCCATTCTCATAATGTGACGGAAAAAATTATACCCCATCCCCCACAATGCACCTAACAGTGCTTATTAAAGATTTAGAATAAAATTAGTCAAGCCATAGATATATTCAATCTAATTCGCCGCTTTCCCTCCGTTTAGCGTGCTCGTTTTTCATTGTTTTACCACACTTTTAATTAGAGGTTAAATTATTCATGGGCTATGATGGGAGACAAACACGGGAGTTGTAAATGTATTCGTTCACCGTCGTGGAAAGCGGGCTGCGGACCGGTTTGTTTTAACATGAAATCTGAGAACGGGGACGTGGAGTCAGTGAACTGTGGACGGAAAAGTGAATGTTAGCTAAGGCAGCTAAAAGCAGAGACCCTGTATGATGTAATTCTGCTGCTGCGGGCTGAGGGTATCTGAGCCATGTTTTGTTTTCAATTAGAGTTATTTTGGCTTGCATGGGTGTTGCTGAAATGTATTTAGCTGTGAGATAAAAAAAGATAAAGGGGGAAGGGAACTGCGGAGAACGGCAGCCACCTTCTGGATGGCCTTGCAGGCCTTGCCCTCCCTTCCCACTGATGTGGCAAAAAAAATAATAAGAGAAAGTTTGATCCGGACTGTGCAGCTCTTCCTCCAGGGCCGTGATCACACTCCCCCCCAATGCAGAGACCTGCATTGAGAACTGTGACGCTTTATATTCAATTGCTAGTTGAAACTAAATCCTGGTCTAGACTTTTACTCTCTGGACCTGAATTACCCACATCTCTCTGTCTGTCGCTCAGTCTCCTTTTTGCCAAGTGTCAGGTTCTATCACACATGTCTCCCTTGGCCTATGTGATTCTACAAATTGGAAAATGATGGGTCTTCGAATACTGATGTTGCAGAGTGTTTCTGACTGGATGCCTCAGGCCGGTGCTTCCTGCTTCTCACCTACAGCAGGGGTCACTGAGATTCCTGCGTTCATCTGCCTTTCTGTTCAGTGTAACACCCATCCCTTGTCAGGCCCTGCGCCACAGACAGCCCCCGCCATAGACGAGGACGACCCCCTGGCAGACGTCCCGGACTGCTTGTGGGTCACATCAAAGAATGACTTTGGTAGGATTATTGCAGCCCAGCCCTGTACATTGTGCCAAAAAGCGCCTTCAGACCTAATAAGAGACAGTATTCACTGTCCAAGGACGCTGAGGATGGTGTATCATCTGTGTGCAGGGAGTTAGTCGAGCGAGGGGCTGTTAAGGAGGTAACATAAGCCCCCTTCAGACATGCACTGCCACCCTGAACTTTTCTAGACAGACCCGGAGGGTACAAAGTCCAGGTAATTTCCAGCTGATACCCATGTGTGAATGGAGCAGGAAATTGTCCAGAGAATTCACCCGAGCCAGTGGGCAGCTTGATGGTGTTTGTGTCATGCGACTGGCACGAAAACGGAAGGATACAAACGTCCAAGGATGACGCAGAAGGGTCATTTATACATACATACAATGATCATTACCAATGAGTCGACAGACACATCTGCTGTGTTTGACGTGCTGCAAACGAAATACTGCGATTTCCGCAGTGTCCTTTTTCCTGCGTCTTGTCCTGCCTCCTGAATACTCCACCCAAGATCCACCCTTCGCCTAAACCAACCAGATTATTTCTAGTAGGTGTGAACATGTCTGACACAGACAATCTCCAGTTGTGTGCCACGTGCGAAAGGGCAACTCCAGATAATGTCCGGACCTGACTCTCTGGACAGTGTCTGGAGTTCATGTGTGAAAATGGCTATATTCTCCCTGTAACACTCCGATTTTACTAGTTAGGAAGGCGAATGGGGCATGGTGTTTTGAGCAAGATTTGAGGTTGGTTACCGATGCAATACACCCACATACGCTCATTGTTCTGAACCCTGATTCTATCCTTTGTTCTATCCCTTCTGCTCTGAAATGTATGAGTGTAAGGATGAATCAATGCATTTTGATGCATCGATTATTAAGGTTGCAATTCAATGCATTGATCTGTAAAGTCAGAATCGATTTTAAGGGCAAAATAAAGATACTTTTACTTTCTGGTAGCTTGCTCACGTGGGCAGTGGTGGCTTGATGGTTAGGAACACGTGCTTGTAATTGAAAAATTGCAGGTTTGAATCCCCGGCCAGCAAGGCACCACTGAGGTACCCTGAGCAAGGTACTGCCTACCAAGCACTGCTCCCTGGGTGCTGAATTAGCTGCCCTCTGCTGTGTCACATATGGGTTAAATGCAGAGTACACATTTCATTGTGGTGTGTCAAAAATCAGTAAATTCTAATTCATGTGCTGCAGGTTGATGCAAAATGTAGCAATACCGACATGCAATTTTCCAAAACATGGGATGCCAAATAAGTCCCTATGACAGGGGTGGCCGATCTTATCCACAAAGGGCCGGTATGTATGCAGGTTTTTGCTGCAACTCCCTAATTAGGTCACTAATTAGAGGACTGATTGGCTGAAGAGTCCTCACACCTGGGTTTGAACAGCTGACCTAAAGGTTACCTCAAAAACCAGCACACACACCGGCCCTTTGCGGATAAGATTAGCCACCCCTGCCCTATGGTAATATTGTTTTTCAATAATCGAATGATTGATTAGTCAAATCAAATCGTGACTTCTAGTGCGTCAAATCATTCCCTCAGCTATCGTAATCGAATTGAATCGAATTACCTTGGGGCCAAACATCTAATCACCTAGTGAAAGGGTTTTCTGACATTGACCTTGCATATCTGTTTTTCTTTATACCTGTTCATCTTGATTCATAGTACTGGTTCTCATTTACATTTCAGGGTAAGTGATGATCATCCTGCAAGGGTTTTCTGAGTCTCTTTCTGTTTATTCTCAAGAGCTGTCAAAGAATTCGGAGTTCTTCACTCCAAAAGAGAGAAGCACATCCGTCCAATGTGTAGATGATCTGTTGCTTTGCTCACCAACATAGGAAGCCTGTGTTGAACACAAAAAGATTTATTGATCTATTTAGCTAATAATGGCTTCAAGGCCACAAAAGAAAAATTACACCTGGTAAAACAGGATGTTATCTATTCAGGACACATTTTGACTCCTGAGGGAGGAGACGTAGATCCGAAATGAACTGAAGTTATTAAATAAACTCCAAAACCTAAAACAAAAAGGTGATTGCCTTTCAGCACTAGTAACAGAGCTGTTGTCTCTGACCTGAGCATGCTATTTAGCTAAAGGAAAAAAACTACCATATACAGTGATTCGAGGTATCCTTTTGGGGCGTGGCACGATCATGGATCTCCATGAAACTCTACGGAAACAGAGGCTTCCTCACCAACAAACTAATACAACACAAAGAGCTAGTAATGAATTTGATTGATGCCATTCAGTTGCCTCTCTCACTAGCTGTGTGCAAACGCCAGGCTCACCTGGGGTTACAGGATGAAGTATCGTAAGGAAATTCTCAGGCCGAAGCTACAGCGGCTCTCTCTGTCCCGTCTGCCCCATTTAATCCTGCCCCCTGCTGACGGATACATCTTCTCCCCCTCTCTCCATTGATGAGGTTCTTCTGTTACAGCGGGGAACTACTACTGGAGAAAAACTGATAGAAATGAAATGACTGCAGTCAGGGGCAGGATGGTGTGTGGAAGTTAAGTGATGGATGACCCGTTTTGCCCAGGGTGGGCAACCCTGGAATTGTGAAAAGTGTGCATAGTATCGATCATGTAGGCAAAATGCCAAATGTTGAATGCAATGGATAAGTTTTGGTTGGCAGCAGGGTTAAGCACTCAGGTGACAAAATCTTGTAACAGACGCATGGGGTGTGTGCGGGGCCATGTAGCTAATGGCTAGAATGTTCCACAGGGAAAGCCCCCAGTGCCAGAGGGTCCTTTTTTTCATTTGATGATGGACTTTATTGAATTAACACCATGCAGGTGTCATCATGGATCTCTGTTCCCAGCCGGTTGTGGCCTACCCCTGTTATCATGCCACATCTCTGTCAGTAGCTGATCATCTGATTCAGCAACTGTTACGCTGAAGGGAAAGGGTGTCCTGCCGAAATTAGCTTCGGACAATAGGACCCCTTTTTGTAAATGTGGTAATAAGCAAACTGGGTGACAAGCTATGTATAGATCTGAGACGTCACTGCACCTATCACCCTAAGAGTGGTGGGGCAGTGGAGCGAGTAAATGGCACAATTAAGAACAAATTAGTTAAGGCAGCTGGTGAAATGGGCAGGGACTAGCTGATGGCTCTTCCTTTGGTCTGGAAGCACCTCTGAGTTAGGCCTCACTCTGGCACAGGACTATCCACTTATAAAATCCTCAGTGGACATCCTACATGATGTGAGCCTTATCTTGGCCTCTCAGCTTCCTTTACTCTAGAGCAGTGTTTCCCAACCCAGTGCTCGGGGAACCCCGGACAGTTAAGGTTTTTGCTCCCTCCTAGCTCCCAGCCAATCGGGAACACTGAATACCTGGTACAGGTGTGCTGGGAGTTGAGAGGAAGCAAAAACATGGACTGTCTGGGAATCCCCAAGGCCTGGGTTGGGATACACTGCTCTAGAGGACCTAGAAGAGACCATGCAGGGTGCGAGACCTGCCTCTGGTGACAACGCTGACCAGGACAAGAGGAAGAGACATCATGACAGAACCCCTGGCATATGGCTCAGTGAGCTAAGTCTCTGTGCCTGTGATTGGAAGATCGGATATCCCTGCCAGAACAGTCACATGTCTGTGAGGCCTTGAGTGAGGCTCTTAACCCTCAGCAAAATGGGTGGTGCATGTTGGCTGACCCTGCCCAGTGACCTCCAAGCTATGGAGCACAAGATGGGGTCAGTGAAGTGAAATATTCCAATGTATCTGTACTTGTGCAAATGGCAAATAAAATATTTATCAGATGGATGTCCCAGACACCCCTCAAAACATTGTTTTTCTTGGAACTGAGTGGGGGATCGAAAGGATTGCATTATAGAATTAATAATTGTGGTGTTTGTACCTCTGTGAACAGTTGCTTTTAGTTGTGTTAAAAGGGGGCAATGTGGAAGGAAGACAGAATGTTAGCTAAGCCAGCTGATTGCAGACTCTGAATGATATAATTCTACTGCTGTAAACTGAGGGTATCTGGGCCGTGTATTATTTTCAGTTAGAGTTATTTTTGCTTGCACACATACTGGGGCTTGCTGAAATGTATTTAGCTGTGAGATACATCCTACTGATGCACAAAAATGAAACACATCCTTGTTTTACTAAATGTTCAGACCTTGACGTGACAAGATAAAAGAATCAAATAACTGCAAAGCTAAACACAGTTACAAAGTTTAGGCAGAAGTATCTCAAGGTTGTGCAGCTATCTGGTTCCTCTCAAAAGCCCTCTAATAACTTGTTCTGAAGGCCTTTCACACACCTGATTAGAATGCTCACTGCCTCTGCACTTGTTGATGTGTGTGTCTGCCCTGTTTGAGCACCGAAGACAAGTTGCATGCGTCGCTGAAATACTGTAGTTTTCCTTGTCAAAGTAGAAAATAAACTATTCTCTCAAAATTTCTACCAGGAGCCGGAAGAAGAGACAGCCGGCACAGAGTCACATCTGGTCGCCATGTTTTCTGTAATAAAGTGTGACGGTGCGAGAGAGACAGGCAGGATGTCCACACTCCAGTGCTACTGTTTGTTTGAAATGTCAGCACCACAAATCAGTGTAGTGGATGAATGTATTTTAGAAGTGTGAGGTCTTTTGACTTTTGACAGTCTGGCGGATAGTGCTTGAGAAGACTTGGGAGATGGTTGGAAGATGGTTTTGAAGCATTCCTCCCCACATCAAAGCATCATAAAGTGATAAATGGATGACGGTGCTGTGAATGTCCTGCATTTGTGTGTGTAAGGTGATCTGTAAGGCCCTATACCGTTACCCTAAAGTTTTCTTAACATCAGCCTTTGACTGAGTATCCTTCTGCTGAATAACGGAGTTTAACTCAAGGCCTGGTTAACAATCACCTCACTCTCTAAGAGAACTCAGCCCTTATTTCTTCCATCCCTAGAAATGTTTCCCTAAAAGCAGTAGTATAGGCACACGGAGTTCTAGTTATTTAAATGACAAGCGCTTTAATGTGAAGTGAAATGGAATTAACACCTATTGGCAGGGATTGATGCACATGTGCTCTGTAGATACACACAGCATTCTGACTTCCCCTGTGGAACGTCAGTGTTCTTGGAAGAACATGAAACGAGCCGCGAAAGGGAATGGATCCTTGGTGTACATGGTATCCATGACGAACCAGTGTTATTTACAGGCACTGATTTAGGACACATCTAAAAACTAACTTTGCCAACTTTCATTGCGGATGTCAGTTCGAGAGATGCAGAGGCTTTCCTGTGCGACGATAGACACATCCTACTGGGGTCTCACTCACCAAAGTGTCTGATAAATGCCTTACACATTTCCTTGGCCTCTATGGCCTGTCTGATGTGATTCGGGCTGATGGATCTGTCAGGTGTCACAATTTAGTGGCTGTTTCGGATTCCTCCCAGCCCAGAGGGATCTGCTTCGCCGGGATATGCAATTCAATGCTTCGGAGGTGACCGAAGGCTATTTCTTGAAACAAATAGGTGCTCCCTGTCTGTGCTGCACTGTGCTGTAATCACAACCTTGGAAGATTGTCTCCATATATTGAAAGTGATCTTCAGCACCCCGAGGAAAAGCAGGAAACAAAGTAGCAAAAAAATTACAGTTTTACCCATGGAGCTTAGCGGAAGAGAGGGCTAAGTAAAGTGAAAAAGATAAGCGTGATTAAGCAGTGCATGCCAACAACTGTGCTTGTGCAAAATCAAGCAAGATGTACAGCAAGATGCTTCAGGGTGGTGGACGACATCTGACAGCTCTGATGTCCTCTTTGTGTCTCTTTGTTTTTCTTTAGCCTTTTTAAGCACCCAGCTCAGAAAGACAAAGGCAGCAATTGAACGTTTCCTCTGGATCCTCTCAACCGGAAGAAAGTGGATTCGATCAACGCGCCAGTAGATGTTTGGAGAGGGTAAAAGAAAGTAACAGGAGGAATAAAGGCGGAAAGGGTGCTGGAACCTTCTCAGCCTCCACAAATGGAGGTCTCAGCAGGACTCTAACCCAGAATGGTTTGGCAAAGCGGACAAGTGGCGGCAATGAATGGGCCCCCACTGCTCGCCCAATCACCTGAACTCTATCCAATTGTGTCCATAAAATATCACGGAATGAAGGACTGCAGATAAAACAAATAGAACGGAAAAAAGCATCCACCGACCATCATCCTGATTCCAAATAACAGTCCCCCAACTCCACTCGCCCCGCAAGGGCAGGTCAACTCGCGAATAATTCATTAACGAAAACAAACGTTCTCCCACATTTACTCTGTCAACATCACAGCGGCTGAGTGGCAGTTCAGTCGCCCACTGTGATAGCTGGATTATACCGTTTTGTTTGTTTAATAAACATGCCGCTTACTTTTTGGCGGGAGCAGGGGATGGGTCGTAAATTATTACAGTCAACAATTCCCGCCCTTCGGATGCCACGGCAACGCACCTGATCAGTAGTCCGAGGGATTAACCTGCGACTTCCACACTGAGCGCATTGGAAAAGATGGCAACCGTATAGGATTAGGGTGTCAAACTGCCGGGCATCAATAGAAATCAGTGATGGAGAGAACACAACTTCTTTCTGAGGAGATGTGAGAGGCTCTCTCTCTGCCTTCCCCCG
This sequence comes from Mormyrops boulengeri, assembly GCA_026781065.1. Lineage (NCBI taxonomy): Eukaryota > Metazoa > Chordata > Actinopteri > Osteoglossiformes > Mormyridae > Mormyrops > Mormyrops boulengeri. The sequence goes on along the minus strand of JAODLD010000051.1, from coordinate 5,803,197 downwards.
GCAGTGTTAATTTATTCACAAACACCGCCACCGAGATTCACTGTAAATGTCTCCGGATTAGATTTGTACAGCTGTTTTCCAACGCCAGGCGAGAAGACAGTGAAAGCGATTAGGATGTATCGTTACGTATCTGTTTAAACATCTTGAATTATGTAATGGCGTTTGTATTGTTAGCTCTCGTGGATGTCGAAAGCAGGGCCGTATATTATTCGCTCCCGCTGCACAACCTGAAAGCTTATTTCCATATTTTGCTTTTAATTTAATTCATCCGTGGCAGGTTTCCCTGCTGGAGAAAGTCTTAGCTTGCTCGCCGAAAATTAATGCCCTGTTACTTCTCATATATCTGCCTTAAAAAGCGATAGGTGGCACGGTGGCACTTGAATTATTTGCCCCCTTGCTTAATCTTTTATTCCGGAAGGCCAGCCCGTCCGTCGATAGCGGGAAAATGAGCGTAATGCCTTAAAATGTTCCATCCTCAGCTTTTCACCCAGCCGTCGATAATGTGTTGAGAAAACAGTGATCTGTTGTCATCCCGAAGCCAGCAATAGATATGGTTACGCTTCGGAAGGGTAAATAGTATCGATTCTGTCCCGCTATCACCTCTAATTTCCCGCTAGTTGTGCTGCAATGGGATCCTTTATGACTAATCACACCCACTAACAGGGCTAGAACAAGACTTCCTTATTTTTAAGAGCCGTGCCCTTAGCACTAAAATGGACTGAAGTGGTTCTGCCAGCTCTGCTCTACTCTAATTCAGCCGATCGATTTGGAAGCAAAAAAACGTGGCGGGGCAACAGGCTCCGTCTATACTGGCTCGCCAAGCGCCCATCTTGGCCCTTTTTGTCACAGACATTTAGAATTTAGAGCCACATAACGTTACGGTATTCATCCAATCTAGCATTCACACTTATCTGAGCCACTTAAACGACCGGTCATCAATTTTTCCCTTTTTTATCGGAAAGGATATTTATCGAGCAATTCGGGATTTAAGCATCTGGTGATAGGAAATTCTGTACTGTTAGCATCCCTGAGAAGATGTATGAAGACGACCCATAAATGTGAGCGCTAGCAAACACATTACTGGTCCGAGAAGAAACAGAGGCCGAAATGCGTACGAGGAACGTAAATTGTAAGGTGTTGGTTCCGTCGCTGGATTGCGGAGTTTCATGGTGCTCAGTTTCTCGGGGACGGGGCCCGGCAGACGGCGTGTTTGGAGTTCACGGCGGGAGCCTTCTCGCCAGCCATTTTAATTGCAAACAGAAACTGCCTATTAAGTAGCGCTGGAGCAAACGGAAGCCAAAGCGAGATTCGTGAAATGAAACATTGGGCACTATTTAATTTAGGTGATAAGTTACCAGCTCTAAGCCATTATATCTTGTGGACTCCAGCCAGGAAGGGCTCTCTGCGGCAATAGGGATTCCGCATTGAGTGTCTGCTAACATAAAATCCTGCTTTGCAATATATAACAAATATTTCTTCTATGATATGCAAGGAGGGGAAGAAAATTAGAATATTTATAAGATGTATTTTTATATCTATATGCATGCGGTGTCTGGTATCTCATGCTACAATTAAAGTAAACTGCATTAATTTGAAATGTCGATATTAGATAATACAGTCATCCATTTAATATCGCATTCCCAGAATTACACGAAACATTTTTGACCATTTTAATCTTCTAAGCACATGACACACAATTCAATTTCATGCTAAATATCTGCATGCAAAACAGTAGATTATTGTTACTAAACGACCAGATAGCCAGGTGCCTCGGCCTAAGGGACGCACTGTTCCAAGCAGACTCCTGCTCTTGATGTTCACTCTCCTTATTCAAAGCTTTTAACATCTTTTTACATGCCACAACTTCTACAGGTGTTTTTGAATCTCGTCAATCTTCCTGGGAGAATATTTGCTTCAAATGAAGGAGCCAGCTGTGGGCCAGCATTTCTGCCCGTCACACGGAACCATAACACAAGCCACAGAGTCCCGGCTGAGGCACCTCTGTGGAGTGGGGCCTGGGGGTGTACCCCCGCACCCAGGTATAAGCAGCCAGGAATCGCTCTGCAGGGCTCTTTTCAGGGGTGGTGAGGAGCTCAACAGAAGAGGCTTCTGTGCCTGTGATCAGAAGGATGCTGGTTTGACACCTGTACTTGCCATGGTTCCATAGTTGTTGGGCCCTTGAGCAAGGCCCCTAACCCCTCTTAAAACTGGCCAAATGGCTGGCCCGGTTCCCTTGGACTCCAGGCTTTGCTCTCACCTGAATGTATGTATGATCCATCTGTAATTCTGAGTTTTACAATAAAAGCACAATAATCTGAAAAAATGACATTTTAATAAGGTAAACAACCAACAATAACAAAAATAATTTTCCTCTGGTTGGTTGGTATTTTCAGATTGCTCATGGTGTGTGATGTAGTGTGTGTGTGTGTGGGGGCGGGTTATGTATATATTACATTGTGGGGACCACATATCCTCACAATGTGATAAAAACCTGTTATTTTGACATTGTGGTGACTAATTTTTGGTCCCCACAAGGGAAAACTCAAATTTATAAAAATCTGTGACTGCAATCAAAAAGCTAAAAATTCCAAAAGTCTTGTATTTTGTTTGGCTACTTATGGTTAAGGTTAGGGCCGGGTAGGGGTTAAGGTTGTCAATTGCTGGGATTAGGGCTTTTCCATAGAAATTAATGGACGGTTCAGGTGTGTGTGTGTCAAAGAAGAGAAAGATGCAAAATGAAGCATTCTAATGTGCTCGTGTACATGGCAAATAAAGCATAGGTTTAGTTGTAGGTTTCTTTTATGACTGTTGCATATTCCCTGAAAAAGAAGATTTAAGTGTGCCCAAAAAAACAGAAGACACATTTAAATTGTTGACACGGTAAAAACCTTAAACAGGTGTTCACACTCCTGATCACACGAGCCAGCAGTCAGAGCTGGACATGTCTCCATGTGAGAGCCACATAAATATTTATGTCTTTTATCGTTCATTATATGTGGATCAAGGATTCCTGGTGCTTAGGAACATTTTGTCTAACGCCTGGGAGAGATTCAGCTAACTCTGCAGAACATAAACGGCTTGTATTATGTCAATGAGCCAAAGTTTCCTTAATGCTCCCAGAAGAACTTGGCAGCGAAAACACAATGAATTAATTGTGTTAATTCTCTTTGCCAACTTAAGCTAGCCACATTCTCGCAAAGCCCTGAGGGTACGGGCGCTCACATAGCAGAGCAAAAGTTCCACGTCCACCGTTTTGCACATGACATTACTGAAGGAGCCATGTCGGTTCTGTAAAGCCCCGCCCTTCATGGAGGACCAACACAACAGAAAACCGACGCTGCTATGGAGTTTAAGAGTATGAAGTGCCATCCTGGAATGCACACCCCACTTTGCACATGGTCCAAACGGACAGGACACTCTGCAGACAGAGCTCATCGCTAATGGAGTGCACGACCTTGGGAGCTGTACAGTGAGCCTCATCTATAAAGCCGATGAGCCAGTAAGGGTTAGTTGTAACTGGCAGATGACCGGAGGTCTAGTATTATGCTTGATGGAAAACTGAGAAAGTCCCTCTCATCTCAGGAATGAGCATCTTTATTATTGCGATTTGTATTTTCACTGCATGTTTTGGAATGGCATTTATAGTGAGTTTATTTCACTTTGGATCACCTTCTTATTTTATGATGGGAAAGAAACAGAAATATTCACACTGGGAAATATGGAAGAGAAGCAGAGGAATATAAACTAAAATGTGGCGGTTTTGATACCAACCTTATTGGCACATCAGAGAACAGAGAAAAACAATAAACAGAAACCATTTGTAATTCTTGTACATATGTCACTCCCTGCATATCCATGAGTGTAAGTGTATAATGGGGAAGAAGGTAGCAGAGGTGACAAGGGGCAGCTGACAACAAGAAAACGGCTGGTTTAAATCCCAGGGCAGATTGTACGTGATTTACTCTGCGAGGAATTCCAACTGTCTAAATGCGCTGGATTTGAATACAAGTGTTATGAATCAATGCCTTGCAATGGACTGGAATCCAGTCCAGGGTGTTCCTTTGCTCTCCAGATCCCAGGATCACTGTGACCATGTACTGGAAAAGCAGTTATGGAAGATGGATGGACATTACAAAATAATGAGCCCGGAATTGACATATTGGGTTTCTTTCTTCCTCACTTTAAATTCGTTCACAGTTTTATATCCTGCAATTCCCTCAGTTTCTTTTTGTCATCCGAGACGATTACTGGCCCAGGCAAACTAGGAATGATGTTAGGTTTTACTGCTAGGGAGATTTATTGATGTGCCAGGAAGCGTCAAGTTGTCGCTCACCCTCTCTCCCTCAGCTCTGCATAACTCCTGTGTCCGCATCAAATAATCCACGATAAATAGACTCGGAAATTTAGGTAAACTTTGAAAAACTGTGTCACGCAACTTCCTGCTAAAAAACATCATAGGATGACAAATATATGTGTCACACAGGCAGTGTGTTCCCCTAAACCTTGCTGCACTTCTTAATCGTGATGCGATTAGGAAACTTAAACCCAACTTGGATCCTCATACTCTTTATCAAAAATGGAAAGTATGACCATGCCGGGACTGAGCTGAGACAAAAAGGTGTGACTGCGTACACTGCAACATCGACTCATCAGCGGTGCACTTTATATCAAGGTCAATGTTTTCATGTCACGTGAAACACAAATAATCAAATGAGGTTGCTTTGCTAAAATCAATGGTTCAATTTAAGCGATTTCGTAAACGCTAAACGCTCTTTCCTGTCTGTGTCAGAGGTGTGCCAGTAATTGTCAGCGCTTTACAATGACTGGACAGAAACTCACAACCTTCCGGGTCCGTCCAATCATCTTTTAGGTAGCATCCTGCCCTACAGGTTCATTATGCAAAAGTAGTGTGAGATATATCTCAGAGCTTCTAATTCATGATCTTCTCTCCAAATACATGTTTATCCTGCAGGGGCATTATGGTGGTACATCTGTATATTCAGGGGAGCTCAATACTTTGAAATTGCCACAGACACTCATAAATACCTGTTTACTGGTATGCAGCGGTGTGTCTAAGTAGGAGCTTTGGAGAGCTGATTGGCCAGGATACTATTATTTTGCAGTAAAATTAGAGTGCAGAGCAATGATAGGTTCATCCCTCAGCCGGGAACCTGGGTCAGTTTTATTAATTTTTCTTTTAGTTTTAATACTCTCCTGATGCAGCCCTGTTGAGCTGTGTGGTCTCTGAATAAATGAAACATGTTTTAATTGATTCCACCGCCCCCCCCCCCATTGTTGCAGCGTCTGGAGCTGGTTAAACTCAATAAACTGTCTTTATAGAGCGTTCCAATAACCAGACAGGCAATAACACCAATGATGATCCCAAATATAGCCCAAGATCCGTTTGTCATTATTACCAGCATTATAATCAGCTGTGTTCTGAACCCCATCACCATTTTTTTTATTCTCAGCCACAACTTTTGCTCTTTTAAATTGCAGCAGCAACATGAAACGCAAGGACGGGAATATAGATGCCGTGTGCCACCACAGTAATTATTTATCCATGTGTGTCGCCTGAAAACAGTACAGGACATGACTGCACAAGCAGTGTATCTAACATTGTGTAGCTGCCTTTCATACAGATAACCTCGCTTGTAACACTGTAGCGAGTTAAGCGTCCAAAAATAACTTGTACCTTACAAATTGTGTAAATGAATCGTGTTCCACAGTGTCTGTCTACAACTGGCAATATCCTGGCAATATCCTAATAATTATGCAATAACTGTCTAAACAAAATTATATAGTTTTCACTGATTAACTGGTTTGTCTAAAGCATTTATTTAGGAAGAATCCTGCTAGCTGTTGAATAATGGGTAAATGTTATATTACTACAGGCCGACTAATACAAATATTATTGGCATGTGGTAATAACTAATTAGGGTTCCATAAACAATGACTGTAAAGAAAAATACCAAAAAGGCTTAAATAAAACTGCAAATCTGCCTAAGAATCTGATTAATTTTAAATTCATTTGTCATAAAAATAATGACTCAAGCTTGGCTGTTTGTGTTCTCTGGATTGTACATCACATGAGCACTGAATCCAAATTGTGCTGACGAGAAACACCTCCTGCCTTGGGTACAGCATGTAGCCCTCTGGCCATGATCTTACATTGTCAGTGTCAAGCTCAGGAAACTTCAAGGCACAAGGGCCACTCAGAGTATAGGCTTTCTTTGCTTCACATTAGCACCTAAAGAGTTTGCTCATGGGAGCTTTACTTACACAAAAATGTTCTGAAGTCAGAAAGAAAAATGGTTGGTTCAGAGAGATAACCAATCAGATTGTAGAGGAGGTGGGTCAAGCAACTAGAGGAGGCGAGACCAACCAGTCAGGGGTGGGTTTCCAGACAGCGATCGATCTTTAGCAAATAATGAACAAGATAACAAACAACGTAAGTAATGAACGAGTGAGGTCTACGTGTGTTTCCAGAAACCCTTTGTTATTCCAGAATTAACAAACGAACTTTAAGTAGCACTTTGCTGGCTCCTCCCCAGCCTCCGCATGACAAAATCACAGACTGTCAATGACAGGAACAACGATTCCATGTATCTCAATGGTGAAGTATGTTATATGATTGTCACGCCAGACATATGCAAATGTAAATAAAAATACATACTAATTAGAAAATCAAAAAAATACACCGAAGTGACTGTTGAAAATATAAAAATGGACTCAAAATGTGATGTTGCTTCCTTGTAAACAAAACGCAATGGTGAGCAGCAATAGGAAAAGGAAGTGACACTTCTCAAAAGAAGCTTTAAAAAAACTTATTAAGGAGGTGGTCAAAATATATTTTAATAAAATAATTACTGCATTGTCGTGCAATATACTGCAAATAACATGAACAGCACATTGCATGCACAGCTGCAGGACACAACAGCCTTGCAGAGACCGTGCGCATCTGTAGGTCTGCAGGATTCCACCAGTGGTGTAGAAACAAAGAGCTGTCAGAAGCTGGTGCACTGCGGGCAAAATTCCAGTGTGCTCCTCTTTTCAGTTTATCCTGCACCAGACCAAGGAAGCTCATTATTTCACCCCAGGCCAGCCTGTATTTCTCTGTACTGAAATGGTCCAAGGGGTTCATAGTCACCCACAAAAGCAGCTTGGCTTCCTGCATGGCACCATCTCAAACACTGTCTTCTGTTGACTTGCACAATTCTGTGCCATTGCTGTGAGATTGGTTAGCTCATTATCTACCTCGCCGGAGTTGTTCATAATTTATTAATTGGACTTTGAACTGACCACACACTGTAATATGTTGAATTGGAATGACAAGAATTTGATTAATTTCAATTCAACGCAATCATATAACATATGAATGTTTTTCAATCTAGCTAAACATAAATAATTACACAACAGGCCTCTATGATTTTTTCCCCATATGTATATCGTTATTGTTTTTGCATGTTTACCTGTTTATGTGTGTTACCATTTGTGACGAGCCTGCAGTAGCTTTTCTTGGGAACAGCTCTGGGTTGTCAGATAAATAGGGCTATGATAGGGTTACCTGTATGACTGTATTAAGTGCGCCATCACCATGGTACACAAAGTCACAGTTAAATTATTTATTCTACAGGCAACACTTAAAATGTGGCATTCATTATGAATAACAGTGACATACACAGACTTTTCAGGCAGCTGCTCGAACGGGGGGGCCATGGCCGACGGGTACTTTTTCTTTCCGTAAATATTGGTGATCGCGTAGTGGGGCGTGTGGGCGGGATTCAGAGTATGTTGTTTATGTTACCATGCTGGGTAATTCATACTGAAATAGTAAGCTGTATTGTTAAAGCTGCATTTACACTATGCATTTGAGTGTATTTTAAATCAATTCCGTTTTAATTCTCATCCCTTATATTCAAAGCAGAAATCTGATTCTGCGCCGTGCTTTCAACCGATTTATGAATCGAATTTGATTTTCAAGGTTATTCTCTAGTCAGTTCTGAGTCGTGCACATCTCTGTTATGTAGGCCTCTCAAACGGCATACAGGTGTTACAACAACAAGCCCCATTTGCGCTAATTTATAGTCGACATTATAGATTTATATTGCAATATTGACCTCTTATTATATCATAAGCATTAGTACGTTGTCCCGAATGCACCGCCAATGTGTTTTTGTCATCTATTTTGGCCGATGTCTGTCTCTGTGACAGGACAGCAGGCAAAAGTTCAAATAAAGAACGGCGCAGAAAATAACGAGTGGGTCGGAGCACTCGTAAATCGAACTACATTATTTACGAAGGGTTTCTGGAAACGCGTGCTCGTTAACGATCGATCTTAAGTACGAGATAACCAACCACTTAGCCTTACGAACCTTCCTGGAAAGCCGCCCCAGATGTTTTGGTCCCGCCTCCTCTATAATCCGATTGGTCATCTTTCTGAACCAATCATTTCCCCCATTTTCATGCTGCCCTGAGAACATTTTTGTGTAAGTAAAACACAACGAGTTCCTCTTATGCTACAGTGAAGGTCTTCCATCGTTCTGTGTGAACGCTACAGATCAGCCCATACACAAGATCTGGGAATTCCTTTTTCTTACCCCAAATAATCTGTATCCCTCCAGAATACCTAGACAGATTTTAACAGTCATTAAAGTCTATTTGTGTCACTTTATTTTAGTTGCTATCAAGTTGTTATCTCTGTGTGAAATCTCACTCCTTCATTATGCACTTGTTGTAAATGAGGTCAGAGTGGCACATCATTCAATCTGTCGGCATTACAGAGGAAACGAAATACTTTAGCCCAGGAAAATTTAGGATGTGACGGGACACAGTCAGGGAAAATCACTTGTATGGTTACAAGTAACAGAACCAAGTATGCCTTTTGTTTATTTGCCATCTGGTCATCGGCCATTATGCCTGATGTGAAGTCTGAGATTTTTGTCCCCTGTTTCTTTCAGAGTGGCACAGTGATGAGCTATGGTGATGAAACAGGTGTGTGCTGGAGAAAAACGCTCTTATCCTCACAGGTAAAGGCAGCCCATTGTGTGCTGCCTAATTTTCAAGTAGAAGTCACATGACCACACCCTTCCTCTTCTGCATGAGACAGGAGGTGTGTAATTATGGCCACCTCCTGTGTGTTTAACATATGCTGGACTGCAGCTTATCTGGCTTAAACAGTCCCTGGGACACCCTCCCTTTTCCAAGCAGAAAAACACAGCTCCTACATTTAAATTAATCCAAGCTACTCAGAGGCATTTTTTAAATCTGGTATTTTTTATTAGTCTTAGTTATTGTTATTTCTCCATCTAAATTATGACATGATGCAGCAAAGTGTAGTTAATATGAGTTCACACACACCTACATAATGCTAATGCAAAATATGCTCATGCTGATTTAAAGTGAAATAAACATTGCTTACAGTTTCACATATAGAAAGAATTCCCTGTGCTGCCCCCATATCACTGTTCTGAATTGATCCTGCTCTCTGTCTTGCCATCTCTGAACAGGACAAGAAGTAAGAAGATAAATTAACTGATTCGTTAATTTTATTTAGTGACATACAAGCGGGGAAAGCTTGGGGTGATAGGGCAGGGCCGGCGAGTGCCCCTTGAGCCGCCAGGGTTAAGGGCCTTGCTCAAGGACTCAATGGTAATATGATCCCCGCTGACAAAAAACAGATGAAAACCCACTCATGCTGGTAGCTGGTTTTAGCTATTCTAAGAGGTCTTAAATGGTCATGTTCCAGGTGTTGCTGAATGTTGATGATTTAGCTGGGTGGGTCACCAGTTGGTCATACTGGTGTGGCCAGCCTATCAAGCTGGTCAGGCTGGTATGACCTGCTAAACATCAAACCATTATGCGTAAACATACCTTAAGCTGATCACCTATCATAAATTGGTCCACCAGCCTAAACTGGTCAAACTGTGTTTATAACAGCGATTACTCTGGATCTGAGCGCACACTCTACTGGATCACTAACCTACTGAGATCACTAATCTACTGAGATCACTAATCTACTGAGCTTCAAGTCACTTAACAAGAAAAGTACACGGTACGTACCGTAAATCCTGGACTGTCTCCATAGCTGGTCATCAGCTTGAACGTAAACAAAAGGGAAACCCTAGCAGAATTATTTGGAGAAAAAAAACTTGTTTGTGGGGTATCCCAGTTGTCATTTAAACTGAATTTCTACGGAGAAACACAGAAATTTCCTTTGCTTGCTGTCCAAGGCAGATCTCTTCCACTGTTAATATTTGAAGGAAGAAAACTTTCTTTCAGAGTGATTGCTTTTAAGGCAGGATCCTGCTAGGAGAGGGAAAAGGTTAATGCAGTTTGAAGTTTAAAATAATACCTAATTAGCTTTAGGTTAAATATACCCTGTGGCCATTTTCTCCCTGCTCCAGTATAGTGAGCTTGACCCAAATCAATGAACATGCGCGGGAACCCCCAGCTATCATGATACCAGCCCTGTTATGTCCTTTGCAAGTCCATTGGGGACACATTAACAGAATGTTTTTATTCCAATCATTGTCCTACACACAAAAAACTTACACACATGAATAACACATGTACTGAACACATACACACAATACATCTATGTTTCATGTTGATATTAATTCTATTGTTTCTGTTTATTCTTGTTACTTGCTGTTATTAGTACCGTCATTACTGTTAATGAGGCTCGTTAACATCTTTAGCACAGTAGGTATTTAAAAAGCCGTTTCTTTCACAACAAACACAGGAATGCTGGTTAGACCTGAACGAGATCCCATTGTTGGAGAATCACATCACAGCTGCCTTACGAAGAGCAGGCAGGATGCTCAGGCTGAAAATCAAAATCGCAAATTATTATCATTAAATGGGTCATGCAATTTCTTCATTTATATTCAAAATGCTTGTTTGCTGATGGAATTAATCTCCTAAGTGTGATAATTCATTCCAGTCTTTCTACAAGAAAACACCCACCAGTAGAATTCAGAAAGCACATCATTGGAAAATTTAATGCATTAAATTTTTTGTGTGAACGTTTTCTTTTAAGTCCACGTGCCAAACAGAAAACTCAAACTGTTGACGTTAGTGAGTCACAAAGGGGGGAAAAGTTAACGAATGGACTCAAACAGGCCTTAGAGATCAATAAAATGAACTGATTAGCATCCATCTTTTGATAATCACAGCACACACACACACACACCCATACATGACATTCCCCACCAAACATCAAAACCTTCTCGAGCGAAACTGTTTGTGCTTACCCGAGTGACTATTAGTACAGATTCTGACATTTCATTTCAGATTATGTGTGTCTGATAGGGCCCACTTCTGGAAGCACTGCGCTCAGATTAAATACAGCGATGATAAGCTCTTGTAGTGAACAAAGATGGCAAATTGCTTGGGCGGGGCCTCTCCATCTCTGAAATATCTTGAGTAATTTTAAAGCTTTCATAGGCTTGACAGGGCCAAATAGATTTAGACAGTGGTGCCTTTACATCTGGAAAAACCACTCAAGTTATCCCATCTCAGGACTTTTCACACTTCACGATTCATTAACCTGAGGAGCGCAGGCTGCTTCCGAAGCGCAGGCTAGGAGAAAGCCTGTTTACACACTATTTTCTAAATCATTATCAAGTGGTTAGAAGGCACTGTGGCAAATCGTCACTGCTGATAAATGTGCGCGAGACTTTGCCAAGAGAGGAAATTCGACAATTATCTGTCTCCGCCGTGGAAAGGTGAAGATGTCATTCCGCGAGTGGGCGCCTTTGAATCGCCGTCTCCCCATCGAAGCCTCGCTTTAACGTGAGAACAGAGGTGGCGTCTCCCACCTGGGTGCTCGCGGCTAATCACTGCCTCTGTTACTTTAATGTTCACTGTCATCCGAGGACTGGATCCACAGAGCATCTATGCCTTGGATTTGCTCCCTAAATGGTGTGATATGTGTGTAAGAAAAGGCTTTTGGATAAGAAGAAATAAATGAAAAGGAATCCGTAGCTGAAACGACTGAAAGTTACTTTGCAAATCAATTCAGCAAGACCCAGGAGTCTTAGAGCCAATAAAAGTTTAGCTTGAAGCACCTAATGTGCAACAGAAAGCTTTTAGACACTTAAATGCCATGTTCCTGCAAATGAAGGTGATTGACTTAACCGCTAAAATGAAGTTTATGAGGAATTAACAAATCCCCTAAGACATAAGTCATAAAGTCACTGCAGATACGTAACAGCCCCAGTCAAAATCTCAACCCAAGCCCCATCCTGTACTCAAAAACAAAACAGATTGTTATATGTATCCCAAAGCCACACCAGGCTGTATCTACCATGATGACACCACAGAACTGATGCCTCACCGGCCATCAAAGCTATACAGAGGTCACATGATCTGAAATGACCTCAGTGAGGTTGCTAGGAACACTTGTAAGTGCTGGAGTGAAAAACTATTAGAGAACACTAAGTGTTACATGCTCAGTGTAACAATGGATCTCTCCGTTCATCTTTAGTAACTGATTGGGGTGCATTCTAATCAGATTATGGTAAGAATTACAATATTAATATATATGTTTGAGAACAACATATACTATATATAAATCAAACAACAATGGAAATAGTAATGAAAAATTTGCTAATATCAATGACACAATATTATTCTTCTGTTTAAAAATAATGATTAGTGATTGGTATGTGAATCTTGCATATGATGGAAATATGGTGTCAGTTGTGTTTGGACAGTCGTGTTTGGATTTAAGGCCTCAGTGAGTGAGAATTACAAACAGCGAAGTAAAAAGGCAAATAAAATGCGACATATGGTCAGATTCCATTTAGAATCAGAAACTGCAGTTACCTGCCAGGGGTGTGGTCATTCCCTGTGACCACGCCCACCCCTAATGACATAATAATGCCACAGCTGCCATCAGTGCACTGATGCTGATCCTGATGAACGTCTCCTTGCTTTGTCTTGACGTTTGGTCTTGATCACTGGTGCTATTGGCTTTCTGGAATTCTGATTCTGTTTCTGAGTTTTGGTTCTCTGGGTTTGTTTTTTGGATTTGTCTTATTGATTCTGGTTCTGACTTTCGGGTTTCGGTTCCCTGGTTTCTAGTAGTGCTCTCTATCATGGTTCCTGATCATCTGACCTGGCTTAGTTATACATTCTTGGCTTTTGATCCTTTTGCATTCGGCACTTCAGCCAAAATCAGTTGCCCGATCCTGTCAGGACTGAGTACTCTCAGCCTAGCCAGCAGAAAGGGAAGAGACTGAAGCTGAGCCCACCGACGTTCACAGCTCGGCCTGTAATGTGCAACCCCTGTCCTCCTCACATCTGGCCTGATATAATGACATTTAGAAACCATGTATAAGCCGTAAGTGTTTATCGTTACATAAATGTTAAATCAAATATAATAATTATGCTGATAAATACTTCAAAAAGAGGTTTTCACATCATCACTATCAATCGTTATTTACTTGTTTATTTTCTTGGGTACTTCTCCAATAAATAGTTCACATGCCGAGAACGAGGGGATTTGATTCTCCGTTCCCTGTGGTCAGTGCTCTTTAGATTGTTGACAAAATGAGGGGGGGGGGTGAACCATAATGAAACACTTTCCATGAGGTGATAATTAGTGAGGATGGCACGGTAGACACTGGATGTTAGTTATTTAATAACCACAGCAAACGGGGT
>JAODLD010000051.1:5776603-5789429 GCA_026781065.1 Mormyrops boulengeri | reverse complement strand
CCCCCCCCCCCCCCCCCCCCCCCCCCCCCCCCCTAATGGTTTTAGGCTTGAGGATATATAAATAAATTTCCATTATATTCATGCAGAGTACTATATATATATATATATACATAAACATGCTCGGATAGTCTGCATGAATATAACAGAAATAATAAAATAATACACTATATTAATGGCATTATGCTTGTAATGTTTGTACTGATTTTAGGCTTGATGATACATTTCTATTATATTCATGCAGAGTATTTGATTATGTTTATATATATATATATATAACATGCTCAGATACTGTACATGAATATAATAGAAATGGTAAAATAGTACTAAATATTGATAGCTGCGGCCAGGCAGACTGGTGCATATGTTAGCAGTGGACCTAATAAAACTGCTCAGTAACTGTGATACCGTTTCATGCAGCTTTCTAAGGTACAGTGTATAATATTCTGCTCAGATGGAAACGTGTGCATGTATACGTGCCGGAAAAGGATTATTTATTCATTAGTTCATTTCTTTCTTCCTTTGGTCATTTACTTTTAAATTTTGAAGCTGCAAAGTTATCGTGACTTCTCAACAATTCTTGAAGCTCGACATGTTATATGTCGCAAAAATAAATTAATAAAATCAAAACAAATAAATTCATGAATAGTGTGGCTTTATGCCCGTACTTGTTTGAAACACAAATAATCCCACGCATGGTAACTCTTCAATACCAACAACTGTAAAAATCTACTATAAACACTGATTAGACACAGATATTGATAGGCCTATATGAAAACCGCGTCTATTACGCTTGATGTCAGCGTATTGGAATATTCTTCTTCTGTAGGCGTTGTTTTCTTTGCACTTAATGTATGTTGCTGTGAAATATTGGTGCTGCTTATTCGTGTACATGTATCTTTATTGCCAGGGCATCTATGGTATATATTTCACAGAATAAACTTATCGTCCGAGTCATCACATGATTCATATTTCACATTGCATACCTCAAAGCGGTCGTCTTCTATGCTTAGGTTGGTAAATTTCCATTAACTTAAATAACCATTTTCATAATCATGTGAGGAGACGCGGTTAATTTGGTATTCAAAGCTGGGGCCTGCTTTATGTTATGTCGATGTTATCTGGTAATTGACTGAATGGTTTTAACCACACCTTGTGTTGCAAATGAAGGATATTGCGACTTAGACGTTTCACAAAATGGCTCAGAATACTACTTGACATTTGCCGTTTTTTTTCTTTCTTTCAAAAGCAAGGCTGTCATCCATTCCCGGGATTATAACATAATTATTGATGCTCTGAAGGACTTGGCAACAAACCCGGCATAGAAGTATATCAGTCTGCTCCTTTATAAATTTCCTTTCTAAATTGATTGTAATACAAGTTGAGTCTTGAAGAATTTACGTAACTAGGATATCTGAGGGTAGATGACTGGATGTTTTGCAAGTGATTTTCAGAAACTTTAATGTTTTCTTCAACTTCATACTGGTTCCCACTTTACGGGACACCATTTTACAGCCTGTAATTCACTGGAATATAGTGCAGATTACCGTGACGCCATTCGGATAAACGGTTATTGAAATGACACGAATGGCACTGAGTAATCTATTTCAGTAACCTCGGTCCATGATATAAAAATTTCGATATTCTTTGTACACTCTGTAATCAATTGATCACCAAGAGCCTTATCTGTCGTGAGGTATTGACTTTGAGTTTGAGCTACATCCCGGTCTTAAATTGATTCGACACCTTGGAATGAATTCCCTGTCAATTTTTCACGCTCATTTCGAGGTGCTGAAATAATATCCTCTCATTAAGAGACCAAGAAGCTTAGCAAATTCGTCGAAACTGTTAGGGCGGCTACTGCCATACTCACAACGTATTTAAGTTATACATCCGAAAAAGTAAGTAATAGCGATAAAAGTAAAACCTGTCAAGAATGTTCTTGACACAGATCCGTGCACTCAAATAAAGATCGTAACGCAGCAACTGACATGTGACAAATTTACATTTGCCAAGGGATCATGGTCTCTTGCTTTGTAAACTGCACAATAAATTTAATGGGTTACAGTACCAATTTAAATAAATATATACCTTTAATAAATTCGCCAACATGTTGTACAAAGTCTGCCATCGGATTGTTATGAGTCATAGCGCTGCTTATATTTAATAGGCTCCTTATATTTAATAAACTGTAAACTTCTTTAAGTTTAAATCCTAATCTATTGAGCTGATTCCCTTGCTGAATTTTCTAATATCGGAAATGACAAAAGCAGTTAATTTAGTCAAAGCAGTGACGGAAAACTGAGGCCGGGCGGGGCGGGGGGCAGTATTGAGTGTTGCAAATGAGGCTCTTGAAATTACTTCCATAATTAATTGTGCAAATTTGTTTCTATTAAATAAAAATAACACGTATTGAAGAACTCAATTAGCATTAATTAAGCTTGATATCCTAATTTGGAAATTGTATAATAGAAAACAAGCGTTTTGGAGCCGTTTTCCTGCGCTGTTAAACAGGAGCTTCCAGCCTTTGGGCTGCTTCGGTCTCTCCTTTGAGAATTGAAAATGAGAAATGGAGATGGAAAATCAGGAGCAGTTAAATTAGCTTCTTGATCTGCACTTATTGCTGCATACACACGGCACATTACCGAGCCTCTATGCTTCTCTTTTTTTAATATTCCAGGCATGGAGAGCTGTCTAGATAGCAGATTTATCAAATGGGAAAATGAATGTATGATGATCAGTTAAATTGAAAATCAGCGCCTTCATGACAGCCCGACCTGACACCTCCGTAATTAGAAAGAAAAATGATGCCGTCCGATGCATAATAGAGCAAAAACAATTTACACTCTCTCATAATGATCCGGCATTCAAATTGAAAATTTCTGCCGGTAGAAATTGAATCCATTAAATATGATTCATGGAAGACACACCTCCGGGAAGCTGCCCGGCCCAGATCGATCGACAGTTTGTTGAATAACTGGGTTGGCTGAGTTTGTTTTGACTATCGAGGAAAAGAATCAGGATGCCGGTAGCTTCATTATAAGGACATCAGCTTGCAGTCAGCAATACTCCCCCTTTACATTCATATCGTAAATCTATTTTACACAAACATAGCCTACTTCCGAATTCGGTAGTTGTGATAGAAACAAATGTTTGGTTATTGCCATGACATTCACTTCATGTGTGCAATGATTTCTTGTATTCGAATACAACGTTTGAAAACGTGGTATTTAAGAAAACCGATTAAGAGAGACCAAGAGCATTGAAAAATATCCTTATGTTATATTAAGCAACTTTGAGTATAGGCCTGTAACGGGAAATTTGGAATAGGCCTAAGTGATGAATTGCTTTCTGTTACATAAGGTGAACTATACTTCGAGTACAAGACAATAAGTTGGTTATTTATTTCTATAAGAAATACATAAATTTTAGCATCTTTTGCGTGCATTCTTATCCACTCAATCTCTGCCTTTTTGTATCTTTATCTATCTATCCATCTATTTATTTATTTATTTATTTCTGGATTATAAGATCGGTCTCCTGCTGAGTAAATAGCAAAGTCACCAAACGAAAATTATGTAAATATTATTAAAGGGACTGGGGCTTAGAAATTCATTTGCGCCAGCGCAGAAGCCAGCCTGCGACTCTGATTATTTTCAATTTATTTGCAAATAAAGGCCCGATGACCAGGAGGGATCCGGGATATTTAACGAGGCTGTAAACACAATTCCACCGCGCACAGGCCCGCCAGAATGAATGGCTTTAATAATTGGGATTTGAATTTCTAGGGAATCGGTGGCGTTTACATTTCATAAGCGCCCTGAAAATTGAAGAGGTTTGGAACACGGGATGAACTCAGTCTTTTTTCTTTTGCTTTTTTTTTTTGAATTTTCTTACCTCGACTTTAGATCTTGGCCAGATTTGCTAATATTTTGTTGGTGCAGATGTCTGAAGCCCCGCAAAGCTTCCCCAAGGACTCCAGGCCTATTAGAACAAATGTGTGCTGCTTTTGTAAAGAGACGCGTTGGCTGCGCCTGTCCTATTACAGGCGACACATGATCAATAGGCTGATAACACAGGAACATCAATATAAGCGACAGAACAATGAGGGATATCATCGAACATCTATCTTAATATAGCCGGCTACAAGAGCCCTGACAAAGAGAAAAGCTCATGAAAATTCCGCACCACGAATTCCCATCTCCCATCCAATATGCAAGCTCACACTCCCAGCTGCTGGGCTATTATTTTCCTATTTCAATTTGACACCGCAGCTTTCATGCTAATTCTATTATTGTAGGAAGTTTATGTGATTCCATATCACTAGAAATCGGTAATGTATAATAACCCTTTGGGCTACAAAAAAAAAAAAAAATCCCATAGTAGCCACCGGGAAAATAATTACTTTCATATCAAAACTCTGCAGGAGCCGACCGGGTCCTATCGCCTCCGGCCCCTAACCTCATTTCGGTGCTTTTTCAAAATGAATAAATTTGTAAAAGCAAACATAAACACAAAATCGGACTTCAGTTGAGAAAGGGTTTACCCAATACTACTTATAATAGGCTCGAACGCATGGAATTCATTTTACAATAACTTTATTTATCAAAAGGTTACATATAGAAATATTTTAACGTTCCTTATTTAGTGCGTGAGGATTTTTGTTGATACTTTTTTACAGATACCACAAGAAGGTCCTGCTGCTAATATCTGAATAAACATTTCCGTAAGCCACATAAAAGATAAACACATATAGCTTTTTTTCTTTAACCTGAATCAGAATTGGTGTATCAATATATCGACTTCGAGAGGAGTTTATATACTGATATGGCAGGAAGTTGTTTATGTTATATTCAGCTTCGGGAATGTGAGAAGTATTTAGCCGTTTTAAACGCAATTATAATGTCTCGTTATTTATGTTTTTATTATTTTAAATTTTATTTCTCTGTGCATTAGTCCATATCAACATCCTCACAGTCTGTGATTGTTTCTGGTGCACCGCTGTCTTTCATTGTCAAGGGGCTGTTTGTAACGTCTTGCATTGACTTTTCTCTCAAGTCTGAATGTGGTGAGTTTGGCCGAACGTGATTTGATTCCGATTTCAGTGAATGATTATCGGCAGAGGATTCCAAAAAGTGGGGGTCCCCAGTTTTAGCCAGAACGGTTTGGAGCGGATCATTCTGCGGAGATTCCGGTTTCGTTCCGGCATCTTCGTCTGCATTCCCGCTGTCACTTACATCGTCATTGTTCATATAAGTGCTCTTATTTTTATCAGCGCATCCTCGGCTTGTATTTGCAAAACATGTTTGGGCCGGATGGCTTTCAGTTGTGGGGACTCTTTGTCCTGAATTACTCGTATCTGGTGGTGTCTTTAGAGCCGTCTGAGGTACAATAAAACCAAGCGGCTGGGTGATGGGGTATAGCAGGAAATGTCCTTTTCCTATTAAAGGCCGCGGGGTAGATAAGGCAGGGAAATCCAAGCTGGGCTTTCGCCGTGGAGTTGAGTCTGATAGAAGGCTTTCCACACTAAATGGGTTTAATTTCTGAAGCCCTGATGTTCTGCTGTTGGAGTTATGACTGCTGTCGGAGTCCAGCTCTCCTTCTCTAGCATCCTTACCCAGAGTTCTTTGGTTCTGGAGGTTTTGTAGCGTTTGGTCACAGCTTGATTCAGTTTGGTTGCGTCCTGCGGGGTTAGGGTGTGATATATGCGTGGATTGCTCGCTGTCCGTCACTTGCGACACTCCGCTGTCGCTGTCTGATCCCGGGGTGTGGAATAAATCAGACGACAGGAGTTTATTCTGTGACCTCTGTAGCTTCCTCTCCTGCTTTCTCCTTTTCTTCTCCATTCTCTCGCGTTCTCTCCGGGCGATTTCATCGGCGTCCATGGGCTCTCCGCTGCATGAAGTTAGGTGGGAGTTGTGTGCCGGCCGGCCTGGTCCCTTCTTCGTATTCTCTTTTTTCCTCCATTTAGCTCTGCGGTTTTGAAACCAAACCTACACACCGAGGAATACAATTTGTTTGTATTAATTTGATGTAATCACAGATTAAAAACGTTGTTTTTTTTTTTTTTACAAACAGGCCTAGCTCACGTAGATGCGTGTGATCCGCTAGGTTTAAAAACGGCTTATTATAATATACGCGTTTTAAAGATTCGCCATCATTTACGTTGAAGTAAAACTTAAAAAAATCTTCGACTTAAAACGTATTAATAAATAGTCCAATATAAATATTTAAATAAAATAATTAACATCCATACAATACATTAGCACATAACACGTAACTATGCACTTGTTAGTTTTCGTCTGCTTTATTTAACAGTGCTACCTAGAAAAATATATTTAGAAATATAAAAAGTTCAACATTCAGTTATGCTTTTTTTTAAAAAGTTGCGTGTAAAAAAACACAAAGGATACAAATGCATATTCTGGTACCAAGTGGGCCTACCTCATATTAAATCAATCAGTCGCATGCATTCTTTAAACGGACAATAGCTACAATACATTTAATGAGTTAATTAAGAAAGATTCATATTTTGTTTTTACTCACATGGATTAAATTAAATAGAATTTTACGGCTAAATAAACAAACCATTCTTATAGTAATAAGGCCTGTGCCTCATCTTGAAAACACACTGTAACTAGGCCTATCTAGATTTTATTGGTGTGATGACAAATGTGTCAATATTTGGGAACTTTGAACAAATGAAGTCATTGTGTATTAATATGTATATGAATTTTAATATGCGTAGAATAGAACACTAATGTACAAACAAAAATAGTTATTGTAGCATTTGCATGGTCTTATCCATGCACCCCAATGACTTCTTTAGAAATAGTAAGAATAATCGTTTTCTTACATGGCACCGGAAGGTGAAACCTGAAAAAGTACTTGCAATTCAGCTTTTAAGAAAATACATTTCGGACTGCAATGATACACACTAGCTTGCAGCTAAG
Organism: Mormyrops boulengeri; assembly: GCA_026781065.1. Classification (NCBI taxonomy): domain Eukaryota; kingdom Metazoa; phylum Chordata; class Actinopteri; order Osteoglossiformes; family Mormyridae; genus Mormyrops; species Mormyrops boulengeri. The sequence goes on along the minus strand of JAODLD010000051.1, from coordinate 5,782,479 downwards.
CACCTCTCGTTACCGTATTGAAGGTAAACTGTGGCGCTCGACTTCGCTTAACAACCCCAAAACAAATTGGATACAGCGCCAGGGAACCAGAGGTCATCTAGATGGCAAAATGACATTACGGGTCAGTAATTGTTTGTTATTCTCATTATCTGAATTTATTACTTGATATAATTCTTTCCTCTCGGCTACCTCTAAAACGCATTATTCTCAATTGTTGTTGATGTATTAATGATGTTTTTTAGCTGTATCATGATATTTATGTGTTGTCTTTTATATTACATTAATTAAAACAAGGGAAAAGTAATGTAATCAAAGGGATTATAATAATAATAATAATAATAAACTTCAATACATATATTATTATACGTGCAAAATGACAAATGTGCAAAAGAAAATACTCAAAATAGCCGTTTTGTGCCAAGCGGAGAATATTAATAAATTGTAATTAATAAATAACTGTTGTTATTATTGACGTGAAATTTACTGGACATATAGCCTACGGTACTTTCATTACCTCTAATAGAAGTTTAAGGTTTTCTTTTGAAAAAAGATTTTAAAAATCCTACTAAAACACCGGATTCGTGGACTGAAATAGACCCGATAACATGGATTATATCTTTGTAAAAACGGTGAAGACGTAAAATAGATGTGACTCTAAATGTATTTACCTGGACCCTTGACTCTATCAAGTCCAATCTCAGCGCAAGTGCCTCCCTCATAAAAACGTCTGGATAGTGACTTTCATTAAAGGCCTTTTCTAATTCTTCAAGTTGCCATCCAGTGAAATTTGTGCGGGTTCTTCTCCTTTTACAACCAGGACTATCCTTGTCTGGATCTCCCGAATCTGACATGGATGAGGAAGACGTTATGAGTACATTAGAAAGAACATATTGTGTCTAAAATGACATTAAACAATGTATAACGAATGTTTGCATCTGCATCTACAATAAAGGTGAAATAAATTTATTTTCGTTTCAATGATACACGATCTTAATTCCGCTAACAAAAATTCTTTGACAAGCTTGAAATGGAAAATTTCATACGAATGTATAGCTGGTAGGTTTTGGAATATTGTAGATTTTAAAAAAAAAATCCAAAAGATATATGCATAATATTTCAATGAGCGACAAAAGGTATTTTAAAATCGTTAGATGTGCTTTCGTGAAACAACAAAGCACGAGTCTCCACACTAACGACGTGTTTCTTTGGGTATGCAGAATGAAATCCTAGCTTGAATTTAGTTCTTATAATAAAGAAAGCAAGTCTCTTGCTTCAACAATACATCGTTTTTACGATCATTCTGACTATATCGCCATTTAATTGTGACTACTAAATATGACGAATCGGTATAAGAATACATGGCCGATGTCTTCTTTCGTTTTACGTTTTTCAAATGGTTTCCTAAAATAGCCTTATCTTAAATACAACAACTTAAGTACTGGTCACTGTACTAAATCACTGACTTTCCAACTACAGCCGATGTATTAAAAATTACTGTAATCCTTTTATTCTTACCTGTAAGTTTGTACTGCTGGTTGTCACCATTCATACCGCAGCCAGGGTTCGAGTTAACCACGGAGGCTGTGCAGGAACCGTTCAGTAATCCGTCTATGGAGAAAGGAACAGCGGCCGCCGACTGGAGCTGGTGTCCGGCTAGTTCGTACACATGGTGGTGGCTTAGATGGTAAGGAAAGCTCACCATCCCGTTCAGAGAGCCCCCGAACTGGGCATGAGGGTGATCCAGTATCCTACTGTCCATCATCTCCCAGGCGAAAGGAGCCAACGCAGGAAAGCTGGTTGTGGGGGTTTAGAAAGCATGCAGTAAGAGTGGGCAGCGAGGAGGGGACATGATATGGAGAGGAGGATGAGCTTTACTTTATCAACATCAACCTTCCAATAATTAGCCCTGGCTTTGGGAATTTGGGACCAATAAGAAACGTTAATCGTCTGTGACGTCAGAGACGTCGTCTGAAAACGTTTTCCATATCGATTGCTAATTAAACCTGACATCTACCTCAATAAACAATATCAGAGCTGTCACAACAGGGCTTGGGGGAAGGGGGCGCTTTGATAAGAACTACATTATGACTAGGCGGGGGCTCGGATAGGTAAGCGATCCGATCTTATTGATGTCTGGTTAAATGCTAAGACAGACACGGATTACAGACTTTTTCCGCGTCTCCTTCGCTCGCTTTAAAATAACACCCTTTGCGTAAAATTAGTAAACATCTTGTGAAGATTGTTTTAGTGGAACTACTTTCCTCACTAGGGCTCTTTACTGATGTTTTCCAATTACAGAGGAGTGAGCGCAAAATAGACTGATCTAAAACCAGCGGATTCATCATCCTTTCTTTGCAAAGCTGTCACATTGAATTTAAAAGTACAACCTCTTCAATTTCTTTGCCATTTCCCAAATTCAAAACAATAGTCAAAGGTGCCGTTTACAATGTGACTGTGGTAGATCAGCATTCACCATCCAAATCCAAACTACAGAAAGACGATAAACTACGAAATATTTGACTTTTCACCCGTGCAAAGGGGAAAAAAGCAATGAGTTTAACTCAAATTCTGAATTTCCCACAGCGCAATTAACGTTAAGATCAGATGATTCCTTCTTTTTGCTAGCTTTGTCCAGAATGAAGAATGATACAAATTGCGATGAGAAGAAAGATTTAAACATTGAAATTGAATACACGAAACTATCATTATTATTATTATTATTATTATTATTATTATTATTATTATTATTATTATTATTATTATTATTGCCGTTGTTGTTGTACATTTAAATGGCAGTATTCATGTTGTTGTATTATTCGCATCACAAACAAAATTAAAAGAAATATTTATTTAAAAATATGAGGAGAAAAAACACATATCAGGCAAGAAGTCCTCATAGTTAACAAACGCATGGCAGCTGACGTGTGTCAAGTAATCCGACTATCTTTTGAGATATTGATGATTATGTAAATATCAGACAATCTTTTGGGTCCCAGTAACTGGGTGAAGCAGCACAACGGTGTAATTTCAGCAAAAACGTTTATTTAAACTTTATATAAATGTTAAACTCAAATATTTCTAAAGCTCAGATTACAGACAGCCTGTAAGGACGGGCGGTTCACTGCACTTGGGTTCAGCAGGAGTTTGCCAATAGACTGTACGTGTTTCTGTGTAGAAAAAGGCAATCAATCCCGTTTATAATAATGGTCTTGCGTTTCCCTCTCCCGGTTACTATGTTTAATTCCTTATTTATACCATGTCTGAAGCAGACGTAATGTTAATTTGAGTTGAAATTTCTCTCGCCTCTCACTCTCTGACCCTTGGCTGTCGGATTGGGGTGTTGTAATAACCCGAATCTTTCAACAGAAGCCCTGATAATTGTTACCTTATTAGCATGCAAATTGTTTAATTAATATTATTATGAAGAAGCATATAATCCGTTCGTCACTTGACCTCAGGCTCACATAGCAACCGGCTTTCTGCATTTGAATGTGTACATTTGAATAAATTCTTTGAAATGTTCCGGGACTCTTGTCTTGTCTAGTTATTTAATCTCGCCCACGAGAGCAATCTTGAATACTAAAATCAGGGGTATTGACGCTTTGATGATCTTAGTGTCTACCCCCTTATTTTCTACTTATACAAAAGTTATGGAAATATTTACTTACTTCATAACATCCAATAATAATATATGCTCACCCCATACACACAAACGCACTTCCAAGCAAACGTAAAGCCCAATGAATGGCAGATCTGAACGTGTAGACCTTGGAGACACAGTGACCCCCACCCCTCCCAGTTGCTAGGTTTAATTAACTTCATAATAAGAGGCACTAGTCAGGCAATCATATACCTCGAATTCTTACCCATTTTATCAAAACCTGGAGTTCTTTTAATATCACGCGGTCAGCAAATAGAACTGATGACAGTAATGTCAAATGTAAATAAACACTGACGGAATGTAACAAATTTCAATTAGAAACAGATCATACATTCAGTTCTAGAAACAGAAGCAAAAGCTTGGTTTTAGCTAAAAGTGAAGAGTTAAAATATGTACATCAAATAGGCCTAAATCGTTTTTTTATATATTGAAGGAGAAACATTTTAATGGTTAATATTTGTTTGTTTATAAAGATACACGTGATGACGGCTTTACTGTTTGGAAGTCTTACTTCCAAACATTACTGTTTTTTTTTTTTTTTGTAGAGTACTAGAATCTGTCGCGTCTAAGAAAGAGAAGACACAGTGAATGAAATGTAAGCCTCTTTTACCATGTGCTCTTAATAGAGTGTTACACGTACATTGTGTGACAAAATTATTTGCGAATGTTTAAGTATTGTTTTGGAGGGAATGATTATCAATGCTTTATGAAAGTCTTTTAGAGGAGCTTTCATCTAAATCGTTGCACAGCATTGTAACGGCTGACAAATCTGAAGTTAACGCAACACAAAGTAAGCTAACGTGATATTTTAATGTTTGAAGGTAGTCCATAATACTAATGAGACATTCAAGCAATCCATCTAGGCCAATAAAATATAATTATGATGTCCAGATATATGTATTTCATGGGTTACAAGCACCACCTATTCTGAATGATTTTGGAACTGGACCCAACAGAATCATGATAAGTTTGGGTAATGGGCTGGTAAGGGAGGCAATCAAGATCATTATTACAGTTCACCAATAATTTGCATATTAGTGTCACCGATTTGCTCCAGTAGAGTTAAACCTTCCGTTTATACCCACAATTGCTTTTGCAGAATAAGCGGTGTGAGTGTGTGATCTAGGAATTTGTTTTGTTATTTTATGTCAGGAGGTAGATGTTTAAATCACGGGTTGTTTGACGATACGTAGTCAGTATATTATGCACTCTGCTGTCTTAAACACAGAAATGCATCAAAGGCCTTCGATATTCACGTAAAAACTATTTAACGGAGTTTACAGTTCTCATAAATGCGAGGATTTTCTCCAATGATAAATATCTCAGCGATTGTAAATCAACAATACATTAGACTTGCCCAGTGTTTTTGGAAAGAGTATAGGCCTATTCGATGTGGTAAACATGCATCCCCCACATTGAAATCTTTCTATTATAGGAAGAAATAAAAAGAGGATTTTCCACAGTTTTGTCTTAAATCTATTTGACGTTCTTTATGCGATCATGCAAAAACCACAAATCAAACCATAATTAACCTGTATCTATGGCAGATGATGCGTGGGAATCCTGCATAACCGCTAAAAGTAAAATTAAAATTCAAAGACAGAATTACTGCACATGGTTCACCGTCGTATAGACGTGTAATGCCAGGTGTTTAAATTAACTTTGAATCCGAAGTCCCAGTACAACTTTGACGTCAATATTACTTTAAATGACACAAAATCAAATTTATTTTTAATTAGCGAATAAATGGGCGGCAGTGGAGGGGTTTAATTACTCAATTAACATCGCGCGAGTTAATTTTTAACTATCTAAATTAACTTGCGCTTTGCCCGATTTGTTGATAATTACAGAATGAAATATAAATTAATTGTTTGAGGTTATTTGATCCGTCGACCGAGATTCCAGTTAACGGAAAGCATGATTCTGTTGCTGCTTTAAACAAACCAGCACACTGACTTGGTTTTACAAGGGAACTATCTCTCCAAATTTTTATGCTCATGGAAATTCTCCCCCACCTCTTATTAATCCTTACAATTAAAACTTTCACCATCTAATCATCTTTAATTGTTCTGCCGTCTGAGTAGAAGGCGATTGATTTGGACTTTTAATTTACCTCCCCTAATTTCTTCATTTCTGATGGAAAGAGAGCGTAATTCCCATCAAACTTCAAATTACCTTTTTCGGACCTGACAGTCCGAATGCCCTTTAAACATGC
>JAODLD010000051.1:5761603-5774103 GCA_026781065.1 Mormyrops boulengeri | reverse complement strand
GATTTTTAAAACCTAGAGCGCCGTCTAGCGGAAGCATTCGTCATTTTTCTTTTGGTGAAAACCCAGTTATGAGAGATTTGTCGTTCTAATTTTAATTCGCTTTATTTTCATTCGCAGTTACATAGTTTGACGTATCGTGTGTATTCTCTTGCAAATACAAATATCTGGATGCACGATCAACTTACGATAGCAAATTTTGGCAACAGCCCAAAAACTTGGTTTGGCCTTAAACCAGCAGCTGTTGCTAGTTAAGTTAATAAAAGTGTAATTTATTCCATTCAAGGACCTGCAACCATTTTCAATTATGTCCCTACATGGTAATAAATTTCTTGCATCGGCCGACTGATCCCCGTTTGACAGCGCCTGTCATCGAATGGAGTCCCCTTTTATCCCCCATCTGTCTTCCTCTGTCCCCCTTTTTGCCGGTGTGTGTTTTACCTCATTGTCTTTCACACATTTATTGACACCTTTTTAATTCCACACTTCTGTCAGCCTTTACAAACCAGCGGGGCACCGATATCTTCTGCCCCATTAACCCATTGAGATCGAGTCTGCTTAAACAAAGGGCTGAAATCTGATCCCCTGCATTAATGAATCACTCAGTCTCCGAGCTCACATTGTCCTCCATCCCCAGTTTGCTGTCTGACTCGTGGGCAGGAATTTATTAGCATAAAACCCGCACCATGAAATTCATGTATAATTACAAAAATGTAAAACAGAACCCGTGTGTACTAAATCACATTCAAATGCATTTGTGGTGTAATAATATTGAATAGATGGCGACAGATTGCAATTATGCCACTATTCTAATTGTCAAATTCAATTCTTTACTTACAGTCTGACTCAAAAGCCAGTTATTTTGATACAGTATTCATTTACAGAAAACAAAAACAATGCTGAAAACCAATGGATTTCCACCGTTCTCTAAATCAATAAATGTGCGAAATATACGGCTTTAAAATAAAAAAATAGAATAGCAAGTAAATATATTCTGGTTTCTTTTTTTGCATTGTAACTCCCATTTTCTGCCTTTACAAACGTGTTTTCAGGTAAAAACTACAAAGATCGCTTCGTGACCCTGTTATTGCCATTATCTCAGTGATATCATTATTCCTGTGGTTATGTAATGAATTACGGTGTTTATGTACTACTTTTATCAGGGGAGTTAAACAGACAAACATAAGTAAAGGGGCTACCAGCCCATTAGGTACACTTATTGTGCAGGTCGAATTAAATGCATTAAAGCATTAAGAAATCCTTAATCTTTTATATTACGAAAAATAATTAAAGAAGAAAAATAAAAATCAAGAAAAAAAATCTGCCCTCTTCACCGCTTCCATGTTGTTTTGTTGGTCATTACTGGCAATAGTAATTTATTACATCAACTAACAAATTTGCCATCTTGTAATTATATTTAAATAACTTTAAAAAACGAATGGTTTTGCATGTCAAGTAATGGATTTCTTTCATACTGGATTTAAAGTAAGACCTATATATGTATCACAAGTATTTGTTTTTACTGTTTTGAAGATAGAATACAGAAAATGTGATCTTGATGGATAGCTTCATATACTCTTTTTAAAGGTACTTGTCTAAGTTTGTGTACAATATTAAAAGTTAAATGTGAAACTGATTCCACTTAATAAGTACTTAAATGCTTTGATTCGCAATCAATAGTAATGAGCAGAGTTAATTTCTTTTACACGACAGCCATACTTGGAGTTTTACATGGTTATGAGCAGCAGGTGGCAGTCTTGTTCTCTTATTGTTTTTGTTGCTGCGTCATGCTGTAAGGTCCTGTCATGGATTGACATCCTGCCCAGAGTGAACCCCTGCCTCGAGCCCTCTGTTGCCTGGGATTTGTATGAGCCACTCGTGACCCTGGCCAACAAAAGCGTTTAGAAGATTGACGGTTCACACTTAGTATGATAGTTCACACCAAGTGCCCGTACAAATTAAATAAATACTGTATACAACTACTCAATCTCTTCCTGTATCACATTCTACACCCTAAGTCCAGGAGGACATTTACACAAAAGCGCACAGTAATATTCTACAGGCAAATTAGACACCAACTGGCCGAATTTACCTTTAGATTTTTAAAAATAGCTAAGCAGAGCACTGATGTAATTTTTAAAGACATTGCATTGTGTTAATATACACATATATCCGTCACTATAAGTTTACAGTAGGCAAATAAACTGAGGTTTAAATAGGACATTAATCAGATGAGTGGATGTTGTAAAATGAATTCACAATTAATTATATTTTAATTAAAAGCATTTAATTCCTTTCAAGTAGAGGAAGGGACCGGCTTCTTTAACTAGATTCAGCCTCAAGTACTCAAAACTAGATTTTATTACGATTACGCGTGATATACTGCTGATCTCGACAGAAAGCACATTTCTCACCCCAAGTCACGAGTTGCGTACCGAAAGATATTTTTCCCACGTGACGTATGAATTTGGTAAATGTTTATTATTTCTATTTTGTTTACTTTTGTGCAGCGGCGGAGGAAAGGTCTTACAGCATGGGGAGCCCCCAGTAAATATAAACGGGGTCTGTTCTCGGTAAATGTTTGCCTGATCGTCTGTTGTCAAAAGAGGGACTTTGTAAAGTTTACCGCCCTGTCGTGATGGGCCCCCGTCTCCTGCCCGGTTTCATTTGGATGCTGAAAAATCGGAGTAATAAAATAATTACAGTAAGTCAGTTCGAATTCCTTAGAAACAGCTGGCCACACAAGCAAAGTGAGTGACAAGTAATGGAATCTTGCTGTGGAGAAGGAGCCATTCCAGTCATTACGGGAGACACAAGCAGAAGGAGATTTTAATGCTGAACAGTTGCTTCCACTTGGCCAGAAGCCTCGCCAAATCCGACCTGAAAGTAAACACGCTCCCTGACAATCGTGAAGGAAATGAATATATATAATCATTACAATCGTCCCATTTTTCAAGCAAGCGGGAGTCTTAGCAGGATAACAGCATCTCAGCGGTAAAGCAGGTGCCACTTAAGAAGCGCCATCTGGCGTGAGAATTAACTCTTTAGGTACCCAGTGCTTCTGTTAAGGGAACCCCCACCTCCCAGTCTTCAATCTGGGCCCTCCAGACCTCGTACAGCAAGGGACCTTCTTGCTTCTCTCTGAAGGTGTTTGGTGACATTTTACACTCCCTCTGCAGGAATGTCTAAATGGGTTAATGGGCGGCTATCCATTAATCATTTCGGTAACCGGTAGCCAGAATGTTTGTTTTTTGTTTCTGTTAAATTACCTAGCGTAATTTTTAAAGTACTATGAGGGCCACTTGGATTGCTGGAAATCTATGAAATAACCTAACCACAGTACAGAATAATTACATTTATATTGGTAATTATATTTTTCTTAAAATATACGGAATAACCATTTTGGGTAAATTTGAATAATATATTTCTTAGGAAACATATTTTGGAACGCATTTTATTGTTACTGTAAAGTAATATGTATTGGTTACCGCAGCCTCAACAAAAAATGCAGACTTGGACCGACAAGCTTAATACATTTCTGCATGTCTAAAAAACTCTAATCCAATCCTCCCCATTTTCATGAATTCCATGAATATGTATTTGAGAGCAAAAGTGATTCCTTTTTAGTAATATGTCTAACTCTGGCGTTAAACTTGATATTCATGTTATATACCTTTGCCAGAAGGACTGTATAATTACTTGTTTTTCATAAAATCTTGGTTCTGCTCAGCCTTTGCTAATGCTGACTTTGTGCCAGGCGACTGATGTAAAGGTGGAGTTATGCGTGGTGTAAGCACGATTCTTTCCACAGCTTAATTTTCAGAGTGCTCCAGATGAATGATGGTCACACCTTTTGATATTTTCAGTTCATATATGAAAATTGGTGAATATATCATCCAGGGCCGGTCAATCCATATATAAGCGACAAAGATGGCCGCCTAGGGTGCCAACTTCTAAGGGGGCACCAACTTTACCCCCTTAGTTAGTTAGTTAATGTAACGCTGTGCTACACAATTCCAATGTGGGGGAAGGGAACATTGTGAAGGTCACTGTTAAAAAAAAAGCTTTGTATGTTATGTGGTGTCAAGATCATTTCAAAATAAGCCAAGAAATTGTTAATAGGATTGTCAGTGATTATTTTTAAAATCCCGATTAATCGCATTCACAAGCACGTTGTTGCAATACTATATATAGTCTGTATATTTAGTATAGAAATTATATCTCAGCACTGTTGAGTTCTTTAGTTTGACTGGTCGGAAGGGTGTTGATGAATTACTTATGAAAGCATATGTAGTGCCAACCGGATGAATTACAGTAGGAAATCAATGTGCTATTATAATCTTTAATGTATACAATTTTTATTATGTTATTGCATAAAATTAAACAACATTAAACAGTGAACAATCTTTATTTCTTCTCTCTTATCATTTGCGCATTTACCAAGGCAGAGGACTCTCAGGACGGCTTGTAAACAAATACGGAAACAAACAAACAAACAAACAAATCCCATAAGGCAGGGGTGTCAAACTGCAGTCCTGGGGGGCCGGAGCCCTGTGTAACTTAGTTCTCTCCCTGTTCCACCACAAATGACTCAGCTCAAGAGCTGTGTGGTAATTAGCACAAGGAGTTGAATCAGGTGTGTTAAATGAGGGGAAACCCAAAAATGTGCAGGGCTCCCGAGCCATAAGGCATCCAAGGTTGTGTACAAACAAAGACCAATACTTATTCATGTAACTGTATCCATTTGTATAACTATAATCCAGAGATGGATAGTTCAGGTCCAGAAAATTCACAGTCACAGAATCCAACTGGTTTGTTGAAACAATTTTTTTGTCTAAATTTTCATTTTCTGGACCAGAACTATCCAACTCTGATATGACCCGAATTACATTAATATGACCAGAGGCCCCTGAAGTATTTGAGTTGTCAAAGAGCCCCCTACTCTTTTCTCCAATAGTGTAGTTACCGAGGGGAGAGAGAGTGGCTAAGGTAAAAGTCGTTGGTATGGATGAGGGGGATTTTATTAATCAGGCTTAGCTGAGGCCCTGTTTGCGCAGACGAATGTCATTTTGGAATTCCGCCTCCACCTGCCGAAAAGAATTTGACGTGTAAGCGGAATTAACGATGAAGGTCCTATGGTGCCATCGTCTGGCGAAATGGGAGTGACGCAAATCTAATATAGTTAGAAAGCAACTTAATCTGGATATCCACTCTAGCCTGTATTACGCGTTCAAAGGTGCCCACTTTATTAACTACCCCTACGCTGTAAAAGATGGGACACATGTGTATCTCGCTTTAATATGCCTTTTTAAGTGATTATATCATTGATATTTGAAAACAATGTGAATAACCTTTTTAAATAAACCCGTTTAAATCTCAATTTACCGGTGTTTCGTCCTGTGTTATCATGTTTCGCAGTTTATCAGTAGCCAGAGACACCTTGATTGTTGGATTTTTATTTGCTAACTTTTGTTCATTTGTACAGTTTGGGTAACTGCTTAAACATATGTATGTTTTAGGATATATCTTTTTTTAAGTCATTGGAAGAAGTTAGTCATGCATAGAGCTTGATGCATGAACTGATTTGTGCTTGGCCGTAGCGTTCAAAGAGTAATCAGCCACATCATCGTGACTTGACAGTTTTCAGAACTGTTTTTTTTTTTGTCTTTCAACTTTTCACATAAAATAGCCCAAAAGCCCAGCGAGTTACCAAGGTCTGACACAATCTATATCATTTAATTCTCCAGCTGGGCACTTGATTCTATGCCTGGAATAAAATGTTAGATAACTAACAAATATAAAAATATGCTTGTAATATGAGAATTAAATGTGAGGGAAAAGTATTATGTGACAAAAATGTAGACAAAGAGTTCTTGTTAAATGTACGAACAAACTGAAAGCTATAAGGTGCGAAATACAGCATACAAACACTAAACCAATCTATACTTGAATTGCTTATCTATAATGACGCACCACTTCGCCGTCATCGAATCGCCGAGTGTTTTCTGGAACGCTCTCGGCGTGCGTGATGACGTCAGGGGCGTCTGCGGGGGAAGTCGACGTAAGACGCAGGGAGCGGCCGCTCATATTATATTGTTGATATTCTTCGAGCTGAACGTTTCTGCTGGTGGTGATTTACACGGTGGGTGTAATAAACACTCAGTCCTGGAGATTAGCTGAAGTTAAACTTGCTGACGGGAACAAGTGTTGCGGTGAGTGAGCTTAAAACGGGGTTTTTAAAGTGAACTTTGTCCGAAGAAATAATGTTTTTTTTTTTTTTGCTTTGGGTGAGCGGATAGAGTTTAAGCGATTGATTTTACATGTTGAATATGAAACGGTTCGCTGGCGTCGGTTCTGATAAACTGTATTCAGCGCTGTGGTCTGGCTACGGCGTGTTTGACTAACTACGGACACAGTCGGTGCTGGCGCGGCCTGAAAGATCGGTGACATTTTCCGGGCCGGATTGGTTCTTGGTAACAAAAATGCAGTGGAGCGCATAATGACGGTGCGGCCGCGGCCATAGTTAGATACCGTTATGGGTGAACTGTCAAGCAGGCCCAGTTCGGGTTACAGTGCGGCGCCTTTAGGAGAAGCTCAGCACAGCAGGCCGTGTGTGTGTGTGTGTGTGTGTGTGGGGTGGGGTGGGGTGGGAGTCCTTGGTAAAGCGTGAGTCAGCAAAATCTGATGTTGACGCTGATGGGTGAAACTATAAGAAGATCATATAATCAAACTGCACTGCTTATTCGACAGACCCAGTACAGGGTCGTGGTGCTTATCTTAGCCTGGACAGGATTTTATTCGATCTCGGTACACACACCAGGGTTGCCAACATTACATTTGTGATTTTACTGACATGCCAAATGGATTTACGGACTGTCGGTGAATTTACAAGCGGTTGACATCCCTGACACACGCACACCGACGCAGGTTCCACTGAACTGCATGATATCGGACTTTGCCATGAGCATCGAGTACCCAGAGGAATCCTACAACAAACACGGTGAGAACGTCGGGTGGTTAGCAGGTGTGAGGGGACAGTGCTGCCCACTGAACCACCATGTCACCTGTATGTGTTTGTCTATGTGTAACAGGGCTTCACTAGGGATTCACCCTGTGGAAAGTGTTACGCTGCGCTCAGGAGGGAGTTGAAAACTCTCACGTAGCAACCATACAGGTGGGAAGGATCAGGTCCACTTTAGGGTTGTCCCGATTATATGAATAATCAAGTAATCTACAGATTAATCTCATGATTAATCGAGTAATCGTTTATATTTAATGTAATATAATTCGCGCTAGGAAGGAATCCATCAACCAGTGCAGGGTGCGCAGTCAGTGACACATACGGTCAGTTTAAAGACACTACTTTATTTAAGTTGCATGTTTTTGGACAGTGGAAGGAAACTGGAGGATTTGCAAAAAAACCACCATGCAGGGTGAACATGCAAACTCCACACACGCGCAAATCGGCGGTGCGCGACGGCACCGCGACCCACTGCGCCATTCTGACAGTCTTGCACGATGTGTGATGTTAATATTAACATAGCATTTCATGCACATGCAACTGTCACATCTCAAGGGCCATGAGTCTGGTGGGTTCAAGCTTCAATAAGTTGCGCTAAAACTTTTTTTTTTTTTTAACTGTCACTGGAAATGAAACTTGGTAGGCTTTATTTTATTTTAATGATTCCTTTTCAAAATCATCTAGTATAGGCAAGCATAAATAAATACATCAGTCTAAAGTTTATCGTCGCTTCTTTTGCATGAGCTCTGCATGCCCATTATATATTGCGGGTTTCCACCTCTTGCGTATCTGGCGCAACACTCACGCTTTCAAACTCTCATGTTCACGCAAGAAATCTTGCGGCACATCTATATTATTCCATTATAAACCTAAAATTACCGACATTTAGAGTGTGGTAGTAGTTTCCAAACTGTACAGAATATTTACAAGGTAATAAAAGTTTTGCATGCATGTAAATGCATATGCAGACTTGTCTGGAATTGAAAATCTCATGCCAGCCAGCTGACCAAAGTTGGTAACACTGTGCTATGTAAGATGATGTGGCTAAGTGACAGGGCTGACCTTCGTTTTAGCAGCAATTATTTTGGTATACAGGAATCGTACAAAGTAAATTAAGCAACATAATTTAAGTCAATGTGATGATGGACAGGCTAGGCTACTCCGCAAGGCTAAATGACATATATCTAGTTTGTCCTCGCATTATTAATTTCCTGAATGTCTTTTAAGACGTGCTGGTATTGCGGTCGTTCTGTGATGATATTTAAGTTCTGCTTTGCATTACTTAGAGACGACTGCATTTTCATTCCCTTTTAATGTGAATTCAATTATTTGGACCTTCATACAGTGTGTCTTCCAGCATATTGCCGAGTAATGGAGAAGGGAAATGTTAATCAATACTTTTTAGTAATTGAGTTTAATCGAGTAATCCTGACAGTTCTAGTCCACTTGCATTCTGATGTCTGTCAGTTAGGGTCATATTTAAAACCAGTGCACGAATGTGTAGTAACTGCGCCCCCCACCAGGAGGCAGTGTAGCTATTATAGGAAACCATCTGTAGTTCCTGTGTATGGGGTTTGAGAGCTAAGAGCTGTAGGGCTGTGTGATATGTCAAAATTCTGTGAGTAATACTGCAGTGTTTATAAAGCAAAAAGGAGATTAAATTACCTGATATAAACTATAGCCAAATATAACTTGTATACCAATAGAGTCTGTGAAATAAGTTAGTCTTTTTTCCCTTTTATTGTGCAGTTAGGAGACAGTAACAAAGTAAAGTGCCATGGAGTTTCCGGATTTGGGGGAACACTGCTCGGAGAAGTCCTGCAAGCGCCTGGGTAGGTTATTCAGCAGCTCCCGGGAATGCTCTGATAGCGAAATTGTCAATTGTAATAGGAAAAAGTAAAAAATTGTCTGTTCCAACTTATTTCATAGTATTTTCATCTTTGGCAGATTTTCTACCCATGAAATGTGATGCTTGTGAAGAAATCTTTTGCAAAGACCACATCACTTATGTAAACCACAAGTGCACCTCATCTTACAAGAAGGTAAGCTTTTAGTTTAGGGTTTGAGGATGGGTCGGGGGTGTTTGTCGGGCTTAGTGTGACATGGTGCACTCTGTGCTCCACAGGACGTCCAGGTTCCCGTATGCCCTCTCTGCAATATGCCCGTCCCTGTCAACAGAGGGGAAATCCCTGATATCAAAGTGGGAGAACACATGGACCGGGAGTGCAAGTCGGACCCGGCTCAGAGAAAGAAGAAGGTATGGAGGCTTCTGCAAGTGAACAGGAATGCTAATAATATTACCAACTAGGGCTGGGCGATAGCGATATTATTTCGTGCATTCGCAATAATCACCCGGGCTTCAGATGACGGGCAAAGCATTTGTTCGGACACTGGCGTCTCAGTACTATGTGGACGTTTACTTGCACCCACAATATGGTAAGCAGATTAGTAGTACACCTAAAATATTAATGAGAGGTGCATTGTGAGGTCCAAAAGTTAGTAATCTGTATAAACTGATCACCAAATTCTAAATTTGGTGTATCTTTACTTAATTGTGTTGGATTTAAACTGTAATAAGTACCGTCACACCACCGACATATTTTTACCTTGTTTATCCACAATACCTCCTCTTTTTAAAGATGTAGCTGTTGAGATGTCCCTGTCCTCACAGACACTCCAGCGCTTACTGCTTCCATGTTTTACCAAAACAGTAGCATGTGGTGTGCGCCGCTAACCGAATTAGGATATGCCGAATTTATACAGATCACTAACTTTTGGGCGTCACAGTCCGCGTCTCATTAATATTTTAGGCACACTATTAATCTGCTTACCTAATTGCGGGCGTAAGTAAATGTCTGTTTAGTACCGAAAAGCCATTATCCGGACAAATGTTTCATCCGTTATCTAAAGCCCTGGTGATTATTGAGCATGCGCCATATATTCGAGATTACAATCCAGTGTGATATTGTGCAGCCCTGTTACCGATCAAACTTTAAAATCTGAGGCGCTTCACCGTTAACTTGCAGACTAAATCTCAAACTGCCACCTTTATAGTCTTGTTTCTTTGGGCCCTGACTTTGCAACTCTTGTATCTGATTGATATATTGAAGGCTTTTTGATCATTAGTATTAAATATTTTTTTCCACTGTATCACTTTTCTTTCTCCAGATTTTTACAAATAAATGCTCCAAGGGGGGCTGCAAGCAGAAGGAAATGATCAAGGTGACATGTGACCAGTGTCATTTAAACTACTGTATCAGGCACAGACATCCTTTGGACCATGACTGCAAGGCTGACAGCCGGCCCTTGTCCAAGTCTGGGTAAGGGCTATTCCTATGCGGCCCCTGCTGGAGCTGCGGATTAAGCATTAATGTAGTTGTTTTTGTTTTTCTTGTTCTCCCTCCAGACATGCCTCCTTAATGCGATTGCAGGGTGCTACTGCTAGTAATGGCAGCGTAGCCTCCAGTAGGGGGAGCTCAAGGTCTGTTCCCAACGGTCTGAACGCTAACGGCAGATCGCAGCCAGACAGGTGGGTGTCTGATTAATAAGGTATTCTAGTCTGTGGTGTATTGGGGGAGACCCAAATGTGGATAAATGTAAACTTGGCACAGGGTTGTGTTTTTGTGGCGTTCGTCTAGACCTTATTTTGGTTCCCTGTCGTCTTTTGCCCGCCGGATCAAGGAGCTGTTCAACAACAACACCGAGTCCACCTACGGCACAGCCTATGGCGCCGAGGGCCGTCTCCCAGTCTGCCTCCTTCCAGGCCGGAATGGTACGTTCCTCACACGATGATACAACTGGCAACCGGTACAACTGGCAACTTCGGCATTACAGAATGAAATGATGGAAACATCTGATATTTTGTCAGAGCCTTTTACGTGTTAGAATGGTGTAATGTGATTTTGTGTGAGAACAATAGATAAAAGAGGTATGCGAGATATCAGGAAGAGACAAAACATTCAGGCGCCTAGAAGAATGTCTGGTGGCTTATGTGGTGATTTCCGTGTAAAATGGTAACGGCAGTTTCAGAGTGAGAATCAGCACTCGATTTTCATGTTCAGTGAGGTTATTAATTTACTAAAAAGCAGTTTCACGGTTGTAGAGCTGTACGGAAACGAGACCTATGGGAGATGAACAAAGTTGCTGATATGTCGGTGAATGTGTCAGATGATGGGTGTCCTGCTGCAGAATGTACTCGTCTCCTCCCAGCCATGCAAGGTGCCCCTTTTGTCCGTATCCATGGTGATGCCGCGATCGTAGGGGTGGTAGTGTCACTGGCCCAGCCTGCTTACTCAGCTGTTGTGATGAAGCTTGCCTCTGCTTTTTCTGTTTTGTTTTCCTCAGACTGAGGAGCAGGCTCTGCAGAGGGCGCTGGAGATGTCTCTGGCAGAGTCCGCACCCAGCTCCCGGCCGGCGCTCAGGTGACTGACCCGCCTCAGACCTCCTCCTTGTGGTCTCCCCATGATCTCGACCATCTGAGTCATTTTTAGTACTGCATTTCTGATTGTGTTTTACCCAAAGCAACTTTATTAGAATATCAGCAGAACAGGGTTGCTAGTCTGTCCTTTACCAACAGTCTTCCTGCCGTATTGTCCTGAGGAGCTGTTGGCCATGGTCTGTGCCTGTTTCTGTCTTTCTCTGTCCTCATAATGAGCCATCCCTTCCTTGGCCATGCACTATAATTCGAACATTTAATATCAGTATGCAGACAGTACTAAGGACGGGGTGGGAGTATCTCACGTCTCTTTTGGCCTGTATGTGGGCGGAATCATGGTCCGTCTCCGCTTTGCACCTCTGACCGTATAATAGTGTGAACTCCATCTAGTATTTCCTGGCCATTTATCCGAGTAATACCTTGACAGTGCAGTTGGTTTACAGGGTCACTGACATGGGCCAGTGTGATGTCAGTCTGGTGTGATGATCTTGGTTAAAATGTCGTCCTTTCTTGTCTCTCAGTCCTCAGGAGCAGGAGGATCTTGCTTTGGCTCAGGCCCTCTCTGTTAGTGAGCAGGAGTTCAGGCTCCAGCAGCGGAGACTACAGGTACCCGGAACCCTTAGCAGTCCGTAGCATGCTAACAGGACATCGCCTAGGTACTTGGGCTTTCGGCCAGCCTCCCTTCCTTATTTAACCTCAAAGTCCTTTATTCACAGCTCAGGCATCGCTGAATATGTGCGTTAATATAAACATCAGTACTTTCCGTTAAGGAAAATAGAAAGACAAAAAAAAATCTATCCATTGATGACAGTAAAGGAGTCCATTAGTCATACACACTCATGCTGGTAGCAGGCTGTAGACGCTGCCTGATATGTAACAGTGAATCGTTAGTGCAGTTAGTTTAATTACCATAACTCCCCGAATCACAGAGGCGCATGCAGACCGCAGTGTTATCTGGCAGTGAACAGCCGCCCAAACGGGTGCGGATCCCCAAGTTGGCAGGGCTGGCTAATGTAGGCCTGCCTCTCCGTGATGTGGGCAGCCCGT
>JAODLD010000051.1:5747306-5761503 GCA_026781065.1 Mormyrops boulengeri | reverse complement strand
AATACGCCATGTGCTGGCTAATGTAGGCCTGCCTCTCCGTGATGTGGGCAGCCCGTAATACGCCATGTGCTGGCTAATGTAGGCCTGCCTCTCCGTGATGTGGGCAGCCCGTAATACGCCATGTGCTGGCTA
Source organism: Mormyrops boulengeri (assembly GCA_026781065.1). Taxonomy (NCBI): domain Eukaryota; kingdom Metazoa; phylum Chordata; class Actinopteri; order Osteoglossiformes; family Mormyridae; genus Mormyrops; species Mormyrops boulengeri. The sequence continues at coordinate 5,761,371 of JAODLD010000051.1, read as the reverse complement.
ACGTAGGCCTGCCTGTCCATGATGTGGGCCCGTAATACGCCGTATGCTGGCTAACGTAGGCCTGCCTGTCCATGGTGTGGGCCCGTAATACGCCATGAGGCTGCCTCTTTTTCTAGGGGAGACCCATCCCTCAGGCATCCTTCTATGCTTTTAGTTTAATGTATTTTTGTCCTCTCTGGTGGTCTGACTGGTTTTCATTGCACCATGTTCTGAGTTTGCTTCATGTGATTTGCTCATATGGGTTTGCCTAAGCTGTTTCCTCCCCCGTCCCCCCGTAGACAAGAGATGCCAAACAGTCCACCTGCAGTGTGTCCTAACCCTCGATCTGTGACCCCCACCACCACCACCACCCCTCGCTGCTGCCTGTCTGCTCGTGACCATTGGGGATGTTCCCAAGCCACGCCGTAGACCCCGCTGATGTCATTGGCCGCTCTGAGCCAATAAGACTCGAGATTTATATTGTCCTGGTTGATTGCTCTGTATATATTTTATATAAATCATGTCAATCATGTCTTAATGTAGATTTTTCTTGAATAAATTATGAAGCACAGAATAAGCTCCAAGAGTTGTGGGCTATTTAATGTTTGCTTGTTTGACCTCATTATGGATGCAGTGAGGAAAAGGTTGTGTTTCTGTCATGCAAAATAATGCTGCTCCTCCACTTAAGATTCAAAGCAAACCTCCTATGGCATCTTGTTTTAAATGAATAAGGGGAATATGTCTTGCCCTTGTCTTGCCACTAGATGTCAGGCTAAGACAAGAAACATGAGTAAACTGTCTAAAAAAAAAAAAAAATTAATGTAACACTTGGTCTGGGGGAATGTTTGCAGATGGTTGGATTTTTATGTATTTACTAATTTGAAGCTTAAATGCATAACAGAAAAAGAAAATAAAAATTATTTTTGTGCTCCTAAGGCAGAATCGTTTGAGGTTATGTTGTGCGAGTAGTGTGCAAAACTATTTCAGCTACACACTGTGTACAGATAGTGGCACGCCATCAGGGGATGACATCCCGGAACCTGACCTGTAGGCCCTCTGGGTTCAATTCCCACTGGTAGGCATGTAAAATTTAAGTTTATCTAATATAACCCAGTTTTTTTCTTCTACATTGAAATTAATACCCTATTCCCAAGAAAAGAACTTTTAAATATTTAATCGAGGTGTCTAGCTCTAAGAATGCCTAATTAAGTTGTATAGGAAATGGACAGAGATGGGTTGGCGCCCCATCCTGGGTTGTTCCCTGCCTTGCGCCCGTAGCCTCCGGGATGGGCTCCGGACCCCCCCTGAATAGGATGAGCGGTTTCAGAAAGTGAATGGATGGAAATGGACAGATAATGTTGGTAAGTACTATTATGTATGGCTACGTGAGTAACACTTGACAGGGCACAAATACTTACTAACCACTCGGTTACTACTGAAGTACAAATTATGAATAAAAGATGTCACAATTCATAATGATAAACATGACATCAGTATTCTGTTCATTACTTGTTACCTCAGTAGTTCATAAAGGGTTACGGAATTAACAGATATAGTAACAAATAGTAATTGCTTGAGGTCTAACACGTCACGATTCATTGGTGAATTAAGATCAGTATGTAAGACTTTATGGTTAATTACTACATAAGTAATAGCATAATACTATATTATTTGTGCCCCCTAAAGTAAAGTGTTTGCGCCAGTGAGTCTTTGAAAGGCCCAACCCAGATTTCTGCATGACTCCTCGATCCCCCACTGTCCTTGACACCATCTCCATGCCTGCGTTTATCGCTCCGTAACTTTGAATCACGGGATCGCTGTTTATGTGCCATAGACATGCATCACTCATCAGTCATGTCTGATTGCACGTCCTTATCATAGACAGCTGAGCACCTGGTGATTAATCCCACAGATTGTGTCAGAAACTGAAATGTAACATTGGGTGCAGCCGAGTGCGAGAAAAGAAGACGATTAAAGATGCATTTGTAATGTGAAGCTTTCCACGAGATTAACTCATATCAGTGCCTGTTTTTATGAATGGAAGTCCTCATACACTTTTTTTTTCTTTTACTTAAATGCATCCTGACAGAATCCCTGATGCTGCCAGTGTCTTCCGGCAATCTCCATTCATATCCTGTATCCTGGTAAAATCCGATTCAGTGAGTGGTTCGTTATCACTATTTGAATTTGTTTTCCTTTTTCTGTTTCGAGTCACCCATCTTTCAGGAGAAATGACAAGAAAAATGGGCAGGAAGGTGATGAACTGATTCACATCCCACAAGTTTTAAACTGACATATTTCAGGGATTTCATGTTCTGTATAACTGTATGTATTTGTCCGACATCACAGAAAAAGGCAATTTGGTGGAATCCTCATTTTCATGCAGTTTGTGGGCAGCCATTTTATTTGTTAAATACAGTGCTGTACAAAAGTCAAAAGAAATGCTTAAAGCTATTTATCTGGGTAGTAAGTGCACATTTGCTCAGAACAAAAAACACAATTTAACACTAGAATATATGCAAACTAAGGGCTAGACAATAAAAACTCGTTTAAATTTCTTCTGTTCTCCAAAAAGATACTGATATCTTGCTGGATGGCTAGATAAACACCACTTCGGTTAACTTAATTAGTTAAAAAAGTCAGCGAGATATTGATTAGCCATATGGTCGAGTTAAAAAAAAATGGTTTCTGGAAATAATGGGGTGATTTTAGAAGAGGGTTTGAAATGGCTCCGCTAACACACTTTAACAGGCATAACATCATAGTTTTACAGCAACATAAAGATCATTTAAACATCATTTTCTTTGGATGCCTTAGACTTTTGCACAGTATTCTATACGTTATAATTCAGGAGCACATGTTCACTTTTAACTTGCAGGAATCAATAGACACTATGATTATCAGAGCACTGCAATCCCACACACACAGAGTTTTACAGCCATCATTACAGGTATGAGTAATTTTAGTCTAATGTGGTTCATATTGTACAAACCTCTACTGAGAATATCACAGGAGGATCAAAGTTGGATGACAAGGAACTTCATCACCCATTCATTCATCCTCCTCTATGAACCGTGACCCTAACACCTCACCGATAACCCACCGCACACCTTCTGGGACCTGATGCTCATTTCATTTTCCTGCATCATCTCAATTGCCATTTGTTTGTTTTTTCCCTGTCTCCACTCCTCTACCCAAATATAGCCCACCCCCCCCAACCCCCGTGTCATGTGGTTCTGTCCTGTACTCCGTGAGTCTCACACACATCAGTCACGATCACTGTAAGCTTCTGCCAGACTGCCAGTATCATGCTATGAGGCGTATGTTCCCTCACAGGTTTTCTGCAGAACATGTGTGTTTCTCCATGTGGGTGACATGGCCTGTTGTTACCTCTCAAAGGACAAAATTCACCCACAAGCAAAGACAGGAAAGGTCAGATACATACAAACAGCGTCTCCTGCTGGTCCGAGGGATTATCTCCACTGGTTACTACGTGGGTGATTTTAGAGAGAGACAAAGAAGAACAAGATGATGTATCATCCAGAGAATATCCAGTTTTAATGAAAACTTCCCCCTAGACATTGTGGTGGGGGAGGGGGGGGGCACGCTGCAGTGGCTGATGGGCGGCGTGTGACTCACCGGTTCAAAGGCTCATGTTACGCTTGCTGTTCTTCCGCTTGGTGCTTAAACCGAATCGCTTAGCTGGGTATCCAGCAGAATGATTAGTTAAGAGGATGAACCAGGAGCCCTCTGAGTATCGGATGTGATTTCTGGCTAATCGTGTGACTGTGTTACAAATGGCACGAGCTGGGCTGATTGAGATGACTGAGGTCTTGGTCACCTGTGTGGGTGGTCATTATGTGCCTTTCCTTGGTGACGTAACTGACTACATACGCAACGTCTAAAATAGGCAGACGGAGGCCATGTCATACAGGTCCGTGCCCATCCCGTGTCACTTCCTGTCCTATAATCAAGTTGTCATGCCACAATAGGTGTATTCTCTATCCTACAGGTTTCATCATATGTAAATTACGCTTAATTTCACAGGATGACCCTTAGAAAGAAAAAGAATGCGATGAATTTAACTTTTATCTCTGCATTGTGCTGGTAGTTCTTAGTATATTTTTATGGAAGAGTTCAAATTCAAAGCATCTTTTCTCTGGCTTTTTACCATCAGGTGAAGATGCACATCTGGGTGTAGCTTTGAAATCCACCGGAAGGCTTTGCTACTCAATATCCATATGGCTGTCTGTCTAGGTAGCTTCAGACAGGAGGACCATGATTCAGTTGTTATTCCAGCCAGAGAATTTTACAGACACAGGGAGTCAGGCGGGGGTCACGGAAAAGCTGCGCGCTCTTCCACACTCCCGCCATGAACGCGAGATGCTGCCATCAGGGAGACGCTGTTGATTTATTTCTCAGGCTGGGCGCCGTGCGTGCGCGCGGGCTGGGGCGTGCATCGCAAATGTTTCCTCTCCTGCAATGTGGGTTTACCGTTGGCTATTAATTAGCGATGTAGTGACTCACTGGCAGAGGAGAAACCCGTGTTGGTGTGGGAGTGTTCCTACATATGCTCGATACAGAAGCCCTCTGTTCTGATCTGTAAAAAAAAACAAACAGGGCCTGTGATCGCGCTGACTGTAAGGCCGGGGTCTTTAGCCCACGAGTTCCCACACTTACCATCCTCCGCTCATTTTCGCATTTCACCCTTCTGTAATAGCCTCGGTTTCTGAAGGGCAGGGGTGGGGGTGGGGGGCAGGATGGATGGCTAATACGTCTCTGGGCCTCTTCACTCACACGTGCTGCTCCTTTATAGAGAGCAAGGTGCTGGGACGTTCTGATCTGTCCTCGAAATGCAATCCGCCTGCTGTCCCTCCCTCTGGCAGACTGGACGTGGTTTCCTTTGTTTACTCCCTGAGCGCATCATCCTCTGCCTTTCATTACTTTTTGTTAATTTCTTCTCACCGCTCCTCTGTGCCGAAACTAAACCGCTTAATTAAACAGCCAGTCCTTCTCTCAGAATCAATCACAGGACAGAATCACACACCTGAACCTGAAGGAAAAATCACATTCAAGCACCCTTCAAAACATGACAGTACATTTTATTTAAGCAATGCACATTATTTTTGAGAAAGCCAAATCAGCCGGTCCTTGGTACAAATGGAGGTTAAAGGTCTTAACTGGGGGAAAATGACTCTGTGGACCCTAGGATTTGAGCCCACAGCCTTCTGATCACAGACACAGCACCCTAACCCAAGAAGTTACACACCACCCCACTAGTGGGGTAAACCAGGGCTGAAGATTCCTATTATGTATCAGAATTAAGTTCCTCAACTGTTGTTCTAGATCGGGGTAGACAGCCCTGATCCGGGAGTGCCGGTATCCAGCAGGAACACACCTGCGTCCGTCACAGAGCCGCGGTCGCCATGGTGAATAGGCAGCTCCCCCCCTTTCTGAGACCGCAGACTTGCTGGGTCTTTGGCACCAATGGGACGCCCAGATGACCAAGCGACAGCATCATAAGGCCTCAATGCTCCTTTGAAAGGCAGTTATCGCAGTGAATGAGCTGATAAAATGAATTGCAAACTCTTTCTGTCCAGTGTTTCTGGTATTTTTTTATGGTTCATCTATGAGAGGAATGTGTTTGGCACATTCCAACTGTATATCCAGTACAGGTTCATAGAGAGCTGGGGGCATCTCCCAATGGGCATGTGAGCACCCTGGGCAGGACATGCACACATCTACATGACTTACCCCCAGCCAGTAGAGCTAGGTCACTAACAAGGCAGTCCGACAAGCAACTTATTTTAGACAGTGGGCTAGTATTGAGTTTTTTGTACTTGGCCATAGTGTCTAAATGGTCCAGCTTATTTTCCAGCCCTGCTTATACATGCACTGACACAATTTGGACAACTTAAGTCGTTTGCACACGTAAACTTCAGACACGGTCTGGGGAATCAGGTCCGGGCATTATCCGGAGTTTCCCTTTCACACATGGTGACAGCTGGAGATTATCCATGTCAGACATGTTCACACCTAACAGAAATACTGTGGTTGGTTTAGGCGAGGGGTGGAGCTTGGGTAGAGTATGTAGGAGGCAGGACATGACAGAAATATGCTGCGGAAATCGCAGGGTTTTATTTACCACACAGCTGAGTCTCACGCCACTCCTTGAATCTGTCGATTGATTTTTTATGGCATCAGCTCCTACCGAGAGAAGTTCGCAAATCTCGTCGTCTCTCCAGTCAGCCATGTTTGTAAATAACCTCTCATGTGTTTGTAGTCTTTTGTTTTTGTGCCAGACGCATGAAAGAAACGTCATTAAAACATCCACTTGCTCACGGTGAATTCTCTGGAGTTTCCTGCTTCATTCACATATGGGGGTCAACTGGAAATTACCCATATTTTATACTAGGGAGCCAACTCGTCTAACTGCGGGTGTTTGGACAGCAGGCAGAAATACAGGAAGTGACACAGAGAGAACGCGCAAACTCCATGCACACAGCACACTGTTTAAACCCTAGCCCTAGATCTCACATTCGGTGTCTCATGTGGTCCAAACACAACTCAGCACCTAGTGTGGGAGCCTCGCACCTCTTGGCTTTGATTCCTGTGCCCTCCTCTGTGCATGTGAATTACAAATGGTCTCCATGTACTAGCATTATGTATCCCTATGGTCCAAAGACATGTGGTTTATATGCAATAAATAGTATACTGCTGGATGCCTGTGACTGACAAAGAGCTGGCAGTTTACGTATCCACTGTTTGGGCCATTAGCGTTAAGTGTGTCCATTATAGCCCGAATGGACATGCTCCGCTGTTACAGGGTGTGCCCTCGGATGATCCTGAATCCGTTCTGGAGTGTCCCCTGTCTCGTGCCCTTTGATTCAGGCTCGCTGCCACCCGATTCTGCATTAGTGGTTTTGGAAATAGCAATATGTCTGCATTTTAAATATATTACACTTAGTGCTGCATTGTCTGGTCCGCGGATTCAGACATTTGTGTTCAGGGTGGCAGTGCATGTAGAGGGGAGCTTTAGAGTCACCAACTGGTCTAACTGAACCAAGGGTCGCGTTGAACAGGAGCCACCAAAGATGAGATTTAAGATGCATGAAGGTCCTGGTGAGCAGTAAACAGGATTCAGGATGCAAATGTGACCGCACGACCAGATGGAATACCTTTCGTAAAGGCAATCTAGGAAGACCACGCAAATTCGTCAGAGACACCAGTGATTTCCCCACATAAAAATGCAGAAGTTTATTAAGCAATAAAATACACTCAATACATTAAAAGCCAATTAGGCCATTAAAACAGATGTAAAGGAGCAGCACTGGGCTTCACTGCGGCTGGCTGGAAAGAGGACACCTTCCAGACACTATACGCCACTCGTGAACACACTTCTAGCAGAAACCAGTGCAACACCAAGATAACCCTCCACGTCCTACAGCTCAGCCTGCTGCCCACTTCAACCCCGCTGCTCCTGTACAATAAAACGAAAGAATAAATAAACAAGAGAAACTGCCCCACTGCCGACACACGACCGAAGGGGCAATATAACTGATCGCGATCCTCACAGTTGCACATTCGGAATGGCCGCCGAAGAAATAATTAAAAAAAAATAAAAATAAAAACTTTGACGTAGACAAAACAGCAGAATCGCCAGGGACTGCAAGATGGAAACCAAGGGAGCAACAATCACTCTCGCTGCCATATGCAGCCAAACCTGCGAAGCAACAAACGAGAGAATAGCATTACACACCAGAGTATGCAATAAATGGCAGTATACGATCACACATACCCACTAATACGCTGAAACCACTGCCCCGAGAGCAGAGGGAAGGGAACACTGCAAGCTCCACAGGCTTGCTCGCTAGGAGGAAAACAGCAGGCCAGAGACCAGGACTAAATTAGGATGGCAACCCAGCCAGGGTCTGCGAGATACAATAAGCGACCCACCTCAGCAAAGACCGAATCCGCAAAACGGAGGCACCCGACGACCGATATACCCCCAATGTGGCACGAGTTGGGTGCAATTAATAATGGACAATGCTTTTGGTCGTGCTGCCTTAAGCAGCCGCAAGGGGGAAACTTCCCGATACCACGTAACGTCAGCAAAACGTACACGTCGAACTAATTCTCCCACGCTCTTATATGGCATCAGCTAGCTCCGCCCTCCCCGATCTAAAAGCCATAATAAAGCCAGACAAATAAACCCTAATTAAAGTAATTAGGTATGCACCTTCATAAGAAAAGCAACACCCAGTACTTCGACCTGTCACACAAAGCTCACCTTCAATCTGGAAAATAAGTCTGAACCAGGACAGACAGAACCAATTCACACTGCTAAGCCAAATAGTGCCTGGAGGCTGGAGAGAGGAAACCGATCAAAGACTGGACCTGGAACACAGGATGCCAGGAATGAGTGGCTAAGCATGACCTCACACAGGACAACAGGAAATAGCTGACTGGAGTCTCTTTAAATAGGCTGATGGATTTCTAGATTAACTGTAGCTTTTAATGCTTAGCATGGGAGAGCTTCCGGCTGCTGATGTTTCTGTGTAGTACAGCCTTGCCTGCATGTGATTTTAGGCAAAGGACAGATCAAAAGTGCTCTTTGAGCAACTCTGAAAATGACTTATTACAAGGTACACAATGCTTGGATTGGACGACATCTTTTCATCTGATACAAGTTATGAATCACTGATAGCAAGGAAGGCAGGGGCTCACAATCTAACCATATCTCTGCATCAGGAGGACCAGCAGTGTACAAATCTAAGAGGTCACTTTAACAGTATTTTTAAAATAAAATACAGCTACCTTATTTTCCCCTGTGGGAAGGCGCTCATAGCCATGACATTCTCCATTAGAGACAGAGACGTAAATAGATACACAGGTCAGCCCGCAACCCTGGGGCCCTTGGGGTTGGGGATCCAGCAGTGGTGTGGTCACACTGCCAGCCACAGCAATTAAACCAGTGACCTTACGCACATGGCCACGCATCTACTAATCTACTGAGCTACGCGGCACCCATTAAGCAACCATGTAACAGGAAAACTCAGATCAACATGCTGTAAAAGACCATTGTGTCACTCGGTCAAATATGACACCTTGTACATGGAAGCCCCAGCACTTAGTATTTGAATAGCTCTTGAAACGGGGGAGGGCTCAGATCTTTAGGGGTGGGACAAAGTCAGGTAACAAACCCATGGTATAAAATACTGGTGTTAGGCCCCTCATGTCCAGCCCTCGTCCCCTAACACCTCAGATGTTCTTACCCTCCCTAAGCTCAACATCAGTCCAGTTTCCCCTTGTTACTCAGAATAACGTGGCTCTGCACATCAGACCCTACTGACGCAAGACCTAGATGTTTATATCTGAATACAAAGAGCAATGTGATGCGTTACTAATACTGCGTCAGTGAGCCGTTGAGCTTATTTTGCAGGGTAGGGGACGCATTTGTTTTTCTACTCTTTTCTCTTGGCGCCCCTCTGTCTCCGAGCTCTGCTACTCATAGAAATCACCACTGCTTTCAGAAATTGAAACCCATCATAAGGTGAATCAATTAAATTCTATCCGCATGCAGTTAGTTAGCAATTCGGCCTCCTTCAGCTCAATATATCTTAATTAAACTGGATGCAAATAATCTACTCTGGAGCTCACGGCGGAATTGATATCTGGCTGTCCGTCCACAGAGTCATCTCCTAAAATTGATTCACAAAGACAGATGAGTAGCCGGACGTAAACATCCCTTTTAGCTACGTGTGGGTCGGAACCCCAAATGCAGACAAGTAAATGCAGTAAAAGGCAGGCAGAGAGGGACTGAGTCGTGTCACGTGAGTGTCTTATTGCACAGTACCCGGAAAACGGACTGGATGTGATTGATGCTGTTGTTACTGCATCATTCTCATGGAGACAGGCTGTCATGGTACGAGGAATGAAAGGGGGGGGCGAGCAGTGAGAGCACGAACTCCGCAGTGACGCCCAAAGATACAAAGACGCTGACGCACATCGCACATTGATGCCGTAGTCAAGAGCCAAAACATCACAGGACCCACGTCCCAACAATCCCAGAATGCCATGGGAGGGGCTGCACTGTCAACAGACAGCGGTAAGAGATGCGTGTGGAAGCCATCATCTAAAGAGTAATTATTAAATTAGTAATTTTATTAACTTAATAAAAGCTAATAATAAAAGCTTTAATAAAAGCTGCCAATTCAGAGTTGTGAGTGCAATTTTATCTGTGTTCAGAAGAGTTAGTGGTGCAAAGGGGGGGGGTTGCTTTGAGTTTATTGTTCATGTATAGCTACACTTTTGATGACTGACTCTTTAAATACTGAGGTGGGAACAAATGGAGAGAGTGGCACATGGCGACAAATCGATTAGAGATGATTTTACAGGCATGTAGTGGGTGACTGAGATGAAAACGCTGCCTGCAGCTCTCGCGAACTGGTCATGTGATTTCGGTCACATGGCTCTGATCAAGTTGCCGCCAGGAACTTCTCCCAAATAAGAGGAGCTGGACATACATGGCGATAGGGCTAACTGTGAAACGTTTGACGTTTGGCTTCTGACAGCTGCTGAGAGTTTGACAGAAGGAACTTATTGAATATTTTACATCTCTGAAAGATAAAGCAGGATTTATTATTTTTACAACATGATAACCTGTAATAAAGCGTACGATTAAAGAATCACAAACCTACCATAAATTCCTGTGTGATTTGATGAATTTATCCTGATATTGAAAAAAACAAATGCCAGTTTCCATCTAGCCATCCATCTATCCATCCATCCAGCGATCCATTTTCTGTACCAGCTTGGCCCATGCAGGGAGCCTATCCCAGAAGCTAAAGGCGCATGGCAGGGAATAGGGAATGAGGGGTGCCAACCCATTGCGGGGCACACAGGTGCCAGGTTCATTTTTCTTGAATATGATTTCTCTTTTTTTGACAGCATTGTCGTGAGTTTGCATAATACGCGTCTGTGTAATGAACGGATGCGTAAAGCCAGATTCACTCCCTGGCTGCTTTGATGGTTTTAAGGATATCGCCAGTTATGGTGTGTCTGTATCACCAGCAGCAGAAGACAAACCTTTTCCCATCTGAAGCTGGAGTTTCCTGAAAACCTGAGCATGAGCACATTTCTGGTGATTCCTTCAGATAAATTATAATCACGGGGCAATTAAAGACATGCTCACTGATCAAGGGTTTGCTGATTATTTCAGAATCCACTCCATCTACGAATGTCGGGTGCTGGGCAGGAAATCGGAGCTACATTAGGCACATCTACCCGATAAACAGGGTTGTCCGTCATTCCTTAGGGACGGATTGAAGGAAAATCTGCTTCAGGAGATACAATGTATTTACACTGATGAAAAACTTTCACAGAAACAGCTAAAATAACTACAGAAAGAACTGCGGCGTGCGTGATTTACACAAACATTTCCTCGGGTATTATTTTTCAATTTATAAGGATTAGATATTCATTTATTTCAATTTAAACAAATTCTAATACAATCCTGAAAGGGCTTGTGACAATCACAGTATGTTCTGAGCTGGAAAGTCACGCAGCAAAGTAATTCAGCTTTAAACACCATCAGTAGAAAGTTAAATATGTTAAAGTCCTGCAGCCAAGAAAACGTCTACACCTGCGCAGTAGGTGTGCTCTCACTCCCAGCCAGCCTGGGGACAAGCAAGAGACCCAGAATGAGGATGGCAGTGCCCAGCCTGTTCGTCACTCCCTCACTGTCACTCTGGAGCTGTCTAATTTACATGGTGCGCTACAGTGGTCTACAGTGGAATGTCTAACCTGTGCTATTCTACTAACACTGCGCCATCTGCAGACAGAATTCATTGAGCTTGTGGTAGTGGGTGGCTCAGTGGGCTGCATGCCTGTGAGCAGAAGGTTGCTGGTTCATGCCCCATATTCCATATGAATTTTAAATATCACTGTTACATGAAATATAAGGTGCCACTGAGCAGATTGGAATATGGATTGCATTTAAACTACTATTTTCAATAATTCACAGTATTAAGTTATATTGTAGTCGGCATGCACGAGATACTAATTTCTGTAGTAACAATAATTATTCATTTCCAGCGGAGATAAAGAGGGAATAGAGTGTGTTCAAAATTAGTTGTATGTTGTTATTCACAATCCATCCAATTAGATAATATATCTGTGTACACTGGTCCAATTAACACACAACAACCAATCATTGAACCATAATTGTTAACTGCGTGCATAACTGGTCTAGGTGAAGGGTTTCTTAGAATATGTCCCGTTTTGTTGTCCACTGGCCATTTCTAGCCGTCGCTCAGCATAGAGGGCAGCAGGATGGGTCAGCGGGTAGCGCTGTCAGCCTGCGGCAGATGGAAGGCATCAGGGCTCTGCTTCTAAAGCGACGTGGGACTGCAGGATGATAATCACCCTCCGGAGCGCTCTGCCCATCTGCCGTGAGAGCATCCGACAGGTGAGAGTAAAAATACAACAGTGTGAAGAACATTTTAATTTCATTAGATATCTAAAGCCCTGAATTACAGATAAGTGTTAAGATGATTATAGATGTAAATCAGTGCCGGCGCCAGAAGAAATCTGATGGGCGGGCTGGAGATTTTCATGGGGTTGTGATGCATGTAGGTCTGGGCGATATGGATCAAAAAACACACTATTTTTAGGCAGAATAGCGGGACATGTCATATATCAGTATTTTCTATGACGTGAGCATAATTTTAAATCAAAGCCCCTTGTGAAATGTTCCACACCGTTTTACTAAAACGGTGTGGTCAAAACGAAATGCAAGAACAGGGTTTCCTACCCTGTTTGCAAATGTAACTATACGCTATTAAGAGTACAACTATGACTATTAAGTACAGAAATTTTCATTATTGCAAACAGATGTCTCAAAATAAAGACAAAAATAAATGATCTGTTGTGTTGCATACGTCCAATCAGGGGCGGACTTACCATAAAGCAAAGGTAGGCAGCTGTTGGGCCCCCGAAAACTAGGGACCTCATGAAGGTAGAATTTCCAGAAGGTACATAGCAACATGTTATCTGCATTTGTATAGACAGTTTTAAGATATACAACTGGGGTCTACCAGTTTTTCCCTGCCAAGCAAACTGCCACAAAGTAGCCTAACAAAAAGAAAACTGCACAAAGATACAAGACTAACATTACATCTCCCTTAATTGTCTGACACTGTCTCTCTAGAGTGGTAGACAACTTGTGAACAGGCGTGACGAAAACACATTTAAATTAACATATGCAAGAATTCAAGACTAAGCTTAGCAAAAGAGGACATGGGTACGCCTCTTAAATATGTTAGATCAATTCTCCGGTGTCAGGGTCAGCACCCGTCTGTCCGAGTCTTTCATGTCTCCTCCCTGTTTGGCCAGCAGATGTCACTAGCCATCCTGTCCTTCCCATTGTCAAAGTCTTCAGTGTGTTTCCCCAGTGCCCCAGATAGCCACATAGTTCAATAAGCTGAGTGTGCGGCTACCTGTAAATGCCTCAGTCATGTGTTCAAATCCTGCCTCCTCTGTTTTAGTATTTTTGTAGATTTTGTTCCCTAGTGTTTCCGTCGTATCAGTTTTCTAGTTCCTGTGTTTTGTGATTTGTATTCGGTTTTGTTTGTTGCTTTGTGCCTGTGGTTGTGTTTTACCTGTCTGCTATTCCCCTAGTGTTAGATTCTGTTTCCAAGTTTGAATTTCTTGATTTAGTTTTATTAGTTTCACCTGTTGCCTGTTTACCAGCCCTTGATAATTCTTGTTGGCCTCTGTATATAAGTCCTGACCCTGCTCTTATATACTCTGGTGGGGAGTCATTGTTGCTGTTGATGATATGTTGTTGGCTATGCATGTTCATTTTGTTAGTTATTTTGTACCCTTTTTAGTTTTGACCCCTCATGGTCTGTTTTTTTTTTTTTAGTGTTTCCTAGTGTCTTCTGCTTCTATTAATAAACCCCTGTTGTGTTCCTGGAGCTGCCAGTGGATCGTCCAACTTCTTTCCTGCCTGCCCCACGCCTCGCCCCCATGTCAAAAACCCTTAGACCGTGACATCAGGTGTGATACCCCATCAGTATATTTT
>JAODLD010000051.1:5708222-5727854 GCA_026781065.1 Mormyrops boulengeri | reverse complement strand
GGAAGAGAGAGAGAGAGAGAGAGAGAGAGATGGGGGGGGCGGCGAGGACTGAGAGAGGGAGAGAGAGATGCAGACCGAGCTGCAGAGGCTGCTGAATTTGAATGGGATGTTTGGATCATGTTGAAGGCGTTTCGAGGGAAGTATCAGGGAAAATGAAAGTACTGTGAGAAGGCGGCGTGCAAATACCATTGAGGTAAGTACAAGTACAGTCTGCCTTTTGACACAATGCAAGGATTTCTCTGCATTTTTTCCTGCCAGAATGGGTCTAATTCACTTCCTTTATCAACAGATTCATCTGATAAATCAATTATAATGCTTACTTGCTTTAAAGAATCTAATGCAGGTTGTTTAATAAGTAATGTACATAGCAGTCATGCTGTATATATAGTGGTAATCTGATTTGCAGAGACCTTGAGAAATGCAAAATATAGATATCGTAAATGACGTGAAATTTTGTCGTCTTTTTTGGCGTCTTTTCATTCTGGATTTGCTTTATGAACATTTTTGCTATCAAGTAATGTTGCCAGGGAATGTATTTGCTTAGGAAGAAAAAACAAAAACGTGCTTCAAAGTTTGACAAGCAGTGTGGCGATGCTTTCAGTCTCTCGCTTGGTTTGGTAAAGCCTCATTTACTGGCATGAGCTGCCGCTCACAAGCCTTTTTTCTCGTCACTGAATCATCCTTTAGATAGATCTTAGACTGTTAATCTCCCCTTTGCTCCAGTGAGCTTAGTATCGTTTCGTTTGAAACTGATAAGTATTATGACAGTATTATGAACTCTCATATGCTAAGAGTCTGACAAGCACACTGCGGGATACTGTAAATGTGCCGTGTGAGGCACGTGTAGGTAGGGGGTGCCTTGAATATCAATTTTAGTCACACTTTATCACAGCTGCCCCCAAGAGTCGCACCCGCACTGGCCACAGTGAGGTTTGGGAGGGGGCAGTTGGTGTGGTGAAGGTGTAGGCTGACATTGCTAACGACACGGTAGATATACCCCCACCCTAAACATCACTGCCAGACCCCTTTTCATATTTTCACTGCCATGCTCTCCACCGAGGAAGAAGAGGCAGGCTGTTGCACACACAGCTAGTGAAGGATTTAGCCGGTCTTCTCATGACGACTGGGACAAATCGCAAAGGAGAATAAACACCTCCGTCCGCTGAAGTATTCCTTTGAAGTCCATATGAGTACCACTTCCCCCTGTTCTGAAAAGGTTTCGTACGCAAGATGAATCGCAAGGCCAAAACATCATGAAGTTAAATAAATAAAGTTAAACAAAATATAGGAATACTTCTTGTTGTTACTGGGGTATAAACATTGATAAAAGTCGAGAGACTCACATCTATGTGTTCTGTGTCTTTCACACTTAAAGATGCTTTATTTTCGTGAAATTCCAATGAAAAAAGACAGATATTACAAATAAATATTACAGATTCTGTAAAGTCTGTGCTATAATCACTTGATGAAAACTAATTATTATACACCAATCAACCATAACATTAAAACCACTGACAGGATGAAGTGAATAACATTGATTATCTCATTACAATGGCCCAAGTGAAGGGTGTCATCAGGCAAGCGAGCAGTCAGTACTTGAAGTTGATGTGTTAATAACAGGAAGGATGGGCAAGTGTAAGGATCTGAGTTACTATGTCAAATTGTGACGGCTAGACGACTGGGTCAGAGTATCTCCAAAGTGGCAGGTCTTGTGGGGTGTTCCCAGTATGCAGTGGTCAGTACCTACCAAAAGTGGTCCAAAGAAGACTGACTGTTGAACCAGCAAGGGACGCATTGATGCGTGGGGAGAGCGAAGGCTAGTCTGTCTGGTCTAATCATGCAGGAGAGCTACAGTAGCACAAACTGCTGAAAAAGTTAATGCTGGCTGTGATACAAAGGTGGCAGAACACACAATGCATCACAGCTTGCTGTGTATGGGGCTGCATAGCTGCAGACCAGTCAGAGTGTCCATGCTGACCCCTGTCCACCACCAAAAACACCTACAATGGGCAAGTGAGCATCAGAACTGGACCATGGAACAATGGAAGAAAGTGGCCTGGTCTGTTGAGTCACAGTTCCTGTTATATCATGTGGACGGCTGGGTGCATGTGCGTCATTTACCTGGGGAAGAGATGGTACCAGGATGCACTTTGGAAAGGCGGCAAGCCGGAGGAGGCAGCGTGAGGCTCTGGGCAATGTTCTGTTGGAAAACCTTGGGTCCTGCCATTCATGTGGATGTTGCCTTGACACGTACCACCTACCTAAACATTGTTTAAGCTGTTTGGGCAGCGGGTGGCTCAGTGGGCTAAGCCTGTGTGCTTGTAATCACACAGTTGCTGATTCAAACCCAGCCTCAGCATGTCTGTGGGTCCTTGACCAAGGCTCTCAACCCCCATCTCCCTGGGCTCTGCTATGGGTGGCTGCCCTTGGCAGACAGCTTGCTTACGAAGAGCAAGTGGAGGGATGTGTTAGGACAATTTCCCCAAGGGGATTAATAAAGTGATGATTGGTTATTGTTGCAGACTAAGTACTCCCCAATGGCAGTGGCCTCTTTTACAAGGATTATGTGCCCTGCCCCAATACATAAATTGATCAGGATTGGTTTGAGGAACATCAAAAAGAGTTCAAGATGTCAACTTGGCCTCCAAATTCCCCAGATCTCAATCAGATTGGGTATCTGTGGGGTGTGCTGGACAAACAGGTCTTATCCATGGAGACCCCACCTCATAACTTAAAGGACTTAAAAGATCTGCTGCTAACGTTTTGGTGCCAGATACCACAGGACACCTTCAGAGGTCTCGTGGAGTCCGTGCCTCAACAGGTCAGAGCTGTTCTGGGAGCCCTAGGGGGGCCTACATATTAGGCAGGTGGTTTTAATGTTATGGCTGATCGGTGCATGATTTGTCTTTTCAGAGATGCTTTAGTTGTAAAAATAAAGTATTATTATACAGGAAATTTATAATAAAATACATATCTGAAATTCTTGCTATTATCGGTTGTTTGTATTTGGCTTATATTGTATCTACTTATATTGCAGGAATGTTCTACTTGATATCTCCCAATAACACATTCAATCGTTCCATATTGCTGCTGAGTGATTCTGATGAGTGATTTTCCAGATATGATACAGTGCATTGAGATATACCAACATGCAGTGTGTGAAACTGATTGCAATGAAGTGAGAGATACCAACATGCAGTGTTTGACAGTGATAGAGATGCAGTGAGAGATACCAACATGCAGTGTGTGTGTGGTAGTGATGTTCTGAAACATTCCATCATAAAGTGTGTGAGGCAGTGATAGTGATGCAATGAGAGAAACAATTAACTATGTTATTAATCAAAGGGAAGCATGCACTGTGTTACTGAAGCACTGTGGGTTCCTGTTGGTTTTTACATATGACATTCTGCAAATTTATATGGCACCATTATAAGGCAGCTGAAAGCTGTGCATTTCATAAGACACCTTTCTATAGAACGGCCAGTTCTATTCAGTAAGGAATGCATGAAGGTAGTGCATGATGACTCAGTGCTCATGTACTGTTCTTCTTCATGTTGTGTCCTTCAGGAGTTCCTGGGGACCATCCTCTACTTGTCTGACTCTCTGACTTCTTTGACTGTGAAAGATGAAAAAAATCAGAGCAGCATCTTCAGAGGCACTGTGAGACTAACCTGAACAGAACAGCTTGAAGGTATAAAATGAGCATAATAATAGTAAACAAAGCAGTGAAAGTATTATCGTAATATATGTCTATGGGATCATTACATTTTCATCCAAAGAATAGCTCAGGCATAGGTTGATGAATACAAACACACGGAATTGTGGGATTACTGTCGTTTTTTTGCCCAGATCGTCTCAAGAGATCCCATAAAGAAACATAATTTCTACTTATAAAAGAAGTAGCAGTCAGCTATGCAGGCAAGGTCTTCTGCAGTTCATCCATCCATGTTTCCATCTATATTCCATAACCATCCTGAAAAATAATGGTCCTGAGACAGGGAGTGCCCACACAGGATGTCAGTCCATCACAGTTTATTTGTCATATCCATCATATATAAGTTGACATTACTGGAGTTTCAAAATGCTGTCCTGTTTTTTAAAATCATTATTAATATAATAACTGAATGTGGGTTTGTACCCCCATCACAGAGTGTGGGGGGGAGGGGGAGGTAAGACAGAGGGAGTATTTTTGTTCAGTTCCTGGCTTGAAATACAAATAATGCTGAAGTTACTGTTTACTCACACTGACCAAATGTTACTGCCTTCACCATTCAAAGGATGAGGCAGCGCCTCTATATCAATACTAACAGAGAAAAACACATTATACCTTTGGAGGGTTTTTTCAGCATGTTAATGGCTTGTACCCGAAGCGGATCAAGTGCACGATGCTTTTCCGTGGGAGATTTAAAACATTTCCGGCCAAATTTCATCTCTGAAATCTTTGAAGTTTCTTCTCATGGTTGCATATTTTAATCTCCTCCCTCTGATCACAGAACATCCAGCTGGTTCAGTCATAATTAAGGCTATTATCATTTACCTCCTTTTTTACTCATGGCTGTTTACTGTGTCACATAAGTAATTACTACCTTTACTTAGCACCAAAGGCCTCTTTATGCTGTGGTTTAGAATCTAACAAATGGATTTTATCCATCCCACTCTCCTCCATTCTATGTAGAAAAATCTCTGTTTGCATAAATAAGCAGTGAGCGAAGTATGTGGGTATTTAAAATGTAAAAAACATCTACAGCTTGTAGTATTGTCAAAGTGTGAGTCATGATCACACGAGTGGAAGCATCTGCACCACAGTGTTTAGATACCACATTTCTATTTTCCAAAAATACACTGAGAGTATCTCAAGTTTTCTTCAGTGTTTTCTAGAATTTTCCATGGATTACATATAAGCACTAAACATAGAAATAAGTACAGACACTCCCCGGGTTACAATGGGCTTACATTCCGATACACCTATTGTAAGGCGAAAATATCATAAGGCAAAAATGCAGGACACCTAACCTAGCAAACATCATAACCTAGCCTACAGCCTACCTTAAACATGCACATTAGCCAATAGTTGGCAATGCCATTAACACGTAGCCTGTTTTACATTTACAGCATTTAGCAGACGCTCTTATCCAGAGCGACTTACATTTTTCTAAATTCAGGGACAGTCCCCCTGGAGCAAGGTGGGGTTAAGGGTCTTGCTCAGGGACATATCGTAACACGGACCACCGTAACCCAGGGAATGCCTGTAATCTCTATTACCAAAGAAACTGGAGACACACGTTTAAATAAAGCTATCTTGTTTTTATTTATTGTTTACTGTTACTTATTACTTATTACTTTTATTTACTTTTATGCATTGTTTACTGCTTTTTCAAACCACAGGTCTTCATGCGTCACAGCCGAGGGAAGCAATATTAAAAGACATTTATTTTCCGCACCTAGGATCCCCTGAGTCGGAGATGTCTGACCTCGAGGACTTTGGCAAAATGGGGGGGCAGTGGAATGCGTCCGAGAGCTACCAGTTCAACCCAGCCAGCGTCATTGTATCGGTGGTCTTCTCGCTGATCTTCCTCCTGGGCACGGTGGGCAACAGCCTGGTGTTGGCGGTGCTCTTTCGCAACGGCCAGATGGGCTACAACAGCACCAACCTGTTCATCCTCAACCTCAGCCTGGCCGACTTTTTCTTCATCATCTTCTGCGTGCCCTTCCAGGCCACCATCTACTCGCTAGAGGGCTGGGTCTTCGGCTCCTTTATGTGCAAGGCCGTGCACTTCTTCATCAACCTCACCATGTATGCCAGCAGCTTCACGCTCGCTGCCGTCTCCGTCGACAGGTACCTACCCTGCTTTCCACCACCTTCGTCTTTTTCCATTTGTTTTGAACTCGACCCTTTTAAGAATGACCTTTATAAATAATACATTCCGCTGTTATTTAGTTGGCCATTATTTTTTTAGAAAAGTCCCCAATCCATCAATTGACTGAGGGCCTTTTTATGCTGTCTATTTTAAGAATAATCGCAAAATATGACAAAGAGTTATTTTGAAAAGTAAATAATTATAATTCCGAAATGCAGTTATAAAGGAAAACAGGAAGTCAAGCTTTTTTGTACCTCTCATGGGGAGAAGGTGAAATGCACCATTTCACAGGCAGGCAACTGTTTTTTCAGGACTGCGTTACATCCAGCAAGGGATGTAACGTAGTCTGGGAGTGTTCTGGCCATTTACATAGCAGTCGACTGAACAGCGAGCCCATTGCATCAATTACACCGCATGTGTCAGTTCTTATTTTCACCGCAGGACAAAGTAGAGAGCCCTTCAATACCGCAGGGACAGTAATTATTCCATCCCATCCGGGGAAAACAAAGATCTATAAAGTGTGAAGCAGTCAGTGGTGGAGGAACATCGATCGCTGCATTTCTAGCAAATACAGCTATTGTACCTGCCAAACTCTTTCTGAGAAAAAGCCACTTTTATTACATCCTGCTCAGGCAACAGGCCTGTGTCGGTGTTTATGTTTGTACTGGGGCCTTAATACAAGTTTTACTTCAATATAATCATGAGCTTGCAAGAGCAATTAGCTTTATGTTAGAAGATTAAGGCCTGTGTGAAGCTGAGGAAGACGGCTGACGTTTCCTCAACATGTAGGGCAGCTGTTGTGATTTCAAGGTGCACCTTGAAGATATAATGTAAGACGTACTGCGGTGGCGAACACAGCCGTGTGACTTGGAGGAGAGCAAGAGGAATGGGGGCTTTTTGGGGGACTGGGATAGAGAGGGATCATCGGGAGGATTAAGAAGAAATGAAGACATGTAAAGGTGGTCAGGAGAAGATCAGCAATATCAGAGGTTAAGCCTCAAGCTTAAGTCATCATTTAAGTTTCGCTATGAAGTATTATGATATACAGCCTTATGTTCTGATTTCCGTTTGAATTTGGGACTGGGACCACTGGAAACACGTCAGTTTGGACCATTGGACACAAGTCAGTTTGGACCATAGGACACCGTTACATATCTCAGTATTGTAGCTGTCCATCCAACACATATATGTTACTGTATGCATGGTGTATTACAAGTTATACATGGACAGTGGGTCATTATATGGCTGGCAGCGCTGCCCATTCTCCTACATCTGTTACATTAAGCAAAGCAGCCACTACTCTCCCACTACGCCCAATTTCAGGTGTCTCTCCAGTTGTGTTTATCCTTTACTACGGACTCCAGACGTAAATGCAATTAAATGTGACTCAATCAAGACGAGGGGAAATTGAAAATGTTATGATTTCCTGTCCTGTATTCACTTTACACATAAAATGCAATTTGACAGAGGAATGAAATAATCTGTTTTCAAATAGTGCCATATTTTCCCTATAAAATATGAGTGAAATTAAGTGGAATGCAGTTATATAATTTTCCACATATCCATCCATCGGATCTGTTTATCCCGGCCAAGGCCAACAGGGGGCCTGGAGCCTCTCCAGCTCTCAGCGCGGGAGGCGGGGTGCATCCAGCACCGGATGCTGGTTTTTCAGTTTTTTATCAAATTCATTTGAATAAGCAGATAAGTACTTCATACAAATATTACATACAAATTATTAGGACAAATAAATAAATACATAGGGAAAATTCATAATGCAGTGAGAACTTTGTCGTATATTTACAGTAAGGAATCTTTCATTGAACTGATGCTTACAATTACAAGAGAGCATCTGATTGTTTACCTTTATGCGCTTTTTCAAACCCTGGGCAACCTTCATTTGTCATAATGCCTCAAGGAGGCAAACAAAATTAGAATAGAACAGAACAGAACAGAACAGAACAGAATGCCTTTATTGTTTGTGTTTTTGTCACTGCACAGAATGGAGGTAACAAAATACAATTAGCAACTTATTGAGTGATACTTCTAGAAAATAAAAAATATGAGAAATATATCAAATATGTATATACAGAAATATCAATAAATGCGAGACATATTAAGTATGTGCATTAATTATATCACCGTAGTAATGTCTTCAGATTAATTAGAACGGAACAAGCAGGGCTGTGCTGGACCTCCCTAGGATCTGGTCTGCATCACGTGACATGTACTGTTGATGGACGACAACTACAGATTCAGCTCAGTGCACTTTTCTGTGCTGGAGTCAGAAGCAGAAGAAGCTCGTACCAGAAGTTTTCCATTTTGTTTATGTCCCATGAAGGTTAATAAAAATTATGTTTGCGAAAAGGTAGCAACAATTATTTCTTAGCAGACAGAGAAAAACCGTGGGCTTTCATATTAATTGAATATTTAAGAAGCCTTAGAGGGTCAGTGCGTTCCTGGCTTAATTAAGTAGCTATTAAAAATGTATAGATACATAAAAACACTAAAAAGAGTTTATTGAGAAGTGAATACTTTGGACTAATTCGATACTTTTCTCTCTAGGTACCTAGCAATTCGCTATCCATTGCGGTCCCGGGAACTTCGGACGCCTTGCAATGCAGTGGTTGCCATGGTGGTCATCTGGGGGCTCTCCCTAGTGTTCGCCGGACCTTACTTGAGCTACTACGACCTCATTGATTTTGCCAATGGCAACGTGTGTGTCCCCGGGTGGGAGGAATATGACCGCAAAGTGCTGGACACGTGCACCTTTGTGTTCGGCTATGTGATCCCTGTTCTGATAGTCAGCCTTTCCTACACCAGGACCATCAAGTTTCTGTGGACAGCCGTAGACCCTCTGGATGGCATGACGGAATCTAAGAGGGCCAAGAGGAAGGTCACCAAGATGATCATCATCGTCACCGTGCTCTTCTGCATTTGCTGGCTGCCCTATCACATGGTCATTCTGTGCTACCTGTATGGTGACTTTCCCTTCAACCAGACCACCTATGCCTTCCGACTGCTCTCCCACTGCATGGCTTACGCCAACTCCTGCCTCAACCCCATTGTCTATGCTCTGGTATCCAAGCACTTTCGCAAGGGCTTCAAGAAGGTTTTCAGCTGCCTCCTCAGCAAGAACGGAAGGAACAAGGTGCACGTTGTGCATGTAGCCAACACTGCACCCGGGTTCGAGGCCGGATCCACTGAGGTATCTCACATGAACGAGGAGAACGCCTGTCAGGATGCTTGCGAGATGGGAGCCCGTCCCCGCCCAGCTCCGGAAAACTCCGGGCTCACCATCAGCCTGCCGATAGCAAGACCATCCTGAATAAACCAGACAAGTGAGCCCTCTCAGAACATCCCATTCAGCCTCTGAAAAGTCGTCCTTATTACTACACCCACGGCAGAGACTTTAAGTTCTCTGGAAGGGCTTTGAAAACATCCAAATAAAAAATCAATTAAGTTACACAAAAACGTATGTCTCTCTCTCTCTCTGCAGGGATATGATTTAATTTATCAGGCAGACTGGGGACAATTTCACTTGCTGAAACAAGTTCATAACAGAGCAATGAAAAAAAATATTCCTGGAATTAAAGGGCTGCCTTCATGAATAGTTCTTTTGATTTTCGGCAAAGCTAAGGATGGATTATTACAATTCAAGCGTCTACAAATAAACAAAAAGCAGAAAGCCGTTTCATTTCACCCTTAAGTTTCCATTTGAGTCTGTGCTCTCCTCTGTCATTCAGTTTGCCTTTCTCTGTGAATTTCATTTTCTGTAATTAAAATAGGCGTACTTGTTGGATTCTAACTAAAGACACATCAGTCAACACTAAAGCAGGCAAATGTTATGGTTTTCGGTCCTTGTATTAGACATCTGCGAATGTCTGTCTGTAATCGGTGTGGCTTAGTGTTCCTTAGTAGTTTTGACCAACCAAATTTCTGTCTAGTTATGTAAAAAAAAAATGACTACGTTTAATTATTTATTAAATAAAAAGTAAGTTTATTCCTTATTTTCTTAATGTTGTATGTTTATACACTATATATAATGTCTCAGTTACTGGGCATGTTTAAAAGCTTTTACAACATAACCTTCAAAACATCCATAAATTGTCCTGTGACCCTAACCAGAAGTTGAAAGATGTATGTATGTATGTATGTATGTATGTATGGATGTATGGATGGATGGAGAGTTTTGTATATTTCATACAAAGAGCAGTTCAATAAAGTTTTTTTTCTGTTGAAAGGGCCAACAAACATTTTAATGAAAAGATTATTAGGAATTTTATCATTAACAGATTTTAAGAATGCTTCCCAAGATATTCCAAATTAATATCATTTACCTCGGGAGAATAATCATCTTAGCACAAGGTTCATGTAAACAAAACAAATGGTTTAAGACATATTTAGCCCAATTCATTATGACATCCATGTTGGGTCACCTACTGTAGCAACTATCCTATACAAGGAACTATTTAGTTAAAAGCATATGAGCAGAGACAGTACAGATTATGAGGAAATTGCATTTGAATTAAGTCGACTTGGATTTTATTGTATTAATGTCTGTGATAGGCAATGCTTTTCAAATAATACTGTTTTGTAAGTTGACTTTCGTAGTCTCAGCAAGGTTTATAATCATCCGACTGTTCCCTCAGCTTTGGGGACCCTGGAACCCGTCCCGTAGAGCATAGGGCACAAGGCTAGGGGCACACTGATGCACAGACACAGCGATACACTATGGTCAATTTAGAGACAACAAACTGCATGTCTTAGGACTACAGGAGTGACCCGGAGTATGCAGAGGGCGCAGGCACATGAAGTGAGGCTGGGATTTAAAACTCCACTCTGAATATGTGTCTCATGAAGCAGAATCCGTTTCACAAGTTACCAGCTATAGGTGTGTCGTTTTCCACAGCCACGCCCACCCGTGGCTTCAGTCTGTAAAAACCCACATGAGACTATTTAATCTCCTTCTTATAGAGTCTTGCAGTTTGGTTCTTCCTGATGAATCTTGCTGTTTGGGTCCTTTGGTCTGGATTTCTGGTTTATGGTCTATCTCTGCTTTCCTGGTTTGCTGATTCTGTTCAGTTCTATGAATTTGCTCATTTGGCTCCTGTTTTCTCATCACTTGACCTTTTTCATTCTACAGCCCGGTCTTTGGTGATACCCATAGTGATCCATAGTGTTTGAGTCTCGTGTCCCAACAGCTACGTATCTTGAGTATTGGGAAGCCAGACCAGCTAAAGAGGAGAGGATTGACAGCCAGAACACCAGACTATGGGAGGGCGTGCAGTCTGGCGTGTGACCTTGCCTGTGTCAGCAAACCCCATTAATATTATTTAATATCCTTTAACTCTGGTGTGGTGCAGTGCGCAGTGTGAGGTGACAGTGCTACCTGCTGAGCCACTGTGCCAGCATACGTTCTGCCAGAATGGCATGTTAATAAATAAGAATTAATATGAACATTTATTTGCCTGTTGAATTTATGAGAAGAAAAAATACAACAGAAAAAAATTGCACCTCTATTTATTGGCTTGTGCCAAAATTTCAGTGTACAAATGAAATTTAGCTGAATCGTAGCAGAATTTACCACCCACATTCTTTGGGAGGGCACAAAAAATACTCAGATTTTGAAATATTCCATTAGGCCATACAAAGGCAGTGGATTTTACAGAACTGTCAGAACAAAAACAGCCCAGGACTCAAACCCAGAACTCTAGAGGTGTGAGGTCACAACTCCACCCCCTGAGTCACCATGATACAATTCATGTCCCAGCAAATCTTCTGACAAATGTCCAACCACAGGTTCAGAATATCATTGTGATGAATTTGTTTATTGTTCAATCATTTTGTTTCTCAAATATCTGTGCAAAATATTTTCACATATTACAAAGTTTCTGATGCAAAGTTACTGTCTCCAAGCCAGGACTGTCTTTTTCCTATTTTGATCTTATTCACTTAGTCACATGGTGGTAATTAAAATCTCAGCTAGAGGCAAATATTCTCGTGACTGTGCTGAAATTCTGACGTATGTTTCAGGTTCTTTGTCACGTGCCAGGCAGGACGCAGAAGCAGGATTAAGGGGAAAGGTAGGGATTTTGATTTCAATAAAGGAACCAGGGCAAGAAACAAAAGGGATCTTGTGGGATCAAAAACACTAACACTGCAGAACAGGTCTGACCATAGACACAGCAGGGAGTGACATCAATGACAGAACCGGGGAGGACAAGACTGGCAGGCACTAACTTATAAACTGGGTTAACAAGAGGATAAACAGGAGGCAGCTGGAGTGAGTTAACAAGGAGGCAGCAGCAAGAGGAGAGAGGGACAAACAAAAAAAGGGCGGCTGGTTAGAGCCCTGCTAGGGAGAAAGGGGAGGGGCAGGTAAGAAGGGCGTGACACTCTTTTTAGGTTTCAGAGGTTAAGGTTCTAGATGTTTTTGCTGTTATTTTAACAGCTGTTATGTAATACACACAGCCAGATTACTCGTATAGTTTTCAAATACATCACAATAATTACCAGACTGTAGCCTGGGTTTGCTTGAGTGGGGCAGTTGGTTATTTCAGTCACGTATTATGCGGAAACAGTAGCCTCTTTTATCATCCTCCACAAAAGCTGCATGCGGTCAAGGTTTGAGTACCTCGCAGCTTTGGAGACTCTCACTCAACGCACAAGGCCCAGCACGCATGAACAGCATGAGGCCAAACAGGATCCTGTGAAGCAAACATATTACGGCACATAGACACATTTACGCTAATTAGCCTAATTAGCCTGTATTTGTACTGTGGCAGAAAAGCAGAGAACATGGAGGGAAACACACAAACTCCATGTGGAGAGCAGAGGCAGGACTTGAACCGTCATCCCTGGTTATTTCAGGTAACAACATTGACATACCCTAGAGTCGAATCTGAAGATGCTTAGTATTCAATGGGAGTGTAATGCAAAGATGCGACTAACCGATGCCGACGCCTCCTAATCGATTAGATGTATATCTGTGAATAAAAAAATGATTTGATATGTTTCCACCTTCTCTTTTATATGTTCACCCCCAAACCCTTGGATATTGAAATAAATCAATGGCTGCTAATCTTTGCTTTTCCAGAAAACCTTAATTAGGCTGCAGTTATTTTGCAGGGTCTGAAGATGGATCATCATCTCACAGGTACAACACGATCTGTAACTTGGTGGCTTTCACACTGACCTGAGACTCTCTGCATGCGCACATTTGGCTGTACTCCCTATGGTTAGCAGGATGTTCTGCTACCTGTGTTTTGGCAAATGCTTGCATTTAATAATTTGTCATGGGAATCAATAACTGCTTTTTCAGTGTTTGCTCTTCCGTTTGACTTTGGATTTTCATTCCTCGCTGTTTCATTCCTTAAACCTATTTTCTCTCTATTTAAACTACATTCTGATGTAACAGCTGCCATAAACGTAAGCCATTTTTTTGGTGAATCGAAAGCGGTACTCGCGTACAACATAATCATAATTATATTTACTTTAACCCTACAATTAATTTTTTTGTACTTCTGTTATAAAACGTATAATTTATCCATATATTACACATGCTTATGTACAGTGTGAGGGCTGAGTTGAGTCAACACAATTGAAGGGAGATCCTAACCATTTGAGATTAAGATTACAAGTGACCTTACTGATCCTTTGGGGTCGAGTGAAAACACAAAGTGCAGGAAACACAATCCCACCCCCCTTGAAAAGAGCACCGAGTTGCGCCTTCATGCATTAGTTAAGCTTCCCTTCGTTAGTATAATTGGCTGTCTCTACTCCCTGTTCCCCCGAACTCGGTCCACCTGCTCCTGTAGCCGAGGCTGCCTGCGACCCCCCATGTTGAGCAGGGAATCGGCCCCAATCGGTCCCTGGCCCCAAACAGAACCCATCCAAAGAGCTTTCACAGTAACATCATTTGCCTAGTGAATGACTCGCTTTAATTGAGAGGGCAAAATGAAGCATGTGACATGGAGATAAGGGGTGCAATGGGGACTTTAGGTGGGGTTCAGCTTTAGAAACAGCGGGGAGAGATAAAATGAAAGGGCAGCCTTTACAGTTTCAGCAGAAGGAGAAGGCAGTGAGAAAACAAAACTATCACTGAGTCTTAGAAAGAGGTGACAGGGTCTGAGTGTATGACCTCGGCGGGGGGGGGGGGGGGGGGGGGGGGGGGGAGAGGGGGGGGTGGGGGGGATAGGGGAGCAGGGGGGGGGGCGGGGGGGCCCGGGGGGGGAGCCCCCACCGCCCGGGCGCCCCCCCCCCCCCCCCCCCCCCCCCCCCGCAGAACCCATCCCGTGTGGGGAATTAGGCAAAGGTGGCTGCCTAGCCTTGCCAGGGGGCTTCATCCTCCACAGAAGGGCCACCCCCCCCCCCCCATGTTACACCTAAAAGCAGCTTTGTGTTTGAAGGCGACCTCCTCTCTTACAACTGAAGATACAGACACAGGAATCTGTGCTTAAATGACAGAAATGGCCCGGTCAGTGCTTACCTTTCAAAATCCCCGATGCATAAAGGCACATTTGATGCCTTTTATATGCTGGCATAAACAACTTTCTTTTTTGTCACAGCCCCAGGATTACTCAAGGGCATGCTGCAATCCATTATGCATCCACAAAGGAGAAACTATTCCGAGTTATGTTTTTGTGTTTGTAAGAATTTTTAAGGAGAACTATTGTACAAAGAATCTCTATGATTAGTCATACAGATATATCTATATGGTTCTTATGCTAAGACATATGCTAGTCTTAGCTGAGAATTGCCTGGTACTATGTAACTTCAGCAGACATTAATTGCAGAGAACAGAAACGAGACGTTTGTTTAGTCTGACCCTTTTTTGACATTCCCGTCATTTATTTGAACATGAAGTCGTGTTTTACCACACTTCAAAAAGACACTTAGCTTAATGCCTCTCGTAATTCAGTCGTTCAGCTTGATAAGGTCTATGAAAACGCACTGTTACCCAATGAAAGAGCACATTCTAAGCTAATGATTATGTTTCACTACAGCGTGTCATCACTAATGGACTCAGTTGCATAACAATGTGAATAAAAAATTTAAAAGCAGTACTTAATTTCGACATTTGAATTTGTGTGATGAGCAGAGGAGCTCATCTTCAGATATTCAGCATGGACAAAAAGCAGTAGGGAAACCTAGGAAACAGGTAATGTTTCCAGGTAAAATAGCTAATTCATAATTTCATGACACACATACGATCATTGAACAGGAGTGTTGATTTAATTCGATCCGCCAGTGAGCTGCACACTGTGAGTGCGTCCCTGGGTCGATGATGTCCAGGCTGGTTGAGTAGGTCGGGGTGGCACTTTGGCTCTCACTGTTCTTTTCAACGTTATTAAAGATCCCAATATAGCAGCAGCAGCGTGATATATCTCATTACCCGGCCCCCCTCCCAGAAAGCAACTCTGCCCTTTGTTTTCGTCTTAATTGCAAGGTTCCTCTCCACTCAGTCGCCTTGCTGCAGGAAAGCAGTTAAGGAAACTCCTTTATGCAGACTCCCTCGCTGCAGGAGTGGATATTACATCCTCTTCTGCTCTCTTTTCCAAGAAAGCTTCTCTCATTCCTGGGAGGTAGGATCAGATAATCTTTGAAATGTGCCCGTCCAATTTACAAATGGACTTTGGAGACTCACCATAGACAGGGTTAAATCACTGCTGACATTTTAACCTTTCATATTTGAGACATAGCTATTAAATATAATTAGAATTGGCATGTTCTGCTGCCGGTAACGGGTCTCATTTAATGTCAGAGCTCCAAAGGACGGGACTGTACGTCTGCATTAAAGAGCTTGTGTGTGTGCCAATGCATGATGCATGAATGTGTGCAGTAACCAGAATGACTGATCAAGATCGCACTTTCCCTTTAAACCAAGATTTTTCATACACTACCCATACAACACCAGGTATCTGCTGGCCAAACAGACGTCCACCCTGCTCTGAAGCCTAGACACCAGACAGCCAGGCATGATTTAAAGAGATGGCTGAAAAGAGCAGGAGTAATACATCGGTCTGCAGGGTTCTGTCTCAGAGGGAAGACACTGGAAGGCTTGCTCAGAGCAACAACAGCAAACAGAACCATGAGGCAAGCGGATGAAAGGGGGGAATAAGCATTTTATTTAGCGGTGGGAGTGGAGAACTCAGTCCTAAATAAGGTCAGGTTCGGGAGCGTTGCCGCACCCACCACATGATGAAACTCCTCATGATCCCAGTTGGCAATCCGCAAGGCCGACATGTGGTCCAGTCCCACCCTCGAGAAGTGCCCATCTATCTGCTGCAGCCAGGTGTTACATGGGCGTCCCCTCTGCCTGGTCCAGCCACTTGGGTCCTCAGCAATGAGGATCCTGTGAGCTGGATCACCCGCAGGGAAACACGCCACATGACCGTAGTGCCGTAACTGACTCTCCCTCACAATGCGGGTAATGTGCCTCATTCGGGACTCCTCTAGCAACCGCTCGTTCAACACAAAGTCAATCCAGTGGTACCCAAGAACTCACCAAGAAGACACAGTAATGAAGGAGTCCAGTCTTTATCTCAGCTCACTGGATAGCGTCCATGTCTCACAGCCATACAGCAAGGGACAGGGAGCACCATGACTCTAAAGACTTGGACCTTCGTCCTCTTGCATATGTATGGACAATCTTCAGTAATGATGGGTACTAAGGCACATGTGATGATGATGACAACCCTTGTCACCTGACTTGTCCCATCCATGCACCATCTTTACATGTGTGTGTGACCCTGAAGTACTGTACAGCAAAGAAGAGAAGGTCTTGCCATTGGCTGTGGCTCCCTGTCTGACCTTCCACTGCTCTTCCTATTGATCTGATGTGTTGATCCACAGGTCAGGACTCTATGCCCGTGATCAAAAGGTCACGGGTCAAATCCCAGTATCAGTAAAATAGTCACATTGCTCTTGGACCCTTGGGCAAGGCCCTTAATCCCCCAAAATGCTCCAGGGGCACCAGATAAATGGCTGCAGTCGGAGCCTAAACTTCACTCTCACCTGTATATATCTGTGTATGTCTC
Organism: Mormyrops boulengeri; assembly: GCA_026781065.1. Classification (NCBI taxonomy): domain Eukaryota; kingdom Metazoa; phylum Chordata; class Actinopteri; order Osteoglossiformes; family Mormyridae; genus Mormyrops; species Mormyrops boulengeri. Next base: position 5,710,957 of record JAODLD010000051.1, on the reverse strand, counting down.
ATAGGAAAGCAAGATGGAATATGTGAAAAATGTATAAGTCCAATGTACTTGTACAAATGGCAAATAAAGGTTAATTTCTGTAAGAATACATCTATGGAACCTGCCCACACAATGGTAACTCTGATTAAAAGACTCATGAACCAACTCATGAATTCACAAGGCAGCATGTGCTAAAATATACCCTTACTAAAAGATGTACACAGCAGGGAATCAATTCCATGTAACTTATTTTAAAGAGAGAATCTAAGAAAAAATGAATAATATTTTAAAATTTGGAAAAAAATCCATCCATCCATTCTCCATCGCCCATTTGGTTCCTGGGTACAAGGACAGCAGTCTAAGCAGGGATGCCTAGCCCTCCCTCTCACCAGCCACCTCCTCCAGCTCCTCCAGGGGAATCCCAAGGCGATCCCAGACCTGCTGAGAGACATAAATCTGTCCAGAGTGTCCTGGGTCTGTCCTAGGGCCTGCTCCCAGTTTGACACGTCTGAAACACCTCCCCAGGGAGCCATCCAGGAGGCATCCTACAGAACATAGATGTATGAACCGCCTCGACTGGCATCTTTCGATGCGGAGGAGCAGTGGCTCTACATTGAGTCCGTCCCGAATGTCCGAGCTCCTCACCCTCTCTAAGCCTGAGCCCAGACACCCTGTGTAGGAAACTCATTTCGGCCGCTTGTACTCGCGATCTCGTTCTTTCGGTCATTACCCATCGTGATCATAGGTGAGGGTAGATATAAGTAAAAATCAAAAGCTTCCCCTTTCGGCTCAACTCTCTCTTCCTGTTTATCCATAGTTATGCAGGGACCTAATGGTCCATAGAAGCCGGCCCAGGACCCTATACTCCCAAAATACCTCACAAGAACACAGTTGTTCGCCTTTTTCAAGCCCACAAAACACATGTAGACTGGTGGGCAAACTCCCATGAACCCTCCAGTATCCTTGTGCAGGTGAAGAGCTGATCCAGTGTTTGTGAACAGGACAGAATCGGCATTGCTCCAAAGTTCAACCAACAGACAGACTCTCTTCTTCAGTACCCTTCTCAGCGAGGCTGAGGAGTGTGATCCCCCTGAAGGTGGAACACATCCTCCGGTCCCCTTTCTTAAAGATTGGGACCACCACCCTAAATCTGCCAATCCAAAGGCACTGCCCCAATCTCCACGCAATATCGAAGAGGTATGTCAGCCAACAGTCCAATAGTATGATAGTCCAACAATATCCAGAGGTGAATTCAGGGCAAGTCTCATCCACTCCCGGAGTCATACCACTGAAGAGTATTTTTTAACTACTTCAGTATCCTCAGCCCTAGTGATGGTCGAGTTCTCCTCCAACTCCTCTGAAGGAGTTCAGAAGGTCCTCAAAGTGCTCCTTCCAGTGTCCAACTATATTCCCAGTTGAGGTTAGCTTGGTTAGCTTGTGGGAGGCAGCTGACGGGTTCCGGCAGGCCAAGCGGAGTGTGGGACTGGCAGGTGCAACTCAAGTGTGGGAGGAATTCAGTGAGGTCATGGAAAATGACTTTCAGACAGCCTCAAAGAGATTCTGGCAAAGTGTCAGGCGACTCAGGAGAAGGAAGCAAGGCTTTGCCCATGCTGTTTACAGCAGGGATGGAGTGCTAGTGTTGAAGCAAATTAAACGGGACAAAATTAATGAATTTGTTGTGCCGTGGGACAGAGACTGAGAACATCTCACACTGAGTCAGTTACCCTGTCAGAAGTGTTTATTGTGCAGTTAATTACAATGTGGTGGAAAGTTCCAGAACAGGCGGTGCGGGGGGGGAGGGGGTCTGATGCTGAGTCCAGGGGGGAGCAGGTGGAGCTCTGTAGGGCCAGGTCCTCGCATTGGCAAAGTGATTCTCATGGACAGGGTTGGGGCCAAATTTGCTCCGCAATTTCTAAGTCTAGAAAACAAGCTCTTGGGTATTGGGTATGAGTCAGTCTCCTCTCTCTCCTTCCTCTGAACCAGGCCATCATTTAAACATGGCCTCTCTGCCCCCTGGGAGCGGCTGGGAGAGTCTGACAAGCCTCTGGTGATGCCTCATTGGTGAGTCTCACATGGTCGATTGTTCTCCTTAATTGTACAGCAGCAGTCGTTGTCCTGCCCCGTGGCGCTGAGCCTCTCTGGAGTGTCGGTTCCCCCGAGCTATGACCAGTGGTCTGTCATAAATTCTAAAAGCCCTTAATTAATTTGGTAAGCAATTAACGCTGTCCATGATTAATATGCATATTAAATTAAGTGAATACTAAATGTGCCTTTGGTGGTCCTGATTTTTCACAGTGACTTCCGAAAATATTCTTCCCCTTTGTAAATTTTCCACTACTGCTTTTGAGCATAAAAACAGCAAAACAGAAAGAAAGCAGTGATTTATTAAAAGGCCAGTGAGCAGAGAAGGGGACAGGAAGGGCAGCAGAGTTCAGTGAGGGTGTCTGCGGGTGAGCTGCCCATCAGCGGCCTGTGAGTGCACTTGCTGCTTCGCCAGCCTGCCCCTTGCTGACAGTTGGCTTTAAGTGCCTGCTGACCCTTCCCTGAATGGCACGCCCTGCCTTCATCAAGGGATGGTTAAGGGTGGAGCCCATCGGTGGAACCGGTGCTGAATTCTGACAGGGGGCTGCTGTTTCTGGTTTAGGGCCAAGTGTCAAACAGGCAAGGTGACAACAAAGCAGGTGTGTCACTAGCTAAGTCTACAGTGAATTTAAAAGGTACAACTTTTCAATTAGTTCACACGGTGCAACTTTAAG
>JAODLD010000051.1:5675618-5685842 GCA_026781065.1 Mormyrops boulengeri | reverse complement strand
TTCATGAATGTTTTTTGTGACAAAGAAGTATCTGTTCCAATCACTCTATCAGAGAAAAATCAGAGTTGTAGAAATAATGGGAAACTCAAGAGAGCCATGATATTATGTTCTTTACAAGTGTATGTAAACTTTTGACCAGAACTGTATATTAAAGATCAAACTAAGCGGCTGCGGTGCTGAATCCCTGTTCTTTCTGTTCTGATTGTTTACTGTGTGATGGGTCAGGGTTATACTTTGCCCATAACCATATAACCTTATTATATTATTACGAAGTTGCGAATGCAAACTTCTGCAGCCGATTTCCGCAGAATACGTGCCGCGCGTTAATGAGCGCCATTTCCTCCTCCCCCGGCCTGTTCAGAGCGCCTCCGCGGATCACGCTAATGGGCTACCCCTTTCAATTAAAGCCCCTCTCCTCTGATGTGATGTTCCGCTGTTAATTAAGCGTTGTATGCGGCAAGCGGCTGCCTTGGCGATTTTATCGAGCGCAGCGACCTGAAAACCAACACCCAAGCCCCCCCCCCCCCAGCAAACTTTACTCCCAGATGTGCTTTAAAGTATCTTTAAAAGCATTTGCAAATCAGTGATCACCTCCCACCCCATCCTGGATCAAAACTGTCAGAAATTAGAAATGAGAATTATGTCCTGATTTGTAAAAGAACAGCAATCCTGCATCCATCTGTCCTTTTTTCTATAAGGTATGGTCCTTCTCCTCGTAATCCTGGTGATTGTTCGCTTTTGCTGCTGCTGCTGCTGTGACGCGATGGAAAAGGTACGGCATTAAGTCCACTATATAAAGTTCATATGGTACAGTTGCTACATTTTGCATAGCGATGGTGGTGGTTATCCATCTCCCGATTGTACTACTTTAAAAGCAACAATGAAAAGCAACATTTTTTTCCCTTCTATTTTGTAAATGCCTCTGTAATCTAATTGAGCTCTCCCATTGTTTACCGTCTGTGAGATGCCTCACATGACTTCCTGTTGATTGTAAATCAATAACACAAATATGTGAGCTATTCTGTGATTACTTTTTAATTTCAGTCGTGAGGTATATGAGTTTTTAAGATTGTTTCCTCCTTTAACAGCCGCACAGACAAAAGGTGGGCATCGAGAACATGGCACTGGAGCCGTAGGCAGAGCCTGGGACCATCAGAAGACTGACTGCTGTTTCTGCTGTGTGTGTTTGGTGGGGGGCGGCAGAGGGGCAGCAAATACCATGTTGAAAATCAGCTTAACCAAGGCTTTGATTCTGCCCATTTCAATGAAGGCTTACTAGTCTGAACATTAGAATATGTACAGTACTGTGCACACGTCTCAGGCAGTCAGAGAAAATGTCTGAATGATCTTCCTGTTGGTGTAAAACTATGATATTATGTCTGTCAAAGTGTGTCAGCTTAGCCATTTCAACCCCCTCCTAAAGTCACCCCCGGTATTTGCAGCTACCATCCAATACAGCCATTTATTTTTTGGCTCGACCACTGCTCATTTTTGGTTAATCAATACCACACGCAATTAATTTAATTAATCGAGCTGGTGGTGAAATTTAACACATTCATGCTGAGGTTCAGGAGAGGTTTGGGCCATCCTGCAAGATATCAGTACATTTTTGGAGAACAGAAGAATTTTATATATTTTTTTTAAATCATGTTACTGTTAACATGTTCTAAGGTTAGTTTTTTTTCTAAGTAAATATGCACTTCAAACCCAGACAAATAGCCTTATAACATTTTCTTTGACTGCCTAAGCCTGTAAAGGTGCCAAAAAGGAACCATAATACTCAAATCAATTTGTTCTAATTTAAGTAGTATTGTAAATATGGAGAAGATTCTACATCTAATCTTATGTGGCTTTAACGTTAGTGGAACCTCTTTTTACCAGAAATGTCAAACATTTGGGCTCTGACATTTAGACATGAGATGTATGTGGTATAGAAGATCTTACAGTGCTTGTAAACGTCAGTGGAGGGCGAGGCTGTCCTACACTGATGGAGGATAGGGTGTCAGTGGGTGACAGATCCAGCAAGCTCCACCGAAACACTGGCACTGGAATTTAAGGATGATTCATCAGTATGAGTAATCAGTCATCAGGCCATAAATGTGTATTTAATGTCTGTAAATTTGTTTCTTTGTACTTATTTCAGTATCTTTGTATTTAAACAAAATGGCACAATCATGATGTGGTCATGGACTTATTTATAGCGTTTGACTAACATCCTTTTTTTATCCTCCCAGGTTCGCAGTAACTTTAATTTTCTTCTTGCCCATTCTCATATACGTGGTCCATATCCAAGGAATGTGCTCAGTATCAGTGGTCATAAACTGCATGAAATACATAAGGAAAGGTGAGCTGGCCAGCACGAGGCCAACCTTTTCGCATAAATCATGCAATAGGGCGAGACTGCCACTGTAGCAAGGAAAACGAGTGACCGCTGTTTTTCCCTCCGTGTTATTTATACATGAGTAAGTATGGCACATATTTCACAGGCTGGGTAATTAAAATGTGACCATCCACAGCTTTACAGAACGTTGATCCTCCCGCATCGCAGATGGTCTGTGTGATAAAATGGACGGACACTGCCATCCAGTGAAAACGTCCAAAGGAGCAGGCCGTAGAACGTTATTTAGCCATTACTCACATGAAGACCTCGGCCAATTTCAGTTTCATTACCATACGAGATTTTCAGCTTGTATTTTCAAGCACTGTTGTGTAGCGTCCAGTACTGGGGCGATTTTGACCCTGGGATGCTATCCGGAAACGAGTCTGTGCTCTCAGATTAGCCATATAGGCCCAACGGAGCTGATCTGCGGCAGTTGGGGGTGGGCAGGGCTACAGCGCCTTTAAACAGGCTTTGAAGAGGAGAGTCTTAGATCGTATTAATTGCAAAGGATAACAGTGAGTGTGTTAAATCTGGAGGCGCGTGCAGTGGTGAGGGAAGCCCATATCCCACTTAAAAGTTTACACATGTAAACTCATGCATGCGTATTCAGAGATTAAGTGTAGTTAACCCTTTCAGCAAAAAGAAACCAGACATTAAGTGGATGCTCTAACACCACCACACCATGGGAGGTGCTATAAGTGGACTTAAGCTCTATTTTTTTTTCTTTAAGCAAAGCCACAGCTTTTTCTTATACGTTTCTCTGTCACTGTGTTATGAGTGAAAATTTCTGGGATAAGTATTAGGTATCCTCTGACCATCCCTGCCCAACACACAAGAAAAACCACAGGACTACACAGAGTAGTCTGAGATTGTGTGTTTTAGAAAATTCACTTTATTACATATGTATTGGTTGATATAGTGCACAGTATATAGTAAAATTTATAGAGAGGTTAGCTTAACTCCAACTGTGGTTAAACTCACCGTTGCAAATTAGACAACATGCGTATCAGAAAACAGAAATATTCAGTTCAATAAATAAATACAGAGACTATTACACATGTACACGGAACGCCACACTGATCGATTATTGGTGATTATCAATCACTCAAATTTCCTCTGCGCTGATATTTGGTCCCTCATTTTAGCATTTAATGTTTTTCCCTCAAGCGCTGTTATACATCACGCATACACTCCTCAGAAAAACGTGTGCGTTACCACGACAGCCTTTTCTGGCTTTCAGAAGGTCTGGGCATCTAAACTGTGGTCAGGATATATACACAAGCAAACACTAATCCAATTACCATACCATGTGTTATTCATCAAAAAGTAGTATTTGAATCATCTTACTCAAACATTGCCAGAACTACCAATCAATAGTCTAGGAAAAAATAAAATTCCCCAGACGAGACGAGGTTGAACTCAACACCCACCATGCAAGTGAATATGTACAGGGTGCTAAAACTAACAAAAAATACATGTTTTTAAAACCAGGTAGCCTTCATGAGTCTTGAAAACATTGGTCCTGTCAAAATCCAGCGCCTGCAGAGAACTGAGCCGGAACGGGAACAGCGTGGGCTGATGCAGGATGGTGCTGTGAGCGAGATCCACCCGGATATCCAGGGACCCGGAACCCTGTGCCCTCCTTCGACCTCTGGCTGGATGCTGAGGCGGCTAGAATGGTCTGTAGCTCCAGTAGCTGGAGAAGACGGAAATCTGAGAGCACCACAGGATAAGGGAAGGAGGTCCACTTGCTACAGGCAGACTGCAGTTTCATGGTTTAAGGGTACTTGCTGAATCAGAAGTGCAGCGATTAAGCATTTATTTACAATCGGCAAAAAAAAAAGCGCTGTGCAAGCCTGTGTGTTTTACACGTACACAGGTACACATTTTAAGTTGCAGATATTTTACAATATGCAGCAAAGCCCAAATTTGAATTTGGAATATTTTTCCCCATCTGTATAATTTTTGAAACAGCCCACGGGTAACAAGTGTGTTAGCAAAAAGTAGCCATGCTCAAAAGCTTCAGAGAGGGAGGGGAGAGAGAGAGCAAGAGAGCAACAAAGCTGTCAATCAAAGGGTTAGGCCACACCCACCTTGTCTTTCAGCTGCTGGCAGAGCTGCAGGGAGATGGTGAGGAAGACCAGTGTGTCGTTAAGCCAGGGGACGACGCACTCCACCGTGTGCACGTGACTGACCTCAAACTTATTGTTGCCAATTTCGCTGATGGGGGGAATGTTCAGGTGTTATGAGCGTTTCTGTATCCCGGACGACTTCATAAGAAGCGTAGAGGCCATCACTGGGCCTCGCTAATGATTATATATAACATTTATACGTGTCGTATAATATTTTCGTGAATACCCACAAAATTCCAAATGTAACGTTGCACACACATCATTGAAAACGGGGGTACTTACAACATTGCCCCTGGGTTATGCAAAACAGAGCTCCCAGAAGGCTTAAAATTCTGATAAAATGGGGGGAAAAAAGTTAATTAAAACCAGAGTAATAGAAAACAGCTTGTTCCTAATTCAAGTTATCCATTTTAAAGCATCCACTGTACAACAGAGGAGCTGAATTTAAAAAAACACTCCAGCCTGCTCTCATATCCACAAATGCATTTGCACACAGGAACTGCGAATTATTTCCTTTAAATGATTATTATATTGTTCTCTCTAATGTGTTTCAACATTTAAGATGCTGACCCCTGTTTAATAATCCAACTGGATTCCTGTGCTAAAGCATCTGACATTTTGCAGAGCACACCGTAATATAATTACAGCATTTCGCTTAACGTGAAGGTTAATATTCAGTCTTTCTGCTACAATACAACTCAAAAATTCCGCCTTAAGCTTAAAACCGATGCTTATTTCTGTTCCTCTTTTTACCATCTCTCGCTTTTCCGCTTTACTTGTGGCCTTGCCGTCTGCAGGTCTGCATAATTGCATTTGTACCTCACAGCTCTTTCCAGTCATTTATGACTTTCAAGAAACAATTCTTCGGGGATGTTTGATCCCTGAAGTAACCTCATCCCCCCACCACTGACCCTGAAGTAACAGTAGAATACAGTAATAATAGAGTGCCTGATCGTCATTGTGCAGGTAGCAAGTACAGTCATGTGTCGCTTAACGACCGGGATACGTTCTGAGAAATGCATCGTTAGATGATTTTACCATGGTGCGAAAATCATAGAGTGTACTTACACAAAGCTAGATGGTGTAGCCTACTACACAACTAGGCTAAATGGTGTAGCCTAAATGATAGTAAAAAGTATCGTAAAGTAAATGCATAAACCAGTAACAGTTATTGTCATTATCTAGTATTATGTACTGTAGATAACTGTATGTGCTATACTTTTATAGGACTGGCAGAGCAGTAGGTTTGGTTACACCATCATCACTCCAAACGTGAGTAATGCGTTGTGCTACAACTTTACGACGGCTAGATGTCACTAGGTGATAGGAATTTTTCAGCTCCATTATAATCGCAGGGATCACCGTAACATTCGCAGTTTGTTGTTGACTGAAACATCGTTATGCGGTGCATGACTGTATAATGAGATTCAATCTGTGTATAACCTGTGACACACAAAGAGGGAAGCGGGGGCGCAGCATGCAGAATCAGCCATTTTCCCAGCATTTTTGGGGGGTTAAGGGCCTTGCTGAGGAACCACATAGTGATTAGCCAAGAGATTCGAATCGGCACCCTTCCAGAGACAGCCAGATTCCCGACACAAGTGGATCTTAAGGGGCTTAGCCTCAGGACCTACAATTTGCTGACTGGGGGCTTAGGTCGAGCCCTGGGACAACACCACACACTCCAAAACCCACTGATAACAGTGCCGCTACCTACCATTCGATTAGACTAAGATAAGTTTCATATTTGATTATGAAACACGCTTTGGTGATGCCTGTGTCTATAGGGTTTCTGATATGAGTTTTTATGTCATATATAACACTTGTTATACATTATCTGCATGAATAAGCATCTGTTAAATGTCCGTGAGGCTTTCAGCTTGATCTGAGGACACACAGAGGGTGTCACGACTGAATACAGCCAAAAAATTAAATAAATTGATTGTTTAAATCGTTTAAATACAGCCAAGCACAGCTGAACAGCCAAAAAAATAAATCAATCATTTAAATTGCTGTTATTTAGCTAGCATACGCAGCAAAACTCAGAACTCAATAAGCACTTATGGAAGACAGCTGGAAGGAGTGTCAACTAACTGAAAACTCTCTCCCATGACATCCCTGACTCTTAATGTTCCTTTTTAATAATATTCATTTTTATAACAGCGAGCTACTCAATCTACTACTCACCTTCTTGTTATGACCTTGTCTGAAATTAGCACGTTTTATTGCAGGCTTCCATGCCATGCATGGGCTGTGCTTAGTAAAAGGAGAGAGGTGAGGAGTTCACTCTAATTACAACACCCACCACACGACAAACCACCTCAGGGACGAGAACCTGAGTGCGGCCATGCGGCGAGTGATACCCCAGCACCACACTAGTCTGGATGGACCCGTGTGAGCTTTATTCCAGTGGCTGGTGTGCCAAAAGGAGATTATCTATTTTGCTAATAAATTCGTCAGAGCGCGAGAGTCTCCCCATGGCAGCACATCCACAGAATATATTTGTTTTCTGCACAAGCGCATTCTTCTTTACGTAGTGTATTCAGAATCCACACTCATAGGTACTGGGAGGGCATTTTTAAATTTCATAGTGCTGTGCTGTCACTGTGACCCTCAAGAGGAAAAGCCGATTAAGGAAGGAGGCATGGATGGATGGATGGATGAATGGATGAATGAATGGATGGATGGATGGATGGATGGATGGATGCACCGACTGTATAAATGAAGCTTAGCATGAATAGATTAGGCCGATAGATTAGGCTTGGCGAGCCTCTATCAGCCAAATTAAAGCCAGAGAGGCTCGAAGAAGGAACAACTGGCTGTTTTCAGTCCTGCTAAATCTTAAACAATGACTGCTGCTAGTTTAAATCTTCACCCTCACATTTAATATATCATCGCATTACTGTACTTTCGTTCACTACTCTGAAATATACTGTGCATCTATGTTGTTTCATTTTGTTTATGATGATATGTAGCATTGTTGGAGAAACACACAGAGTTCAGGGTACATATACAATGACAATAAATATATTCATTTATTCTATTCTCTTAGATATCAGACGTTACTGGGGTGCGAACAGCCTGACGCTTCCTACCTTGGTGGTGTTGGGCTGCAGGACATGCAGCTGGTACACAGTAAGACACAGCTTGCTGAGATTGATGTAGAAGTTCACCATCACGTCTCCTGGCATCGGAGGGGAGAACATTTTCTGCAGTACGGGGAGAAGTGAAACACTGTTTGCGGTGACCAAATACAGGCAGACCTCTGTAAATTTGGGGGGGGGGTTGTTACCATGAGGCCGCTGCATGCTAGCTCCGGAAGCGTCATCGTGGCGGGGGTTGTAAGCCGATTGCGAGCCCTGGTTAACTGCAGCATCACGGCGTCCATCAGCTGCAACACATTAGCGAGAGGCGTTACCACACAGAAACAAGCCTTTCACAAGGAGAACAGTCAGGGATAATTAACACAGAGTCATTATAAACGAAAGGGAAAGTAGAGTTGAGAAGACCTGACATGACTCAAAAAAATAAATTAAATAAAAGCTGATTTTCTTTTTCCTTTAGGAAATGTGTCGCTTAACTTAGTTCAAACACCATGCCTGCAGACGGATAGTCGCTGGTTCAAATCCTAGGGCCAGCAGACTGATTTAATCCTTCGGCATCTGAGCGAGTCCCTTGACCTCCAATCAGGGTTGTGCACCATTCAGAATTAGATTGAGAACAGCCCTGAGAATACAATTATATTTGTGCATTTCAATTGAATTTGCACTGTGGCAATTAAATTTTGAATTTAAGGAAGTAGAATTAACATGGAACTGAAGTCAAATAAATTCATATAATACAGCTTAGTATTTGAATACAAATAAACAACTGTATCAGTCGTCATAAAAATGTCATGTTATTCCGAATGAACGAATGCAACATTTTAAGGGCTAGCACAACTTGCCTACAAATATCTTGCTATACCAGCTCTCTCTCTATCTGGAGTCTTCAGTGTAGCAGGAAACATTTTCCGGCCGGAACATTCCAATCTAAATGATAAAACCTTTGAAGATCTTCTGCTGATTAAATATAACATTGCTGAACAATGAGCCATGTGTATTGCAATAATATTTTGCTTATTGCTATTACAACAAAACATTGCTCTACGCTTAAAAAACAGGAGCAACTACACAAAAAGAAATTCTTTTTCGCATGGTTTCCTTTGATTTGCTTTTAATGGTAAAAAAGAAGCATATTGTTAATCATTTAACAACAAGAAAATGTGATTCATTTGACACTGGACTCAAACCTTACAGGTACTACTGCAAACATCAAAAATACTGGGTCATTCTATTTAAGTTCAACAAACAGCCTTTGCTTCACTATTTTTGATTTTGACTAAATTTGGGAATGTGAATTACACACACACCTTCCAGAGCTGAGAAATCACTGAGATTTGGCTCCTTTTATACACCACAAGCAATTAAAAAATAAGACTATGAATTATGATTTAAGCTTAACATATTTTTACTATTAAAGCTACATGGCTCAACTGTAGCTCGTTGGAAAGCTGCAAAAGAACTTTTTCGTAGTATAAAACTTTTGCATAAATTAATCTGGCAAACAGCACTGAATAATACATTTGGTTATTAAAAAATATATAAAAAATCAATGGGCCTGGAGTAACACGTTGACTTTTCATAGTGAAATGTATATGTATGTGTACTACTTCTATCTAAAACATTGACCGGTTACTTTGTCCCCTTGAGATAACTTGTGCACCTCTGGCATACTTATCAAACATCGCATGCGGGGGAGAATTAATTTTTCTTTATTGGCAAGAAAGTACCTTTACCTGCTTTCACAAAACAACGAAAAATGTTTTTTTTATTATTATTATTTTATAGTAAATGGTCATGCAATTTTTTTTTTAACCAAAATGGTTTAAAATACACACACACAGTTCAATATGCAAAAAACAAATGTTAGTAGGAGAAAAAGACTGTGTTACTTTCAGTCTGTTTTATCAATCATGCAAATATAAAGTACACTTTACCCACTCACATATACAAGCGCAATCTACACAGCATCTAGAAAGTAAATTTGTTATATCCTCCTGAGACCCGGGCCATTCATTTGTGTCCTCTGTAGTGGACATTTTGTTTTTGCATCTATCTTTTCACTGATGTAAGAAAATTTATTTATTCCTTTTGTACACTAAAGAGGACATGCTGTGAAATGAAAAATAAAAATAAATTTGAAAAAATCTAAATTTTAAGATGTTTTATTTCCTCCTCACAAATAACCTGAAATTGAAAAGACACTTTTTTTCCTTGGGTCTCAGGAAGATATAATTTCTTATTGCTTGCTAGGTTTTATGACTTTCCTGTGTTGTGCATTTGCATATCATTAAAGTCAAAGAAATTAAATTCTTCTTTCCGTCATTCTAATTCAAAATTCCAATTCAACATCCTACAGGGTGCTGCCAATTCAAATCCCAATTCATGAATGTAATGGGGCACAATTCATTAATTCTGAATTTTGCACGACCCTGTGCCCAATTGCTCAAGGAATTGCTTTGCTACTTGTCTGGATAAAAAATGTCTGCTAAATAAATAAAATGTAACTGAAAAACATTCGTATCTAATAAATGAGAGAACATTTTAAAATGAACTTGAGGAAGCACTTCTTCACACAGCGTGTAGTTGGAGTATGGAATAGTCTTCCTGC
>JAODLD010000051.1:5633616-5662574 GCA_026781065.1 Mormyrops boulengeri | reverse complement strand
AGGTACCACAGTTTAAATGGACTTCATATTCGTTCACTTACATTTTGCCCAGACTACCTTAAATCCAACAAGTTACCGCAATAAGCCAGTAACCCCGCTTCGTAGTACGGGCCATAGGGACTGTGGGGGGGAAACCTGGAGGAAACCCCACAACAACATGGGGAGAACATGCAAACTCCACACACATGGAACCCAGGTGGAGATTTGAACCCTAGTCCCAGAGGTACGAGGCAACAGTGCTAACCACTGCACCACCATGCCACTCCTAATTTAAATAATATAAATACTTAATATTTGTAATTACAACACTTCCTGTTCCTATCTGCAGAATTCCCCTTTTGAGCTTCTGGAAGCACACAGTAACTTGTAAGCATAAAGAGTCTTGCTGGTTTATTTCCAATCTCCATGCACGGCCCCGTCACGAGCATCTGGCTCACGTACTCCTGCTGGATCATCTCGGCCTGTGGATGCTGGAGGCGCCCAGCGTTGGAGGCGTCCTCGTCCAGCGAGCCCAGCAGCTCCAGGGAGTTCTGGATCCTCTTGTTGGTCTCCTCCCGATACAGAAACGCCTTGCCCTCATTGATCTTGCTGATATCCTGCAAACAGAGACGCCCCGGAAGTGATGCAAGGGTGATAAAGGGACCCCCGAGGACAGGAAGGACACGGCGAGCAGCCTGGACCCATGTACATACCTTTTTCAGGTTCAGGTCAGTTTCATAGATGTTCTTCTCCACCTTGTCAGCATTCCTCTGCAGCCTCTCAATCAGTGCAGATAATTCAGTGTTGGGCACCCTGTAGAGGAATAGGTTAATCATTAAATGTACCTGTATCAGGGTTAGCGACTTTGGTTAGCTGGCTGGACTAAGATTTTCACTTCGAGAAAAGTCTGTACACACATCCACATGCATTATAGTCTGTAGGGTTTGCAAACTACCCCAATGCTTTTGATGTAGCTCATTTTAGGTTTATAATGGATTAATATAGATTTGCCATAAGATGCCTGGCATGAGCGTGAGAGTCTGGAAGCGTGACTGTAACGCCAAATGTGTGAGACTTGGCAAACCTGCTGTGTGTGTGCATGTGTGTACCTGCTGGGCGATTCACAGGTATCTGGCTGGTGGCATGTAGTAGCCTACATACTATAAGGCTATCATGCACTTTTTACGGCAGATATTAATTTGTTTCAACCTCACAGTACAGCCTGCTTTGTCATGTCAATAGTGATTAGGCTGGACTTCAGTACTGCCATGCAGAGACCATACTTTAGGACACTAAGTGTAACAGACTTTGTATTATACAGTATTAGCAGGCTCGGTTACATAAGTATACGATCGCATACTGTAGATCGCTACACACAAACATTTTCATAAGTACAGTATAACATTTTTGGAACGATTAAGTAAGTTAAATATGTATATAAATCACGATAGAGAAATGTATTTCTTTTATCGCTGACTGTGTTTATAAGTATAAATATAGTTGCATTACATAATACAGAATTTAACCAGCAGCTTGCGAACACAGTGATTAAACGTACGTTACTCACTGTGGGAAATATGTAGTATTAGCCGAGATGCGAGCAAGACAAGACATGATCAGAATGTCTGTGACACTGTGATTTACTTTCGGGGTTTTTTTTCCACAGGTGCATACCTGTCCCTAAGACCCAGTCTGTGTCATATTTGTAAAACTGAACTGGTGTGTTACATAGCTGAGCCACGAATACACAATGAGCTCCGATTACAGCGTTACATTTTTGTATTTAGTCTATTCATATTAATTATTCATCCCCATTCCCACAATTTAATTTTATATTTCTGGCTAACTGAAATATCACCAATATAAACTACGTTAGTTTGTTCAATCGGCTCAGTTAAGTCTATGGCTAGACCCTTATTCCAAGTTAATATCAAGTTTTCTCCCGAACAGGGTGGCGTCTTCTTGCGTCCCATATAAAAGAACTAGAGACGGGACGTGTGAACAGGTTTGTCTAGTTGGCTGTTATCTGCACAGTCAGCCTGGCCTTGTAACAATAGCTAAAGCATAAAAGACAACTGGGAACAAACGAGAGCTTGTGGAAGCCATTCGGTTACAGAAACGAGCCGAGTCAAGCCGATTTAAAGGAACAGCAGCGGCGCCTAAACATCTTGTCATATTTTTCTTGTACAACTTGATACTTTGAGGAAGTAATTCTCAGGTTTAATAGCTTTGGCACAGCCTAATGTGTAACAGTGAGGCTCCTCTAGGGACCTTCTGATCTGAAGTACAGCTTCGTAAAATTAGTATATTGTCGGTGGATGATGTCGATCATAACTGCAATTTTTAAAAGTGTGTTAAAGTAAACAGCTGTCAGCCACATAGTGAGAAATTGTGCTGCTAGCACTATCTGCTGATGCGCCTGGGGGGGGTTTCATGTAGCAGTGCCTTTGAGCATTTCATATATTCACTTGTTTATTCACAAAATCTCGGGAACGGCGTCAGCGTCGCTGTCCGGACAGTGTCTTTGAACCACTTTACAGCAGCGAAAACTACACTTTGCCCCTTTTCACATAAGGAGGCACCCTTATTCAGGACAACATAATCCCTCAGGATCTTTGCATTGGGCTTGTGCCAATATTTGGACATGATGTAATAATATCAATATTCATGCTTAAAGCTACAGATAGAGACACGTGTCCCCATCTGCTCAGTATGACCAACTTGTCATTTTTACAAATTGCCAGCATTCCAAACGTGTTCAGTGCAGAATATTTAGGAATGTCACAGTTTTGCAAAACATTTCAGTGCTGTTGTCGGTAGGTGGCCTTAAATTCAAATGTGAGTCTGAAATGAAGACGGGACGCATGTGAAAAAAGTGACATGCCAACCTAAACCTACATTGGTAGACTGTCGCCAGACTTGAATAATTTTAAAGCGATATGATCATTTTATTTGTTGATTTTGACAAACGATACAAATAACATTAATACATATATTTTTCGTTGTTCACCTTATGTTCACTTAATACAAAGAAAAGCACAGTATATTTTGATTGCGTTTAACTGTAATTAAACACTTCATCGTTCTATACCAGTGGTTGTGAAACGGGGCGGGGGGGCATATCCAGAAAATCACCCCACCCCCCATCATGTACGTCTGTAATTCATGCAGAA
Organism: Mormyrops boulengeri; assembly: GCA_026781065.1. Classification (NCBI taxonomy): domain Eukaryota; kingdom Metazoa; phylum Chordata; class Actinopteri; order Osteoglossiformes; family Mormyridae; genus Mormyrops; species Mormyrops boulengeri. The sequence goes on along the minus strand of JAODLD010000051.1, from coordinate 5,659,422 downwards.
ATAGTAAGAGCTACATTAAATCAACCAACTTATTTTTGAATTAAAGTTCCCTTTATAACAAAAGTTACTAGGCCTACTTTTAGATAGGCCTATAATTTCATTTATCTAAGTGGAATACATCATGGTTTCCATACTGCCATCGTTGGCTGTTTCTGTTTAATAATTGTTGTAAAGTTGAAACCTAGTTAAAATCGAAATTAAAACTTTCAATTCAGGTAAGGTCGCGTTTTTATAGGCATAAACATGTACGTATATTACATATCCATATATGTAATATTAGCGCAGGTGAGTTTCTACACTTGGCTCGTTTCAACTGGAGTCCTTTGAGACTTTCGTGACTGAAACAAAAAGAGTGTTTTGTATTGGTATAGGTGTAAAGGCGGGGCGGAGAACATCTTCATTGCTAAGATTCCCTGAAAGCTCTCGCCCATCAAAAAAAAAAATTACTGGCCATTGCGCAAAACCCGATCATTCAGTTAAGCAACTATACTGCATGCAAAGTAAGATATAATACCTTTCTAAAACGCGAAAGTGAGATACTTGGATCAGCTTAAGTGTTTTTTTACAGCGTCTGAAAAAAAATATTCATTAGTTGGTCACTGCTATTGCCATTACTTTACTGTCCCTGTTTATTCTTAGGTGCAAATTCTTTCGCGACAGTTCACTCTTAAGTAATATCGCACCGCCCGGAACTAAAATTTCACCACTGTCTGAAATAGGCCCAATTAGTTTTGCTGGGTAGTTTAATTTAGCACGAAAATCAAAGAAATCTTAATAATTTAATGCGTATGGTCAGACAATTTCTAATATGACCTAGGCGTGTCGCTCGTCCCATGAAAAACAAAAAAGGTGAAGTGTCCCTTAAGGCAAAACGGCATTTGAGCTGGGTGGGTGCAATAAACATCGCATCTTGTTGTTTGCTGAATGGTCTACTGTGTGTGTGCGTATGTGTGAGTGTATGTGCATGTGTCTTATTAGCCTACTAATTATTATTAATTAAGACACACCCATCAGGTGAAACATACATGTTTACCGCAAAAACAAATGTCAGATCCAAAAGCAAGAATGTCACGATGTCGGTTTAAATTTAGAAATACACGTCTGCGAGGATACCGAAACTCCGAGATCAAGTGAAACCACATAAGAATGTAACCAACCAGAGTTTTGCAGCGCACTTACTTTTTGGACGTGATTGTCACGCTTTTCTTGCCGCTCTTCTTCGAGAACATCGCGGCTGCTTCACTTTCTCTGCAGCGCTTGTCCTTTTGGCGGAGGGTGGCACAATCCCGTACAGTTCCTGTAATGTCCCGTTAGGGTCTTTCGTGGCTTTTTTTTTCTCCCCAAGTCTTGTAAGATCTCACGGTAAATACACCCAGCGCGATTCACCAGCCGACTGATAGTGCGCTGTCTCCTGCGTGGATTCTCTAATATAATAGGAGCCCTATTCCACCCTTAAGGGTGGTGCCCATCTGTAGCCTATCATCTCCTGGGCGTGGATCATAGCTGGGACCGACAACTTTCTGCTCTCCTCTGCTGACAGCCCAGCCGTGGAAAAAGTTTCTAGGCAGTAGTTACTGGACCGTAAACTGAAGTGTAACAGGATTATGTGAATAGGTTTGGAAAAAATGTTTCTTTTTTCTTTTGTAATTACTATAGTTTTATTTTTTCTACCGTTAGTAATATGAAGAATATGCCTACAACATCACAGAATATCACAGGTCTTTGATGTATCCGATTTCAGCTACAGAAGAGTTAAAAATATTATGGGGAAATAAACCATTCTTGTGGTTACAGACACTCCGTCATGTTTGCTAACAGAAATAAAACACTGCCGTGAGCATAAAAAGGAGTTTCTGAGCGTGTTGTGAACTTACAGTATATGAATTTATGTGAAGTGAGGACGTCAGACTCACCCAAAGTTACACGACGTGGGTACGATGCAAAATATGTATGGCATGTTAAGCTTATCCCTCGGGATATATGTCTAGCAGTTCATATCGTGATTTTTTTCTAAAAAATGTTTAGTGTTTAGAGTCCAAAGTTTTGACATTTATTTATAATATTTTCTGTGTTATTGCTCAATTCATCCACCTTCTACCGCTTACGCCGGTCAGAGTGATGTGGAGCCTGTATCAGGGCTGCACCCTGCATGGGTGGCTATTCCATCACTGGGCAAACACCACGGGAGACTTACAAATGCCGTGCATGTCTGTGAAAACCTACACGACAGGGAGAAAACATGCAAACTCCACATGCGGTGTGTTACAGTCAATGGGTGGCTCAGTGGGCTAAGCCTCTGTGTCTGTGATCATCACTTCAATCCCTGGCCTTAGCACATCTGCAGGTCCTTGAGCGAGGCCCTTAACCCCCAGCTCCCTGGGCGTGGCTATGGATTGCCCTTTGCGGCCAGCCTGCTCTCACCTACACAGAGAAAATGGAGGGAGGCATAAAGAGAATTTCCCCATGGGGGCCAATGATGTATGAGTTATTATTAAACTCATCTTGCATTATTTCTCCAACAATGGATGTTTGGTTGTTTCTTATTTTAATGTGTTTTTCTCCATCTATCCATCTTCCAACCACTCCAGGACAGGGCCACGGAGTGGGTCCTGGACCTGATCCCAGGCAGTACAGGGCAGAACACCCAGAGCAGGATACCAGTCCATCACAGGGCACATACAGTCAAAAGTTTAGACACACCAAGCTGCCTACAAAGGAGAGTGACGTTCCGCATCACATGACCTGGCCACCTGACCTAAACACAGTAGAAATGGTCCTGGAGGAGTTTGACCAGAGAGATAAGAAAAAGTGGCCGCTGAGTGCTTACCATATGTGTGGGAGCTCCTCCAGGACAGCTGGAAAAGCATCCCAGGAGGCCACCTCATGTAACTGGTGTAGAGGAGAGAGCAGGGTCAGCCAGTCCCTGGAGCAATTGGAGTTAATTAAGGGCCTCGCTCAAGGGCCCAATGGTGGGATCACTCTGCCGACCACAGGATTGAACTGGCAACCTTCTGAGTCCCAATCCACAGACACCCCCTAACAAATTATTTTTTGTTGAGTGCATAATCCATATATGTTGTTTTATAGTTTTGATGTCATTATTCTAAATTCATAATTATTCTAAAATATAGAGAATAGTACAAATAAACCTTTCTGTGGGTAGATGTGTCCAAAGTTTTGAACAGTACTTTACAAGCACACACTCAATATGCACGATCAATTAACCACCATGTCCAATTGTCCATATTGAGTAATAAACACATATTAGTTATTCCGTAGAATGATCAAGACCATAATACCATAGCCAGTCGAATGTAAATTAAACACCCAAACATGACATAGATTGCCTAATGGATTACCCCCCCCCCCACACACACACACACAAACACACACACACACACACACACACCCCACCGACTCCTCCTACAGAAGGAATGCTGTTCAGGGATCCTGCCGCAAACCAATGAAAATATGAAATACCTTGTCCTGACTATGGAATCCCTATGCATGATCTCCAGGGGACCCCTCCCTGCACGTAAAGGAGCGTGGGAGGTGTAGAGTATGCATGCTTCAGACCCCTCCCACACCAGTGAGACAGGTCCAACCTGCCCATCCACCGCCACTGACTGAGAGTGACTGAGTTATTGACAGCTGCCATAGTGGCAGGAAGCCCTACCCTCACGTGCAGCCTTTGATTAGCCCAGACTATTAGCGCAGGCCAAACCCCCTGAGGACTGCAGTGGTATAGTCTGTTACCATAGTTACTCTGTACTTGGAACTCATCATTGATGTTCCTATATTTATCTGAGCAAAGGATTCATGTTTCTTTTTTGTTTTGTTTTGTCTTGTTTTTCTTTTTTTAATTATTAGTATTTTGCCAGCCTGACTTTATTGAGTCTTTCAAATGATGTTATTACATATTTCAGATGTTCAATCACTGGTAGTAAGGGTTCGATAGGTCATTAGTATGGTCACTTCCAAACACTCAGAGATAACCTTTACGTGACTGGAATGCTTAGCAGTTTTCAAAAGAAATTCAGAAATTGTCATCGGTCATTAAGAAGGAGTAAAATGCAAAGTATCCATGTTAAAAATGTCCCAAATGTTCTTTTATGGTGGAATGTAAGCAAAAAAAAAAGACTGAAAGAAATATTTGAACGAAAAGAAGCCAACCACGTTTTACATGTTTGTTGTGTTGAGTTCTGTTTAAGATTCCACTGCCACTCAGTATTCAAAAAGCCTGGAAACCACTCAAACAAATCCTCTGACCACCAAAAGGGAAAAGAGTGAAAGGAACTGAAAGGAGCAGCACAAATAAGAACTTATGACTCACAGGGATTTGAGGGTATTGAAATGGATGGAAACAATTAACAATGCGGTGCACTCTGGTGAGTACGCCTCAGTTCCAAACGCAGTAACACAAGTTATAAAGCACAAGGCAGCTCAGTAGCCCAAAACTGAGTATAAGAAGAAATTTATGGGCCACCACTTAAGTAATACAAGCAATACAGCAAAATAGCCTTGTATGCCAAGGATATTTTGGAGAGATGTTTTCCAATGTGAAGAATTAAGATTTTACTGTTTGGGGCCGTTATCACTGACCAGAAAAAAACATGAATTATTTCCCAAAGAGCTCAACTGGTAGCTTCAGTTTTCAACTTGCATGACATGAAAGTACCGCACTGTCAGCTCCTCCCCCCATCTAACCCCTACTCCTCCCACCCCCACCCCCTATTTCTAGCCCCCCTACTGTATAGACTTATACAGTCTATTATCTAATTATTCGGTATATTATCTAATTATTTGTACCGTGATACAGTACATGCTTTTTACTGCGGTATTCCGCATGATAATGTTTCCCCAAACTGTATTCAGAAGATCAAGTGTCTGCAGCCACCTTTTTCGTTCTATATAATGTTTTATGGGATAGAAATAAGGCCAAATCCAGGACCATAATACCCAAATACTTTTTGGTCACCCTTCCTTTGGTTGTCACTAAGAATCTTGCTTCACTTTTTATACCGTTTGTTTCAAAATTTGGAAAGGTCCAGATCCTCACCCATTCAATGTGTAATGTAAAATTTGAAAAAGGTCACACTAATCGATCTAATCTAACTATCACACTAATGACAAACGGCAGTGAACCAGTCCTAAAACAGTATGTATTCTCCATTCAGGGAATACAGTAACACTAGCCAACAAAAAGCTATTCATAATTTGAAGGTTACATAATATTTCTGATCTACATGCAAATTCCATGAAGAATGGAATTCTGTGTTCATTCCACAGAGTGTGTGGAATTTCATATGTGTGCAGTTCTGTGCTCATTAGTATTATTTGTCCTGTGGAATTTCATAATTTCATACATATGGAGTTGTGTCTTTATCAGTATTATGTATGGAATTTCATACTGTTACAATGAGGCATGATTGACAGTCCACTAGGCATCTACAGGTCAATAGGAAACTTTATTATGAAATGCAATAGACACTCAAAACTAAAGGGACCACTAGGGGTCTAAGCAAAGGTAGGCAGGCAACACAGGAACGAACTAGGACTTCAACCAGAAACAAAGGAACATAGATCAAGGATTCAGACTTAGGGCAGGGATTAGCACAGGTAGGCATCTGACAAAGAGCACGGGCCAACACAGGCAAACATCTACAATAGCCAAGCAGGGAACAGAGAACAGGCAGGGATTTATATGCACAAGTATCAAGGTCAAGACAAGGGACGGATATGGATCATTAACAGTTAACTAAACAGTATAGGGACTAAGAGTTACAAGGAACAGGTGAGGGTCATTAACAATCATTAAGCAATAAGGACTCGAAAATCAAGAGATACAGGGATTACCGGACATAGGCGGGGAAAACCAGCAACAATGACAGAAAAACAAGGACCAATAATGCAGTACATAAACACAAGGAACCTGATAAACATTGACAACAACAGTTTAGGGCACAAATACCAAAATGTTCACAGATGTCAAAATCGTAGCAGTTTGGATATGGCAAATTAGCTGCATTAGTCAGCCAGATGGCGTCCCAGGGAAGAGGGAGTACAATGGGGACTATGAGTGGGGGTAAACCGAAGGGAACACAGGGTACAGAATGGGATGGCTAGCGACACCCGCTGGTAAAATAGGGAACTTGGGGAAATTTGAGACATAATGGGACGAGACAGGGACCGATCCTGGCACATACATGTTGAGTTCTGTGTGCATCAGTATTATATGTTGAATTTGAATTTAGTGATTAACTGTCATTGTTGACACACCACAACACACAACAACAAAATGTGTTCTTTGCATTTAACCCACATGTGACAATGTGACATAGCAGGGGGCAGCTAATTCAGCGCCCGGGGAGCAGTGCTTGGAAGCGGTACCTTGCTCAGGGTACTTCAGTGGTGCCTTGCTGGTCAGGGATTCAAACCTGAAATCTTTCAATTACAAGTGCGCGTCCCTAACCATCCAACTTTCACTTATCCTGGTCAGGATCACAGGGGGTTTGGAACCTACAGTATGGCAAGCAGCACAGGGTACAAAGCCGGGGTCCACACTGGACGGGCTTTCAGGCTATCACAGGGCACACATACACACAATCAAACATTATGCAGCATTTACAAATAGCTTTTAACCTAACTGCATGCCTTTGGGGTGTGGGAGGAAACTGGAGAACAGGCAAATCCAGAGTTGGAACAGCCAAACCTGGAGGTATGAGGTGACAGTGCAGCTCTCTGAGTCACCATGGCAGCCCTGTGTGGAGTTCTGAGTCATCTTAAATATTAAATGAATTGACCATCCATCCACCCATCTGTCTTCTATATTCACTTGTTCTGTGCATGGTCACTGGGGTCCGGAGCCTATCCCAGAAGCTACGGATGCAAAGCAGGGAATCACCCACGAGCGCAAAGCCATTGCAGGCGTTCCAGAATTGTATTGATATGTTTGTATTTTTATTTAGCTCCTTGCCTTGTTTCTGTATATTGACTTTCCATAAACACATCCAGTACATAGGGATGGTGAACCTGGAGCCCATCCCAGAAAGCAAAGGGCATAAGACTGGGGAACACCCTGAATGCCGCTGCATCACAGGACACACACTCACACCACTCCACATAACTGCATGATTTTGGACTGTCAGGGGAAACTGTAGCACCCAGGAGCTACACAGAGAAAGGGGGGCTATATAACATGCAGATGGGATTCAAACCCACAACCCTGAAGGTATGGGAATACAGTGATAAACAATCTGCTATTTGTTAATTTTATTTGAATTTTTCAATGACTGGACATTTGCCAAGAAATATCAAGGTGTATGGATTGCCTACATCCTAATGCTAAAAGTAATCCTAACCCCTAAACTAATCCTAGCCAGAAAACTAGGACCTGAACTAGCAACATTCTGAATATGTATTCTTAACTGCAGGGCCTCCTTATAATTTATTGGTTTAAGTTTTGCGTGTGTGTGTGTGTGTGTGTGTGTGTGTATTAATGACCTAGGTTAAGATCACTGCTATAACGAAGGACGCACACTGACACCTGTGTGAATATGTGCAGTGTGGCTGTGTGCAGAACACCTGTTTGTCAGGGACTCCTTTGTGACTCGGCCATCACAAGCACTGCCTCTCATTCAGAGCCACGTGCCTTTCCCATAGAGGAGGATGACCCACACATTCGCGCTAGTGACGCACTAATAAGTCTGCAGAAAATCAGTACCAGCTGGAAGGAGTATTTAGGGGAGATGCACTCACAGCTCCAAATGTTTGAGGTCTGCTTCTTCTGACAAACCTTCCTCGACACAGACAAAAAATTCAGAGATCATCGGGTTTGTTAATCTCCGTCCATTATCTTTCCATGGATTTTATCAGATTTAACAGTTTCTTTTAAAGCAAGGTGTGAGCCTGTCTCTTACACAGAAAAGTCATGACTAGAATGTGAAAAATGAATCGACTCACAACAAGCAGACCTGCATTTTTGCAAAAAGCCCAGTTAGGGAGGCTTCACGGCCCCCCAACAATGTCAACTTGTGAATAGTCTGTAAGGCCTGCTTGACAAATCAGAACAAACTCGCCCCTCTTTGCTTTGTTAGCAGCCTGTGGCATGCAGCCTGATTTGAAAGAGATACTCAGAGGACAAAGTTCTATCCCGATTGATGAAACATGCGGCCATATTAACCCTGCCCGCTGATCTTTGTAATGATGGGAAGGAATCTATTTACGATGCTCATCTGCTGCAGTGATTAATGTGTGGATATCACGTGTAAGCCTGTCTGCTGAGGAGGTGTGTACCTTTACACACTTATATTGACATTAGCCCTATAATAGTGACGTTGTAATGGTAGCTCAGTGAATCTAGGAGATAAGGGTCGAGTCTTCATGCATACACTCCTCACGCTGCTATGTCAGGCGTGCGTTCCTGTGGCGGGTGTGGCTGGCCACCTCTGACACATCTCCGCTGCTTGTGTCACCTTCTTTGTTGGCTCGGGCGGCACCTCACTGCATGTTCTCTCGGGGCAGAGCTGAGCGGACGGCCCCGTTGGCCGGGGTCCAATGTGTCCCGCTTCGGGGCGTGCTTACAGAGGTGAGCATGCCGCACTACAGCTTCTCCGTGCCAGCGGGACATGTTCCGGGCCGTTGGCGCCGGGGCTGCATCGTTGCGCGCATTCAAGCTCGGCAGCCGGAATTCGAAGGTCAGAACGCATCAACCGGAGCGGCGATTCTGGCCGAGAGCAGGAAAGGCCTTTTGTTTACCAGCTGTTTGCCTGCATTCTCAGTGACTGGGCACCGCAGATTCCAGTCACACGGGTGAGGCTGGCTCTCAAAGACAGGAGTGTCACACAGCTAAGCCACAAACACGACGGCTTTGCGTTCCTCCCAGTGTCGAGGCGTGAGCACCAGAGAGGCGATTGCAGATGAGCCGGCAGCTTCGCCAGCGCTGCAGAGACTTCCTGGAGGCTCCTTAAATCAAACAGTGTCACAATTTAACTTCCCATCATGCCCAATCCCTGGGTAAACAGAGGTGACACCGTGATCTGCTTTAGCTGCCATCGTAACCCTCCTCAGGCAGCTCTGTCAGGTCGTCCAGATCAAATGAACGTGCTTCATGTACAAAGTGCATGTAATTCAATCATGTCATCTTCATGTTATAATGACTTTAATGTCCTTGTGTGACACTAGGGTGTAACAAACAGAGGGAAGAAGAAAAAAATCTGACTTGTGTCAGTATTTGATTTGTGCTGCTTACCTCTGTTCTACATTTTACATTACTATTCTCACCTGGTTAGCCTTGCAGCAAAATGTCTGTCTTTTTACACCTGTCTAAATGTCTGTTTGTGTGTTTCTGAGGCTTTTCCAAGCTAGCGGCAAACCTCTCGCTGCTCTGTGACACTCATCGTCTTAAGGCAAAGATTAGTATATGCTCAGCTTTACAGAAACCTCGACTCGGGGCTCAGATGTCGGAAACCTCCGAAACACAAGCGAGTGTTCCTGAGGTTTCCAGGACAAGTGAACTCGTCCTGTTACAGAAGCTGTCGTATTGTGATAATGTGTGTAGCTCTGCCCCGCCCCAGCCACAAGACGCCAAAACATCTTGTAAGGAAATGCAGGTAGTGAATCGGCAGTCACCATGTTCTGATTTATCTTTCGCTGCTGTTAATGATTACTAGGAAAGCTTTCTTACTACTGGGTCATCGGTGCCGGCTCACTCCCTCATCGGCCGCGACACCTGCAGCTAAAGGACACACCCAGGTGAGTTATGGGACCGGAACGGAAACCTGCTGAGCTGGGTCCCCCGCCCCCCCCCGGACACAAACACGGGGACGCCAAGCCAGCAGAGAGACGGGCCTCTGCTCTTTCCTCTCGGTTATACATTCCAGAGGCAGGCCAGAGAGGGAGGTCGGGCTCGGCCCCGATGTGTCGCAAGACCCGCCAAGACACAGCAAGGCTCTCACTGCTGCACTGTCCTGCTCCCATCAGTCAAGGAAACTCTGCAAGGACCAAATTAAAGGGCAACTGCGCAAAGAAACAGGGCTTTAGCTATAAAGACAGAAGGCATAAGACATAAAGTAACTCCTAGGCAACACAGAAATTTAAAGGCATTATTAATTTGAAGTCTTCCAACTAGTCATCATAGAAATAAAAACAATCTCTTTTCCCTTTCTGAATGCCTGTATCATAGACTGTATTATAGAATGGAAAGATCAATGACTTAACTACTTTAAGACACTTAAACATAAGTGAGAAAATAATTGAATAACATAGTCTGACTCCTGAAAAGCTTGTTTAGGCACTTGAAAAAAATAATAATAATAAAAACTGAAAATTAAAGAATGCTCCTGTGTATTTCACAAGCACGGATCTCTGTATACCTAGGCGGGGCTGGGTGGTGTCACGTTCCCGCGGAAAAGTGTGAGCGATCCTGTGTTATAATAACGCTGGAGTTATTTGAGTTGAGTGTTTTTGTAGTTAACTAAATTATATTCTGTATTGTGTGAGATCAGGTTGTAGTAGTGAAACCTTTTCAGAGGATGCCATTCTGCTGATTTTTGGTTGTGGCTTATGCTTCTCTATTTACATGCATTGATGTGGGTGACCAGGCTGCACCTTAACCCCATGCAAACCAGGATAGGATCCAGTCTGTCTGTTTTTTGTTAATCCAGAGAATTACTGGGTTTTACACATTCTGTGTAATTTAGAGACACAGACAGGGCTAGATGCAGGCATAGGTACACCAGGTAGCTGCCTAGGGTCTAATTGGCACAAACGAAATGAAATGATGAAACTTTATAGATCCCTGTGGGGAAGCTCTCTTTTCACCTACCTCATCTTGCTCCCCATAAGACACATACAGGAGAGAGCAAGCTTTTAAGTAGGCTCTTAAGTAAAAATTTGCCTTGGGCCCTTGAAAGGTAGGTCTGACCCAGGATAAATTCTAAGGATTTTTTTAACAAGAAATCTGTTACAAATATCAGTGACCAAAATAATTACACAACTACTGCCGTTGTTATTTTTCTTATCTGCAGAATATTGATGTTTCATAGCAATACCTGTTTAATTAGACAAGCAGCCGCTTCCACTTTATTCACGGTAAAATGATTTAAAGTCATGGATGTGTTTTAATGCCATTACTGTTATTAGCACTGCAGGATAATTTCTGGTTAGATCATTTAGCTAATTCTGTCACAATAACAGAATGAAATGGAGGACAAACCCTCAATAAATTCTATTTAATCTCTCAATTGTTGGTTGAGCACAGTTTCAGGTGAAATGAAAATGTCTTTGCATATGATGGAATTTATTTGCAAGACAGGTACAAGAATGGAGAGATTCCCTTAAAGCTGTGTTTCATTACAGTGAAACTATATCTTCCTCATTTCTCTATGAAATAATTACATTCCTGCAAGTGAGACATCACAGGTGCCAGGTGATGCCAGTAGAAATGAGACTCTGAGCCCCACACTGGGTGTGGCTAAGCTCTGCCGTCAATCAGCAGCTGCCTTCCATGTGGGTACGCTGTTGGTTCAGTGTCACTGTCAGTGATTGGTGGGGCACGGTAATCCTGCCCTCCTTTGGATCTCACCTCAACAGTGAGGGATGCTTTGAGATTTTATCCCCTAATGTCAGAAAGTCTCCTTTTGAGGTTTGGCAAGTTTTTTGAGGTTACTAATTTATTTAGTGGTGTGTGTGCAAGTGTGTGTGCGCGTGTGTGTTTGTGTGCGTGTGTGTGTGCGCGCGTGTGTGTAATATTTTGCAAGAAAATGAAAGAAAGCTGCAGCTCCAGTTTAGGCCATTGAGTTCCTAACTTTGGAACCTTCTAGAAAATTATCTCTAACTATCCTCAGTAGGACAGATGAAATCGCCTTGTGGAAAATACTTTAAATTTGCATTCAACTAAAAAATTGATGAAAAAGCATCTTTACCTTCACACTGTGTGATATGATTGATATTAATGTCAGTTGCCTAAATACCAGTGAGTGACTTCAGTGTTAGCATGACTGGAATGTAGTCAAAGGATCAACATTTTCATTGTCAGATAATGTCTCTGACACAACCAAAATGTTAACTTGCGCACAGTGCACACAGATCACATATCTATGGTGCAGGGTGATAGTGTAGCAAAGTGATAATAGTAATATTAAAATCGTTAATCTAAATTTCACAGGGGAAGTCTTGTTGTACCCTAGAGCAGGACTTTAAATTGCTTTAGTAACTTGTGACTGAAGGAGCAATACAATCCAAAAGTCCCCAGCTCCAGGTTTAATTTCCCACAGTTATTTTAGTTATGCACTTTTATTTTAATTTCTTTGTTTGACTCAGGTTTTGGGGGGGGGCAGTCATCTAAGATTGGTAGAATTTGAATATTATTATATATTTCATGAATAATATTTCAGTGTTGGTTTATTACTTAATATTGCCCTATTGATTAGTACCAAATGACTATTTTGAGATTTGCAGTCCCAGAACTAACCACTAGAGGGCACGACTGAAATTACAATGACTGGCGGCGAATGCATTAATTTATCCTTCTTGTATATGCTTATTTCGGTCAGGTTTCTCTGTTCTGTCAGAGAAACAGACAGCTGGGGCAAGGATATCGTTTTGGGTGCTGTTTTCTAAGCAATTTATGTGGATGTTTTCTTGAGTATTTTAAGTGGAAAAGCCTGTTGTGAAATCTGATGCTCTTTTTCCCTAAATAGCCCTAGTTCCTGCACAAGGCACCCTTCCTGCCAAATGAACTATGTTTCCTAACCACTGCACTGGATTGACTCAGGATTATATGTCTGACAAAACATCATCTAGTGGCCTATCAGCAGAAAACACGAACACTAACTGTGTGCTTTGAAAAACACACCTCACCTGACAATCTAGAGAACCTAAGGCATTGTCCATAGGGATTAGCTACTTACAGGCAAGTTTCACAGTGCTTCTTTCCTTTCGAACAAGCGGTCACACGCTCTGCTGTTGGGCTCACACTACAAGGCAGTGAGTGTGAGTAGGTGGGTAGTCGTGCCCTTTGATGGACAAGGTGTAACGTTCCTCTTTGTTGTGCCCTGTGCTGCCTCGGATAATCAATAAGGACCAGGTGGACCAAAAGACATATACATATTAAATAATTGCACATTTAAAAAATTCAGAAACCTGGATGCAATGTGGAGGGGCAACGCTCTTATTCTGCAGCAGGTAAAGCTTCACCATTATTTTGCAAAGCTGCGAAGAAGAAAACATAGAAGGAAATGGGGACGCAGCGCCTTTATAGCCTGTTTCAGATGTCTTTGTCTCAAGTAATTAAATGCATACAGATCAGTGTGGAAAACTGAAAGACAGCCGCTGTAGCTGTTATTGAGGATGCACTGAGGAGTGGGTTTCTCGTGTTTAATATTGCGGATATGTGACACTGTGGGACTCCCGAAGACCTGCCGCCGCAGCCCCACCCACTTATCCAGCAGTGGGGCGTCCTGCCTGCAGCAGCCTGCCTGTGCATTGATCAAACATGTTAATCCTATTTAAATATGTTACATTCACAGCAGATACTTTTGTGCAGAGGGACATATAAGTGAATATCAGAAATCAGGGTCAGACAGTCTCACTGGAGGAGCTGATGAGCAAATTCCCATAAGTCACTCAGTCCCTGGGATACATTGAAAAAAATTCTGTGGAGTTTTGGAAATTTAGCGAAAGTTCTTCATTGGACTATATGTGGACTGAGTCAGCTTTGATTCCCAGTACTGTAGTATTTGATGAGGAAGCCTGACTTTAGGCCATCAGCAGTCTTATCTCAAAAACAGCAAAACATGTACTGAGTCTGTTTTGGAAATTTGGCCTTGACTGGGGTGAAGGGTTTTGTCAAACAAGGAAATCACTCTGTCACCCAGAAGATCTGAACTGCTGACCTTCTGATAACAGGCACATAGTCCACATAGAAATAGTTCTTAGTGCTATTTAATACATAAAATAACATTCTTATACAATAAGTGAGCAGGAAAAAATGAACTTGATCCTAAAAATATTGCTTTAAAAGGCTCTGTTTTTACTTCAAGAAGAACTTCCTGGTGAAGTAAGGTATAAGAATAGAAGAACAGCCTTTTGTTGAAAAAATTTGTGATACTAATACTAATTTGTGATGTTGCTAGAAATCATTCCCACATGGAAGTCTCATATGAACGCTCTAAAATTAAATTGTCTTTTTCCTGCCTTTATTATACAATAAAAAGATCAATTTGTATCGTTTTCAAAATAAACAGAAATTGGGACTGATACCCAGGGCATCGACCTACAATTACATAGTGTGGTGACCTTAGCTATTGGGTTTTTGTTATTTAAGTTATTTGTTAATGTTGAATTGTTTGTTGTTCTGTTCTTTTGCACTTTTAATATCAGTGTTAAGATTGGGGTGAGATGGATTATGGGGAGTATGGGAGGGGCGTGGGTGAGCGCGCGGAGGGAAGTGGGGGTGGTTAGAGAGGAGTAGGAGGAGTGCAGGAGTAACAGAAGTGAGGCTGATTCGGGGAATGACGGCGTGAGTTGTGGCCCAAACAGCAACGCGATTGTCACGAGAAAACTTAAATAAAAGAACTGTTGGAGTTCGGTCAGTCCAGTATCTGTTTAACTGGCGGGTCACTACAATACTTTATAAGATAAGATTGTTTCTGACAGACAGGATACTGCGGGAATGCAGTACATGCAGTAAATTCCAGACTTTAAACAGAGCATGAACTAGCTAGACTAGCTGAAATGCTTGTGATGTAGGTATCATCTTTCTGGTATTCGCATATGTTGTGAGGTTATTTGTGAACATAATTATTTATGAACTTACCTAGACTGGTCAGTATCTTTTACAATCTTGTCTGGTCTGCTATGAGAGCAGCCCTTGTTGTTCACTGGAATGGCATAGAAACACAAAACGGTGCAATGCAGTCAGTGTTCCTCTTATAGTTTATGAAAGAGGCATCAGGAATACAAGTTATACTAGGCAATTATCTATTGTCTATTAATAATTTATTTGCATTCTTTTAATTGTGCATTGTACCGGGCATGGCTGAACGAGTCAGCATTCCATTGGCCTTTTTGTACAAGATCACTGAAACCCCATGAACAAACACTTTGTTCCCTGGAATGTTTGTCAAAGAAATTTTCCGTGATGGTATGGCCATTTTTTTCATTTAATGACACAGTACAAATGGCAGGCTGTAACCTCTTTTGTTAATTTGCTCATTTCTCACACTTGGTATGAGGCAACACTGGCTGTACGTCAGTCATTGGATCTGTGACTTCCCAAGTGATTAAGAATTTGGGGGGGGGGGGGTAGTCCGAACCTTTCTAACTTGTTTTTTGAAAACAGAAATTAGTCTTTAACAGATGGGCATTTTTAAATACAGTGCCTTGCATAACTATTCAGCCACATTTTGTCATGTTACAGACTCAATGAAAAGGGATTTCATATTGGGCTGTATACTATTTGATTGGCACAGCATGCTTAGCACTGAACAATGTTTCTTTGTTGTAACAATGACTTCTGTTGGATGCTAAACAATTCATCCCCCACAAGCCAATACCTGGAGTAACCACCGTTCGCTGAAATTACAGCGTGTAAGTCTTTATGGACGTACATCTCCATTAGCGATGCATATCTGGAGGCTATAATATTTGACCGTTCTCTTTGACAAACTAGCTCAGACTGGATGGAGATGGTTTGTGGACAGCAACTTCCAAACCTCACTGCAGATTCTCCACTGGATTGAGGTCCGGGCTTTGACTGGGTCGTTTTATTTGCTTGAAGCCACCCCATTGTATCTGGCTGAGTGCTTAGCGTCATCATGCTGCTGGAAGGTGAACCTCCACCATAGTGTCAAGTCTCTAGCAGAAATTGTGTTCAGAAATCGCCCTGTGTTTCTCTTCATCCATCTTGCCCACAGTCCTCAGCAGTTTCCCGGTACCCGCTGATGAAAAACACAAACAGCATGATGACACCACCACCATGGCTCCCGGTGGGGATGGTGTGCTCAGGGTGACGTACAGTATAGTGTCTTCTTCTCACCGCATATACTGTTTTGGTCATATCTGACTAGAGTAGCTTCTTCCATGTTTGTTGTGTCTCCCACGTGACTTTTAGCAAACGCCGAATGGGATTTTTTTCTGACTTTCTTCTCATCACTCATCCATAAAGCCTAGCTTTGTAACGTGTGTGGCTCACGGCTGTCCTGTGGACCAGTTCCCCCACTTGTGGTGTGGATCCTTCCAGCTCTTCCAGAGATACCATTGACCTCTTCTTTGCTTCTCTGATTAAAGTTCTCCTTGCCCTCTCCGTGAATTTAGGTGGACGGCCTTCTCTTGGCACATTTGTTGTTTTGCCATATTCTTTCCACTTTCTAACGAGAGATTTAATGGTGCTCAGTGAGATGTTCAAGGCTTGGGATATTTTATCATAACCCCAATTGGTTCTTCTCCACAACTTCACCCCTGACCTGCCTGGGGAGCTTCCTGGCCTTCATGTTGCTATTTGTTCAGTAATGTCCTCTCACTCTTTTATGAAACAGGGGCATTTATTTTAAGATCATGTAACACTTAATCTGCACAAAGGTGGATTTTTCAGCTTTTTATTTGTAAATAATTTAGAACACTATGTGATATTTTCCCCCATTGTAAAAATTATGAGCTAATTGTATGGATCCTATACATTAAATCCCAATTAAATCCATTTTCATTTAAGGATCCTGCTGATCTACTCGATATGCTTATGGGTGGCAGTGTGTGGGTTTGGATTCTGTACTGATGATTGGAAGGTCGCTGGTTCACGTCCTGTGGTTGATGGAGCAGCTTGACCGTTGAGCATTTGAGCATGACCCTAAACCCTGATTGCTCCTGGGTTTGGCTGACCCCGCTGTCATGACTTTGGATAAAACTATCTAGGAAATAAATAAAAATACAGATCTTTATTCAACCTCTTGAATATCTTTCACATGCTCTGTTTCATGAATATCACACCAATGAAAGCCACAGAGGCCGGCTCATATCAGACTAAAGCACTTTTTGGCAACAGGTATCTTCTAAAATCTTGCTTGCATTGGCCCTACACTATTATGCAAGACTAAGGAGATGAAACTGATCTTAGAGTCAGGCTGGCTTTTGTCACGGATCTCCACAGAAGCACCACCTTTGCTGTATCTCTGGAACTTAAATTTCTGAGCAATGTTCACACACTCATACACAGCCCCCACCTGAAGTGATCCAAGCAGCAGCATGGATAAAGGAAGATGGGGAGGGGGGGGGGGCTGTCAGAGCTGCAGGAGACAGGCTAATTTCATTGAACAGACAGTGGGGTCAGCACAAACCCCAGTGCCTGGCAGATTGGAAAGCTGGCTAGCTGAGTCCCAATCTTGGCTTGCCATCTCCTGCCCATTGACTCCGTGTTGAATGAGTGCTGACAGATATGAACTCAGCAAAGCAAAGACTTTTTTTCTCACTGCCTAAGTAGAAAACAGAGGTACTCTTCTGGATGTCTCTTGTGGAGGAAGTCACACTGCTGCTGGAACTAAGGATTTTCCAAAGCTGACCCCCGGTATGGATGCAGTATCTTGCCTGAAAGGTCGGAACAAAGATCATTTAGATGGACTCTCGCTCATCTACTGGTAAGCTACAAAAAATCATTTAAACCATATTTTTTCACTTTCTTTTACAATCTAACCATAATTATTCAAGAATGAAGCAATAACTGACCTATATTAGTGTTCACCATTAAATGAGGGCGATGCAGGTATTTTTAAAGCCTGACTTTCTTGGATGTGAGAGACATCGGGAAATATCCCAGTCATGTGTAATACTCAGTGGTGCTGCGGAATTGTTGGAATGTAAATGAAATTAATTGCACATTTGGTAAAACAGACTTACAAAACTTACAGCTCTTTTGTTAGTTGAAAAAATCTGCATGAAAATCCGATACTAAAGTTCTATGAAATATCTAGTATTATATATGAAGGTAAATAAAATAAAATTAAAGTTTGTACTATTTCTGTGAAATATTCTACGAAAGGTCTGTTAATGACTACGATCACCATGTGATACCTGCCCCTAAAAGCCCAGTAAGCCATATGATTCATGTAACTGTCTTAACACCGACGTTCCTGATGTTCCTGTTTTAAGTTCTCTAATGTGGCTATATTAGTGCACATTTACACGTACTACATTGACAGACTACTGTCCACAGCATTTTACTAGAGATGCTCGACTGGCTGGGTGCGGATGTGAATGTAGTCAATCATGTGCACTTAATTTTCACTGCTTGTAGAAAATAAATACTAATGTGCTGTACAGGGAGGAGCAACTGAGACCTTTTAGTGAAAATGAATCATAGCTAGTTATGAGTTACCTCAAAACAATAACATTCTGCGGGACAGATAATTCTGCCTTTTTAATAATTATTATAATTATGATTCTGGCTTATTAAAATTAGAATTTGGCAGCGGGAACCTGTTCTGACAATTATGTTAGGGTTGCAAGAGGTCAAGGATTAAGACAAATAAGAATCTGTAGCGCTCTGCAGGTGGAGATTAACTTCTCTGGGGGCCCTGGGCTGACATGGGGGGGCTCGTTAATGAGCCATTTGTGCTATTTTTTTGGAGCCGAAAGAGAAACGAAAATACGCCAATCAAAGTGCGGGCTGGCAGCTGTAAAACTTCCCGATCATGCTGTCGGGGAAAGTCACTGATCAGGGGAAGGGGAGTATCGCGCCAAGGGGGGTATCGCAAAAACTTGCAATCAGCTGCAGGTCCCCCCTCCCCAAAATTCCACCCCTGCTGTTACACACACGCCAGTCACACAGAGCGCTTCGCATTGTTCTGTCTTAATTGTGCACTGAACTCCTTCATGAAGTCCTGTTCCATCTGATGACTTCCAGACAGAGCAGCAACCCTACGCCTTGCAGAGGTGTATCCAGAATATAATTAACGCCCATGGTTTTTTTTAGCACTGTGTCACTTAGCAACCCGAAAGTCCATCCAGTAAGCTCAACTTTTGGAACATGCCTAAAATTCACATTTGAGTTGATTTTATATAATTATTGGTTCCATTGCTCACAGTATTGGCCCTGGTGCACTGTAATTAGGCTCTGTAAAGCTCAGATGTCAGGCAACTGCACAGATTAACTTTTTTTAAACCTTTATCCAGAATGCATGCGCTTCTCGCCCCATCCTGGTGTGTTCCATGCCTTGCACCCGTAGCCCCCAGGATAGGCTCCGAACCGTAGCCAAGTAGCATCCCTTATTCTGCCATTTACAGCACATGAAAGGCTTTGGAAAGCCAAGCTTTTGTACAAGTGCAGAACTTGTGTCTTTCGTTCATTAATTGTTTTTTTAAATAAAATGTTTGTTCTTCATTTTATCTGTTTACCTGTTCTGAACAGTAGTGCTTGCTTATGTGATACATTCAATGTAATTTTACAGACTAAGACTTCCGTTATTTGATCCCCTGTGGGGGGGGGGGGCTTAGTTTGGTCCAGCAGCAGGTATACAGATATAAAAAGATTTCAATTCGAAAAACAGTTGCAGTAATGGAAAAGGTATATAAAAATGTATGAAATGCAATACAGACGCTCCTCTACTTGCGAATGAGATACGTTCCGAACGGCCGTTCGTAACTTGAAATGTTCATAAGTCATTATTCAACATCATTTTATGGGTATACGCTGGTACAAAGAACTAGGATGCTGGGAGTACGCACGCTACACTGCTGTGCGGCGGGAGTAGCGGCCAGAAGTCGTACTAGAAGGAATTGGTGTGGAGAAAAAAAATTTGATGCTACAGACAGGAGATGGGAGCCCAATTAACACAATTTGGACTTACAGTCCTAGTCCTCTTTGTTTGTATGTCTGAAAGTTCATAAGTTGAAAGTTCGTAAGTAGAGGAGCGTCTGTAATTAGGTAACAAAAAAAGAACAAAAAAAAAAAAAGCAGATATATGCAATACAAACAGTACCAGTCCTAGCCGATGTGGCGCCAGATCCGGCACCAGTGCTGCCCCCATATCCCCCCCCCAATATGATACGTAAATCAGTTATTTTCTTTTGTGAGATTTTTTTGTAGTCCGATGAACTGCAACAGGAATACATACATGCTGAATGACTTTAAATGGCAGCAAATGAGTGCATGTAACCTACAGGCCTACAGATGAATGTTCCAGAATATTTCCATCATCCATCAACCGCAAGGCCGAGGTCCATTCAGTCACGTAGCCTGCAGTCCAAGCTTTTCTCAGAGTGAGAAGAATCAACTCAAGATCAAATGAAATAAGGTTTTGATGGTGTCCACTTAAGACATTAGAAAACCGGAAGTGTGTAACATTATGAGATGTCGCTGCGGCTCATGTCCTTTCCGGGACGAGGTGATCCTACCCTGGGCTCCTCCACATTAATGGCTTCTTCTAGCTGATATTTTTGATTTGAAGGTGGAAGCACGTGTATATCGGAATTTGTTTGTTGTGTTTATTTCAGTGCATTCCTTTCTGTCCTTCAACCAGGCCCGCCATCTTGTGGGAAAACTGGGGAACTGGGGGGACCAGATGGAAAGGGTTTGGTGCAACTGGAATTAACAGAGACTTTTTAATTGTTGGATCTATAAGGAGACGTCCCCAAACGAGCTTGATGGGCCGAATGGCCTCCTCTCGTTTGTGAATTTGTTATGTTCTTATGTTCTTATGAGACAGCATTTAACCCATGACACAAACAAACGTCAAACGTGTGGCTGAAGCACAGGGCTGTGCGTGACCCCTCCTCATCGCCATGGCGACCTTCCTTTTGTTGACTTGTATTGATTGTCTGATTGAGATCATCACATTTGATTTATTTATTTTTACCCCTGCAGTCTGCAAAACCAGCAGAAGCTGCTGACTCTCCTCCCGAAAGGAGATGCTGGTATTTTCCTAAGCGACAGGCCAACTGGCTCTTGTTCGGTGCGCTCGTTTGAACGACGTCCGCGTTGATCATGTCGATAGGTGTCCGTCTGAGATAAGATAACGGAGATGAATGAACTGTCGCCTTATGACGGCTGCTAATTATCAGGGAGTAGATACAAAGTGAAGACACAGCACCATGTCGTCAGCTTTAAGGAATCTGTCAGTGAAAAACTGTAAAGTGAAATGCGCAAAGTTACAGAAATGCGAGCAGTACTTAGAGAATGCATTTGGTTAAACTGGAAGGACAGCCATTCTCTTAGGCATGCATGCAGCATGCAGGACTAGGGTGGACATGGGCAGGGGGGACCTCCACCCTACGGTGCCACACCCTCCCCTACAGTAGCACATGCCACATTAGATCTTCCTGAACTGTGTCATGCTATTGTTTTTAAGGGAGGCATCAACACGACATGTTTCTCAGAGGCTACAGGGCCGAACTTGGTTTCTGTCTGGCTGCCATCCTCCCCGGTGCCTATAGAGGCCAGACTGGCACCTGCACTCATGTCCCCCCCCCCCCATCTCGCCCCCATCTCTGGTGGAGAAGAACACACTTCAGTTTCCTGCCATGCAGTGGCAGGTCCAGAATAAACTCACTAAGGGTGCATCTGAAATTAGTGTTGGGGCACGACCCCCACAAGCATGTCAGTCATGGAGTGACAGACTTCCACCTGAGGGGGCACATTATTACACCTGAGTCCCATTTCTTTGGATCTTGCTATAGTGGGGGGGGGGTTCAGTGCCTTTAGGGAGAAGATCCAGCGGAATATGTCTGAAGCCCAGAATCCTACTTGCAACGCAATTGCTGTAGTGATCATGGCCAGGATTATCCTTTAATCTTATAACTACCGACTGTGCAGATCAGACGATTAAAGTGCTCATGCAAATGTGGTTGCCATGGTTGCGGGACACGGCAGAGGGATCCTCCCGCTGGTGGGTATGCAGGTGTCATTTCATCCGTTTCTACCACACTCCTGCTTCTTTCTCCTGTTTTCCTTCCACCATGAAACTAAAGGAAAACACACACAGACACCTTTAAAAAAACAACAATAATATAAAAAATGGGATGAATTCAGCAGGTCACACTAGGCTTAACTGGGCAACCTGACCAAAGCAGTCATTCCAGAGCTATTTTTTCATACAGCACCTTTTTTAAGCACAGAGGTATTTTAAAGGAACTCGGTTCATCATCTAGCATCTCAGTATAAAGTACAGACAGTAAGTTGGTTTTCACTAATAAAGGTAATAAAAAATACTAACAACAATGCAAACAAGTTTTTTTTTTAATTATCTACGGAATTTTATATCTGCAGTAATTGTATGCGATCTTCATGTCCCACCAGCCAGCTGCTTCCATAAGCTAGTCTGCTTATGTACCACATGTGACCGGAGGACGCAATCTGGCGTGTTCAGTGCCTGACCCTAACCCCGGAGCAGGGATGCACCCGCTAATGTCCTTCAAGCGCGCCGCTGTTCGAGGTCACAGACACGCGCGTTGCTCTTCAATTAAGCTACGCTAACCGATGACGCCTGTGCCTTGCTGTGCAATGCTACTTAACTAAAATAGAAATAGGACGAGGTGGTATCAGCAGATTTTTTCCACTGTGTACATTTATGGGCCGGCGTGTGGTTCTGTGGGATAGGATAGTGTGATCTGTGTTTGGAAGGTCACTGTTTGACCCCTGGTTGGCACAGTGGTCTGGCCCTTGAGCAAGGCCGTGAACCGGAACTATATATATAAAAACACACACACACACACACAAATATATATTAGTGCTGGGACTTTAACGCGTAATTTCGATTAATTAATTACGAAAAAAATAACGAGTTAAAAAAATTTACGCATTTTATTCGCACTATTCTGTCCTTGCTAATGTGAGTGCGCAGGTTTTAGCTTGACAGATAGCTAACAGGCTCCTGCAATAAACATCCGGGAAGCAAATCTTGCAGTTTGAGATCTTTACTAAGAGAGGCACTGTGAAAATGAACACATAATGCATATATACAACTCAAACAATACACGGTAAATACTTTGCACTTACAAGCCTATCAGGTAAGTATTTAAGGTAAGTAATTATACCATTTTAGATGGTATAGACATGGCACTTTATCTTGTACTGTGGACTGTTTATTTTTGGCCAGGGATACTTGAGGGAGTTTTGACTGAAATGGGATTGTTTAGTTTTTCTGGTTTTTCATACACGATGTTTGAAAAAATGTGAGCAGTTGTCAATCAGTACTTTGGTATTTTTGGTCAAAATTTCCAGTGTTCTGAAAACAGTTTGCTCTGTGTTTTCTGCACTTATATATTGGTCTATGTAGTAGACTGATGGGAAGATAAACAAGATTTTGAAGTTTAAGCTTATGTACAGTACATTGATTCATTCATCCACCAAACTTAAATTCCTTATCTCTCGTGTCAAATATTGAAATGTGATTAAAATGTGATTACTTTCGATTAATTTATTACACAGCTTCTAATTAATTAGATATTTTTTTTATCAAGTCCCACCCCTTATACATATATATATATATATATATATAGTAGTGCTGCTGGTGGGGTGTACATATCCCAGCATGCCCTGCAAGTAATGTAAATAGCCCTTAGTTGTTGTATAGTTATGGTTAATATTTACATTTCCCGATTTTGACTTGTATGTTTGCCCGTGTCCTATGTGCACCCAGTCCAATTCTCACGTGTCCTTAGCTTTGTATAAATCTCCCACCATGTGTGCACCTTAGTTTGGCATCTGACTTATGTTTCTGCTATTGGGTTGGGTTTCGTGCTCATTTGGTGCCTATGTTAGTCCTGTTGAGATCTGCAATAAAAGGATGTTGTTCTCCCCTAACAAGTCATCTCGTCATTTCCCGTTGCTGCCGCAATGCCTCGTTTGCCAAATTATCATATCGGTGTGAGATGTGGGATGCCGGAAGCGATCCCACTAGCACTGTAAGCCTGCTCCGGCGTGGTGGACCTCAAGGAAGCTGAGATGTGGCGGCATGTGAGGTGGACCACACAGCCACACGAGCACCAAGCAGGACAGACGGGCTCTCCAAAGAGTGGTACAAGCGGCCGAACGTATCATTCGCGCTGAGCTCCCTGACCTGCAGTCCATCTACACCAAGCGGTGCTGGACCAAAGCCAGGAAGATAATGAAAGACCTCAGCCATCCCAACAACGGACTCTTCTCCCTGTTGAGGTCAGGGAAGCGTCTTCACTCCCTCAAGACCAACACTGAGAGAATGAGGAGGAGCTTCTTCCCTCAGGCTGTTCGGGTTATGAACCAGAACACCACCTAGGACTGGACTCAGATCACTTCCACACACACACACACACTCACTCACTGTACTGCACTACACTTTATATTTTATATCTTTACATTTTATCATATGTTTCATTCTTATCTTCTATTTTATTTAATTTATTTATTTTATTCCATTTAATTCTTAGTAGGTGGTGCACTGCAAATACATTTCACTCCATGTCGTACTATGTATGATTGTGTATGTGACCAATAAAATCTGAATCTGAATTTGAATTTGGACAACAAGAGACATGAAGCTTGTCTGCTGGTGCTACAGGAAAGAAGGGCACGGGGCAGAAAATTGCACCAGAGGTGCCAACAGACAAGCAGGGGATGCGGGTGTGAGGAAGGCACCCTCTGCTCCATCCGAGTCGCAACGGACCAATGCAGAGTGCTCTGAAGCCACTCCTGCCAGCCTGCCGGACTCTCTTCAGAGACAATGCCAATGAATGAGAAAGGTGGGCACCTCGATGGACCCCAACTGCTCACCGGTCGTCGGGTGCTCTCCGCGATCCCAGCCACGAGCATGAGCAGCAGAGGCAGCAGGCATCTCTGTTCAAGTGTGAAAAGGCGTGCTGCACCAGGGAGACCTGGCTAGGTCAAGAGCTCCGTGCGCTGGATGAGTGGCGGGAGCGGGACCATCAGGACCGGGAGTAGCTACGGGAGTGCGTAGAGCAGGAGCGGCAGGAGCTGCGTGGTGAGCTGACCTGCTGGGAGCAGAAGCACAACTGCCAGGTGTGTCTGGCTGAGACTGTGGCGGCGGCATTACGGGGCCGTGAGACGGCACTGCTAGGCCGGGAAGAAGTGTGTCGCGGTTTAGAAACTGAGCTACCCCAGAAGCAGGAGGTGGGGGCTGCGATGTGGGACCACGAGCAGGCATGCCTCGCTGTGGAGGCCCAGCTCACGAAGGACCTCCACGAGCGGTGAGAAGAGGAGGCCTGCTTACTGTAGCACGCCTGTGAGAGGCTACCCATGTCACGGTGCAGGAGCAACTGCAGGACTGCCTAACAGTGTGAGCAAGAGGCCCCGCGGCAGGGAGCAGTGTAGTTCCAGCAGAGTGTGTATGTCCCAGCATGCCCCGCAAGTAATGTAAATAGCCATTGTATTGTTGCTGTTACATTGTTATAGTTAATATTTGTATTTCCCGATTGTGGCTTGTATATTTGCCTGTGTCTTATGTGCTCCCTCTCCTTAGCTCCATGTCCTTAGCTTTGTATAAATTTCCAAGTGTGTACTTGATAGTTCAGCATCTGACCTCCTTGTGTTTCTGCTATTGTGTTGGGTTCGGTGCTCAAAGGGTACCTGTGTTAGTCGTGTTAAAGAGTGCAATAAAAGGGTGTTCTGTGTTGTTCTCCCCTACCAAGCCGTCTTGTCATTTGCTGTCGCTGCTGGGATGCCTCTCATCTGTCATCACTATATATGTGTGTGTGTGTGTGTGAGCGGGTATACCTATCCTTATGGGGACACAATGTCCCCATAACATGATAAATATCTGTTTTTTTTCCCTTATGGGGACCGGTTTCCTAGTCCCCATAAGGGAAAACTCTATTTTATAAAAA
>JAODLD010000051.1:5602192-5621991 GCA_026781065.1 Mormyrops boulengeri | reverse complement strand
GCCTACCCCCCAGCATGGCTCTGATCTGCTGGTTCACGTACGCCACGGCCCGCTGCTTTTCAGTCTCACTGCGTGCTGAGGACATGCACTGAGTACCAGAGCACAATGGCCCATTGTGAGGTGGACAAGGGGGCACTGGGTTTAGCGGTGGCATTTAGAGAGGAACAGGACGGCAGGACAGTGGGTGCGAGCCATGCTGCAGAAAGCCGGGCTGGCATCGCTAGCCGCTCCTATTACCAAGAGGAGCAAGTCTTTCCATTAGATTAGCCCTTTTGATCCAGGTCTGGGATAATCCTCAAGGGTACAACAGCTGTGTTTGGAGGAGCGGTTTGCAGTTACTTATGCTTGTGAGTCACCCTCTGCATAAACGTCTGATGGCCACGTTTGGAAAGGAATGACATCCCTGTCGGTGGTGCCTGCCACTGTCATCCTACGCACTCTCCTCTCCTCTCCTCATTTCCCTCCACAGTCGCCAGACAAGCAGAGAGCCCTAGAGGAGACCAAGAACTACACTACCCAGTCTCTGGCCAGTGTGGCCTACCTCATCAACACCTTGGCTAACAACGTGCTGCAGATGTTGGACATCCAGGCCTCGCAGCTACGTCGCATGGAGTCCTCCATCAACCACATCTCGCAGGTGGGCCCTGCCAGACGCTACGGCCCCCAGCCGCAGGCAGGAAGGCCAAAAGCGGCCATGTTCGCTGTAGGGGGTGCAGGACCAGTGGCTCTAATGACCAGTGGCTCCCTTGTGTGGCAGCAGCATGGCCCTGGGGCACACGCTGTATTTAGTGACCTCCCCCATCTCCGGTGCGTTTTAATGAGGCCCGTTCCTAAGAACCAGCACACAGAAGCGCCTGTGGGTTTGAACATTGTGACACTTTTTTTTGTCCATGGGGCCGGAGATAGATCAGTATAGTACATCTGAGTTTTGGCGAGGACTGCGGTCAAGTGAGCTTCTGCTTGTTGATTTTTTTAGAGAACGTCTTTATTCCTTGACAGACAGGATAATTGAACTCTTTATGCCTGCATGACAGGAGCCACAGTTTTCTTCGGAAACATCTGTGGGGGGGACACAATGAGAGGGGGGAGAGCATTGCATCATGGTGAGGGAGTCTTCTCTAATGCAGAATGTCAGGGGCCCTTTTGGGTTTGAGCGTGCTGACAGAGTGCCAGGGCCCAGATGGGATGAGCGGCTCGTTGAAGCCCAGAGACGGTGCCTGCTCGCTAGCCAGCTAGTCTCTCCCGCCACTCGCGAGCGAATGCGGTCTGACACCAGCCTGTGTTAAATGTCTGCTGGGTCTTCTTGGGGCTTGTAGCTAGTTGTCTTTCTGAATCTGTCACTTAGCATAACTGGATTAAGCGCCCCGCTGGTCACTGTGATGTTTGAATGTAGTTAATTTCTCATACTCCAAACTACTGAGATCTTCACTAGCCAGACTGCGGTCTCTTAAAGTCCTGCCCATTTCTGACTATGAGTAAAAGATCCAACATGCTGAGCTACAGGATGACCAGTATTTCCTGTCCTCAGCTCATGCTTGTTCATTCACAGGAAGAAAATTCAAAAGCTCTGTAAAGCCTCCAGTCAGCATCTTAGTAAATGTTCACCAGAAATGTTTGGTGGGTGTATTTTTTTATAAAGATGGACACACACTGTATGTCAGTCACGCAGGACAGCAGTGCCACAACAAACACTTACAGGTTTCCTGTTTTGCGGAAACGCACGGTTTGTCGCAAATACAAGGGGCTGACATTTCTACCTCATCTAGACGGTGGACATCCATAAGGAGAAGGTCGCCCGGCGGGAGATTGGCATCCTGACCACCAATAAGAACACCTCCCGCACACACAAAATCATTGCTCCGGCCAATCCCGAGAGGCCAGTGCGCTACATCCGGAAACCAATCGACTTCAACATAATGGATGACATTGGCCATGGAGTGAAGGTATGGCAGTATTTCTCAAATGTGGATAGATACTGGCATTTTAGCCTGAATCCTGCCTGCTTCTGTAAATGCATAAATGAATCCTTCTACCCATAAATGTAGCCCTGATTTTTTTCAGTCAGTGAAGCTCTGCTAAGCTTTTGCTAAGAGCAGCATTTTAGGTCACTGCTAGCCTGCATGCCCCCCCCCAGTGTTTGGTGGCTGCTGGTTCTCCCTGACACAACCTCACATGGTGATGGAGGTTCCTCAGGGCGTTCGGTCCAGCCACCTCCAGCTGGAAAGTGCCTCTCGCAGTTTGCTAGGGTATGAAGAAGGCTGCGTGTAGATTCCGTTATTTAGGAGGGGAAGGGTGTTTGGAGTAGATGTGCGTAACTGATCCCAAGATGACAGGAAGCCCTGTTTTATGTGAAACCATGGGTGTTTAATGGCCTGTCTAAATGATCAGATCTGTTATTATATTAGTGACACATTGTTTGCATGGACTTGGATTCTCTAACAAAGCCCTCCTTGGGAGACGATTTTCATGGATTTTACTCTCTGCCGTCTTACAACCTTCAGCCACTAACCTTTCAACTACTTTCTCTCTCTTTATTGTGTTGCCCGCATTTTAATCACTAAGTGGTTGCTTAGGTTCAAGGTAAGCATAACAATTGCTGTGACTTAATGGTTGTCTTGCATGTAGAAGGACCTACAGATGATGTCTTTGTCCCCCCCCCCACCCCCCTTTTGAATCTGGGCTCCGTCATGAAGGGGCGACATCCCAGCACTGTTTAATAACAGCAGTGATCCTCCTGAAGGTTGATTGCGAGCAGTGACTCAGTAAGGCCACCCCCGCCCCCCATTCTGCTATTTTGCGCCATTAAGAAACCATTCATCAGGTCTAATTACTGCCCAGAGGATCTGAGGAAGATGAGGTGTTTTGCTAAGAAAGTGTTTCTTGATGATGGAGGGGAGGTAGAGAAGATATCATCGAAGGTCCCCCTGGTGTCCTTGTGTCTTGAACTACATGTTGTAAATGTGGATCATTGACATCAAAACAGGTAACGGGTACTTCCATCGGTGATGAATATTCCACCCTCCCTTTATGCCAGTTTTTCTGACACTCGCTTCAGCAGTGAAGGAGTGAAATCTGATTGACGGATCGATCTCAGCAGACTTTTTGCTGCGCTTCGGTCTTGAAGCCGTATCTGGACTATTAGTTGACTGTCCAGAGCAGGAAAGCGACAGACGGTACACAGAACCTGTTTGTACCAAAACTTGTGTAGAGTTTTTGAGGGCGGCACTGCACAAGAGAGGCTTTCTGTGTGTCGTTGAAGCAGGAGGCCCAACAAGCAGTCCTGTCGGCTTCCTTTCAGGGCACCATCCCAATGGCTAACCTGATTAGCAATGTGCTGGCAGTGAGGCTGGATGGGAAGTGGTGTTTCGTGGTGTTTATCAGTGTTCTTGGTCCATGCTTGTCTGTTGTCTTGGCTGCGGATACCAGGTCGTCCTTTTTTATTGTCGGTGGTCCTGTGTGTCCCCTCAGCAGCTCTTCCTGTCCCTGCCTGCGGTGTTTCACGCCCAGCCACTATCCTTTGCAGGTGAACACTCAGAACATGAAGATGGGCGGTCTCCCTCGCACAAACCCGCCCGCCCAGAAGCCCCCAAGTCCACCTGTGTCAGGAAAGGCCACCGTTGGGTACGTAAGCGGGGTGTCTCTGGGTGTACACTGTCATTTATGAGAGTGTATAGTTTGTATGTGTGGGTGTTTCTCTGGGGCTGGTGTGTATTATGATATAGTGTGTGGTTTGCATGTGCGGGTGTCTCTCTGGAATTGGTGTGTGTATAATTTAGTGTGTGGGGTGTCCCTCATACTGACATTTTATGAATAGCTTGCACCCATTGTGCCTTCAGTCACTGAGTCTTCTTCCTCTAGTCAGTTGGCCTTTTGCACCACTGGAGCAGGGCTTTGAGGCAGATGGATAGCCCACATCTTAAGAGGCTGGGTCCCGGGGACAGTCAGGTGGCTGGCGTCTAGCAGGCTGGGTCCCGGGGGCAGTCAGGTGGCTCGCCTCTGATAGGCTGGGTCCTGGGGGCAGTCAGGTGGCTGGCCTCTGATAGGCTGGGGCCTTGAGATTGTCTGGGATGTTTGGGATGTGTGCTCATAAGGTGATCCGGGGGGAAGGTGAAAACTACTGTGTGCTAGTAGAGGTGGGAGTCACACAGTCTGTCTGGCGAGGGGGTGGGGACTGTCTGACCTTTAGGTGACATTTAAAGTGGCTGCAAGCCTTCTTGCATTCAGCAATATCAAAGAAAGAAGGGGGGGGGGCATTGTGTGTCCAGATGCAAGCAGGCCAGTCTTTAAATGTGTGACATTTAGCAGACATTTTCATTGAACGTAGCTTACTGCTTTCATGCACTAGCAACAGGATTAATATCCTCCAGGTGGCGTTTTGGTGAAATCTTCCACATTGCACTACGGGGCTCTTGCACTGTGGTGTCCAGATAGCTCTACGCTTTGGCACCGTTGACTTCACCCTATGGTCCTGGTGTTTTGTTGTCTGTCTTAGTGAGCGCGGTGTGTGTGTGATGGTAGGATACGGTCCAGATGAGTGCTGCACTGCTGCCCAGTCTCCTGAGTGTCACATCCCCCCTCCCTGTGTCACATCTTCCGAACGGCACTTCGGCACCAGTTCACAGGTTCACCCTGCAATAGCAGGATGTTCAGTGCACTCCTTCCCCTGCTTCCAGGATGAGTGTGTCAGCATGGAAATGCATGCTGCAGCTTTAATGTGGAATCCACTGTTTCTAACATGTGAAAGTGTAGCTGTCTGCCTGAAGAAAGCCCCAATGCATTCTGGGAGTTTGGGGTAAGAGTCTGCCATTCTGCTTCATCTTGATGAGCCAACCGGTAAAGAAATAAATACTGTTAAATGCTAAAGCACACAGCTGAACCCGGTGGGTGGAGAGAGAGAGAATGAGGGAGAGATGAGGAAGAGAGGAGCCACCGCGGAGTGAATCACAGCACTGCTTAGTGGGTGTTTGGCCTGCAAGGTAGCGGTGGGTATTGTCGCCAGAGGGAGGCGTGAGCAAGACTCAGTAACCAAGCAGCCTCTGGCCTGGGTGTCTAAGCTAACAGGGGATGCTTCAGAAATACCTGATTATTGTGTTGTGTTTCAGTCTGTGTGTCTGAGCATAGATACAACAGGGACCCCTGCCCCTCCCATTCACCAGTGACACCTCCCTAGTTGGACGCCTGGGTCATTGGGGTGATGTCATCATCACACATTTTGTCTGTGCTGAAGTGTCTGTATCAGCCCTCATTCCCCTGCCGTGTCCAGAAAGTGCACTGTGTGGAGATTTCTGGGTGCAGCGGCTTTCCCTGTGTAGGGTGGTTATTCAGCCTGATTCGGTGATGGTGTATCTGGGAGAACAGAGAAGGAAGAGAGTGACCAGGGTCCGTGTCAATATTGTTAAAAGGTCTCCTCGGAACCCCCTCCCCATGCTGTTCTTAAATTTTAGATACACACTTCCTGACAGCCCCATGGATGTTAAACGGTGTCGTGGCCCTTCCCCCCCCACCCCCCACAGGCGGCACTCCCCCTATAGGACGCTCGAGCCGGTGCGTCCACCAGTGGTCCCTAACGACTATGTTGTCAGCCCGACGCGCACCCTGGTGTCCGCACAGCACCCGAGCCCCGTGCGCACGGCATCCGTTAACCAGAGGAACCGCACGTACAGGTACCTGCACAAGGCCTCGGAGCGCACGCACGCAGGCACACACACACAAATACACACGCGCGCACTCTTTCCCTTATTTAACTCAGAAATGTTTGTGTTTTAGACATTGCTATTTGTGCAGGGAGATTTTATGTAATGTAATCGTGGCCCCAGAAACAACATGCAGGCATACAGCCAAAAGTCTGCCTCCTTTACCTGGGAGCCTTAACATCGGTCCCTGACCTTCCCCAGTAAACACTGTAAACACTGTCTGACGATGGTCAGAGGACACCAGTCTCGCTGCCGCCCGCCCTGAGCTCAGACCCCTCTGGACGTGTACCGTGCTGATAGCAACCCTGCCACTGGGCTGTTATTTGTCACTTATCACGGACGATGATGGGCGGGGGCGGGGAGCGTGCAGTGACGGTTCGGTGACAGCCTGATGCCCCCCCCCAGCAGTGGCAGCAGCGGGGGCAGCCATCCGAGCAGCCGTAGCAGCAGCCGTGAGAACAGCGGCAGTGGCAGTGTGGGCGTGCCCATGGCCGTGCCCACCCCCTCTCCGCCCAATGCCTTCCCAGGTAGGCCCCCCCCCTTTTGGTAACCAAACGGGATGCTTCCTTATCGCTCAGTTCCTCCTTTCTCTCCTGCTCCTGTCTCCTTTGCCTCCTGCTTGCATTGTGAAGCCGCAACCACCGGGGGTGCCGGTGCCCCCACCGCCCCACCAAGCACAGTTTCCTCCGCCACCCCCACTGCCCCTGTACCCGCCCCTAACCCGTTCCCAGTCCCCCCCTCAGAGGCCCAAAGGGTCCCGGCTCCTCCCCCCTCTCGGCTCCCCCCTCCCACTTCTGCTGCCAACAGCAACCCGCCAGGTGAGTGCCCCGCCCCCCCTCCCCACTTTGGATCTATTTTGAATCGTTGTTCAGTTAGTAATCATTTTATTTAATGGTAAGTGGCACTACAATAAATCAAGAATAATGCATTCTGATGCATTAGGGCAGCATACTAAGTCTACAGACTTCATATGTTGACCACTGATAATTTTCTCATTGAGCTATTTGCTAATTAAGTAGGGTTACATGGCTTACATCCTGTGCCGGTGTAATGAGTGAGGTCAGGGACTCACTGTACAGCAGACTGCACTGCCAGCTACTGGCTGCTTCAAAGCCTCAGGGGACAGGAAATTGGCAGGTGCTTAATGACATAGTTCAAGACTCCTTAAAATAGGGCTTCCCATCCTATTGATTTGGGGGGGCGTTGGATTGATTAACCGGGTTGGCAAATTGAAAGTTCTGCTTTTCCAGTCCATCCTTCTATCCATCCATCCTTCTATCCATCCATCCATTTTCCATCCACCAGTCCTGGTCAGGATCATGGAGGACGAGCCTGGAGTCTATCCCAGGCAGCATGAGACATCCTTATAATCCTTATTTCATTACTTTCTTTTATGACACTTTACTTTGGGAGACACAAATACTTAGTAATAACTCAGTTACTACTGAAGTACAAGTCATATACAGATATAGTCGCTACTTAAAAGATGCGTAAAGATTCATTAATGATGATTGAACATGAGATCAGCATTTCACTTGTGTTATTCATTACTTGTTCCTTCAGTAGTTCCTTAGTAGTTCACAAAGGTTAACAGAATTAACTGATATGGTACCAAATATAGCAAGTACCTGAGATAAAAGATATGTCACGACTCATTAATGATGAATGAACATGCCATTAGTATGTAACTACGACGTAGTTCGTGGGTAATTAATATGCCCCTTCAAATAATATTTAATATATCAAAATATTCTTGCTAAAAACCAGATAGTGTAGTTAATGCTGGTAAATGATAATTACCTGCAGCACATCAAATCCAGCTTACTTTAGTATACTTTATGCTGGATGAAATTTTATAGCTTAGTTTTCCTCACACAAACCAGAAATCTGTTACTAGATCAATTATGAGCTGTATGTGATCATGTGGATGCCATATAGATCATTTGGAGATCTGCAGGGCCGGGGGCTGCTCATGCTGCAACCACACTCTGTGCCGAGGGGGTCTACATTAATCCCAGTTCCCCCTGCATCACAGAAACATGCATGTGGGTGAATTGGTGTCTCTGTATTTATATTAACCCACTCATCTGAGGCGTTTTTCCAGTGCGACTTATGATGGGGGAAGTGGTGTAATGGGCTGGGATGCCATCCAGGATAAGCTCCCCACAACCTTATATGGGATATGAAGCTGGGTGGGTGGATGGATGGATGGATGGATTTTTCTGTTTCTGTATTTGATTTATACGTCCTTTCCCATTATACAGTTCTGTTACCGTTACAGGTTCTGTCATTCTGTACTGGTGCAATTAAAATAAATTAATAAGCAGAAAAGAGGGACCGGTTCACCTCATCGTCAGTGGTGGGACAAAGATTGTAATTAGTGTGTAAATAAAGTATAATTACAATGAATCTGTTTCTCCATCTCTTTCTTTTGATGAAGGAAAGAATTCGCTGAGCTCCTGGAGAAATACGGGTCCAGTGCTAGCAACGGCTCGATCCGAAACTCACCCATCCAGCAAGGTAGGGTCACCATCGCATCTGCATGAGCCTCGGGGGGGGGGGGATAAAATGAAATGGATTTCCCTGTGATTTCAGTGCAGTGGATGGGTCTGCTACTCAGCTGAGATGATAAATTGGTGGCATGCTGGATTATGGGAATATCTAACTCTAATTACATTTCTAAAGGTGTTGAACTATAGTATCAACTACTGCAATTTTGTAGCCGATTCTGCATCACATGCA
Organism: Mormyrops boulengeri; assembly: GCA_026781065.1. NCBI lineage: Eukaryota > Metazoa > Chordata > Actinopteri > Osteoglossiformes > Mormyridae > Mormyrops > Mormyrops boulengeri. The sequence continues at coordinate 5,613,556 of JAODLD010000051.1, read as the reverse complement.
TGGAAAGAGGTATTTTCCTGATATCCTAAACTTTTTAATAATGCTCTTTAACCATAGTTTTATAGATTAATCTTGTCAAATAACAGAAGTCACATATTTAGGATCCTCTGTCATTCTTGCTGTGTGTCACAGAATGACTTTAGTGTAATTTCTGTTCTGTATGTCAATTAACCAGCATTTTCTAGAGTGAAAGCAAGCAGGTCTTAGGGGGGCCTCATGGAGTTAAATTGTACGGTACTCATTCAAATAAACTATACTGGTCAGTGCTCTAACCTAGGGAGCCCGTCTGAGTTAAATGAGCGACATGGTGGATTGGTGGTGGATTGTATGATTAACATGTGGCAATATTACTATACTGGGGAAAGCAGTGTAGCCTTACAGCTCATTGTAGGTTTGCTCTACATATGGAGTTCGTCCCAGGCCAAAAACTCACGGTTAGGTGAAATAGTGTGTGTGCATTTCCCATAGTGATTGCTATGTTCCCTGTGATGGACTGATTCAAGGATGTTGTCACTTGCAAGTAGGGCTGCCACTAATGACTATTTTTCTATCGATTAATCTATTGAATATTGTACTGATACCGATAAATCTAAACGATAAAATTTTCCTCCCGATAATCAACTTGAGTGTTTAAATATTAAAGAAATTAAAAGATATGAAAAAGCGCTCCATAATAATGGTAATTTAATAAACATGAATAGACAACAGGGTGGTTTGGTAATCTAGAATAGCGCCTGTGTGTTTTCTGTTCCGGTGCTCATGCATAGCGCTAGTGCCGCGTGGAATGCCGTGGCACTTTGCATGGTGTAAAACCACCTTTTTCTTGTGTGATGATTCATACTACTACCATAATTATGTAGAGATATTAAAGGAGAACTTTTGTTATAATGAATCGAAGCGTTTTAGAAATCAAAATGATTTTCATTTTCCGCGTCGACATCATCGACTACGTCGACTAATCGCAGCAGCTCTACTTGCAAGGCATCCAGTCAGACTTTAACCTGCAGTGAAATTAAAGGTGGTCACTCTGTCATAATAACAACAGAAATATCAATTAGAGAATAAAAAGAGAAAAACAATTCACATAAAAATGTGTGATAAATATGTAAATAGAGAACAGAAAGTTCTATTGAAATAGAAAACAGAAAGATCAGAGATGTGCATCATGGCTCAAATAAAGTGCATGGTACATATCTAAGGAGCAGGTATTAAATTATAATTGTCCTAAGGGTATTCAGTGCACATGGGAGTTTTACTTACACAAAAAATGTTGAGAGCAGAAGAAAAGAATGATTGACACAGAGAGATAACCAATGAGATCATAGCAGCTAGAGGAGACGGGACCAATCAGTCGGATGTCTTGGTCCAGCCTCCTTTAGATGCTTGGACCCACCTCCTCTACAATCTGATTGGTTATCTCTCTGAACCAATCATTTTTTACTCTGCCCTCAGAACATTTTTGTGTAAGTAGAACTCCCACGAGCGTATTTAGTAATCTGTAGGCTTGAGAGTATCAGCTACTTGTATATCTTTCAGTTCTCACAGACACACTGTCTCACCAAGTAAGCAGTTAGGAGGGTTGGAAGCTGGATCTAAATAAAATGATTGATCCCATGTGAGATGATTACTCTGTCAGTGGGAAAAAAATAGGAAAAGTTGACTGTCAGCTTGCCATGTAATGGAGGGGCTTGTAAAACAGTCGTTTCCTGCTCCGCATGTATCACTCACAGTTTAGTGCATCCAAGCTGACTGCACGCTACATCAAAAATGGTCTCGCTTTTCAAACTGAGGACCGGGGTTGAACTTTTAAGAGGATATTTTTGGTCTGGGCTTGACAGGACAGCCGTGTTTACACAGCTTAAGTGACTCGGCAAACTTGGCTGAATTCTGTCGTCTGCCTTCTCATGGTGAGCTCCAGATTAAATTTGACAGGCGACAGAATGTGTTGGCAGATTAGCTTGTAATGTCATGCTTGTATTTAAAATTTAATTTTTATTCATATACCATAGGACTTATATTACAAGAGATTAAAACACTGCCCAAATTTTTGTTTATAAAGCATAGATGTTTTATCAAGGGCATAGATTTGGGTATAGACTGTAGGAACATGACCCTACTGTGTGTGTTTGGGGTGGATTTGATCCCTAACAATGTTGAACCCGAAGCCCATACCCTTGTGTTCTGCATCCAAAAAGCTAATGTTTCTTTCCTATGAAACAGGCAAGTATGTGGACAGCACATCTTCTGGGTCTTCGTCACGGTCACAGAGCCCCCTGCTGCTGAGCCCGGCCGGCTCTCAATGTGCCTACAGTGGGACTGGGCCCCTAATGCGACCTATAAGGTACATCTCTGTGCCAGCCCTTCCAGCCTCTCGTCTCACCCAGGTTTACACAAATAACTATGGCTGTGTTTCAAATGTCCACTATTTATTGCACCAAACAGTGAGTCGGCCATTCTGTAATGCTGTTCGAATACCCAACTGTAAATTTCAGCCACTGTATAGTGCACTACATATTCAGCGTGAGCTGTACCCTACATCGGTCCATCATGCATTGCTGCCTGTCACGTGACTGTTGGAACCAAATTTAAGAAACTTTGTACAGTCCGAACTGTAACTTAACCGTTGTTTAGTAGCTTGCTTATGAAATACTTGCATGTGAGGTACAGCTGCTGGTTTAAAAATAAAAGGTTATTTTGATGTATTTGACTACTTTGCATGGATAACATTAATCCGCAATTAATACAGTATATTGAAGATTAGTATGAAATACCATAGCTAGAGCTGCAGGCCCCATCATGCTTGCGTAGGTGGATACAGTACAGCCAAGTATGTTGTAAATAAAGTTATGTGTGCACAGATTTGTGTTGTAAAGTTTTGTTTTATTTTTATTTCAACGTTGTACAGACATGTCAATTACTATGTGTACTTATCCAAAAATACCAACGTTGGTGTCCATGTTGTGGAATTTATGTGGCACACTTATGAATATCCGGCCTGGAATTATGTAGCAGCGTAACATCTTCTTAGTGTCTGAAATGTATCAACCGCCGTCTGCCCTTGTCCCCTAGTGAGTGTTCTACGTAGTGAACACTATAGAGTGAGTGAGTGAGTGGGTGGGCGGGTGAGTGGGTAAGTGGACATTCCAAACACAGTCTATGACTCAGAGCATGGGAAATTAATGACTATCACAGAAATCATTGGACTGACTGCAGCTTCGCTTTAGCTCTGTCACTGAGAGCCATATGTTCTTTTCAGCAGTCAGAAAGTCAAGCTTGCTGAAAGGGATTTGCTTATGCACGGAATTTTGATTTTACAACATAAACCTCCAAAGCTGTGAGACCTAATCTTAGAACTTGCTGAAAATTATATCTTAAATGTTGGAATGCATCGCACTTCATTTCCTCTCCCCAATCCTCCCTAGAATAAGGGCTTGGAAGATGAATGGCTTTTATTTCTTTTGCTAGAGAAACACATAATTGTGGTTGCAGTTATTATTATTGTTATTCAAAAGCAGCTTACAGCTTTACCCACCTATATAGCTCAGCTTAGCGTTCGTTTGATGTTTTAGTTTCGAGTATGTTTAAATAGTTTTAGTATGTTTTAATCGTTGCTACTTTCTTTTCATGATTATTTAAATGTTTCATTTAAATTACATTAAATTATGCATATCATTTTAAAATCATATTCTAAATCTCTTTTATCTTGGTAAATCGCAGTTGGGCTGGTTTAATGCTTTAGTATGACTTGTTAGTTTTAATTCTTTTTTTGTATAGTGCTTTGGATAAACTGTTTTTAAATGTGCTATTTAAATGAACTTGAGGCGACTTGATGCTTTCGTTAAAGAAATGCGCTTTTTCTAGAATATTCAACAGTAGAATTCCGACTCACTGGCTGAACATCTGGAGCCCCTCTGTCAGAGGTACGCTGACAATGACTCCTTTCTGCTTCAGTCTCCCGGGAGATGGTCTCATCCAGCTGATCAGCGTGACTCGCTCCTGCAGCCTGGGCATCGCCATCAGCGGAGGCTCCAACAGACACGACGGGCCGGCCGTCTTCATCCAGGATGTGCTGGCCGGGAGCGACTGCCAAAGGGTGAGCGAGGCCCAACAGGCGGCGACCTTTGCTCACAAACTCCATTTTGGGTCAGGCAATGGGATGCCCATTTGGGTCACCATGGGTGGGCAGACACCACTCTGTACTAAAACGGAGTACACAGAGCTGATGATGTGTGAGGGACGGACATCTTCATCATACTATAGCATCATCGCGATGACCTGACCAATATTTATGTGCACTGAAAAGGAAGTGGCAGGCTTGCAAAGTGAATACCTGTTCTCAGTGTCTAATTACACGTCCTGGAAAGAAGATTGCCTTTGCGGCAGTTTCATTACAGTGTTGTCCCCCATTGAGGATTGAGACAGACAGCAAACATCCGGCTGTTAATATCTACAGGGGGGAGGAGGACCGACTCGATGGGATTTGGGAGTTCAGGCTCGATCTCTGCTGTTCGCATTGAGGAAAGCTTATGCTTCCTGAGTGTCACAGGCGGATTTAGGTACGGGCAACATGGGCAGGTGCACTGGGCGGCGTCTTGCTGGGAGTGACACGGGGTCCTCGCACAAAATAAATAAATAAATCGGAATGGTGACATTTGCACGATCGGTTTTCTATCGCTCATTTGCACGTCACGTCAATGATATCATGTCACAGTGTCAGTCAATAAATCTTGTGGGAGTGGGTGCCCTGATTCTAGTTTGTGAACTAGGCAGGCTTCCACCCAAGAGTATGAGATGGGGGGTAGGGGTGGAATGACCTCATGTCGCCCCACTGGAAGCCCTAGGTAGGGGGAGCGGGGGAATCTGTCGAATAGGCACCTCAGTATTGATGCAATTAGTACAATCAGTCCCACTGTGAAATGCTAAAAAATAAACCACAATTCATTCATAATACTTTGGATATATAGTTTAGCAGCCATATTATAATAATGTTATATTTTTTACCAGTTTGTGCCAAATCATTAAGAATAATATAAAGCAGGTCTGCACTCTCCCGAAGAGAATATATTTGCTTTTGGCTCTTGGTTGCTGGTGTTAGGGGATAGGTAATGTATTGGTGCTCGACTGCTAAATTAGCACACATGGATAAGAAAGGTCTAAGCCATCAGGTGCCTGTTTAGAAAAAAGATTAAAGGCTCCTATAATTTGATTCTATTTGTCTCTGTTACTTCATATTGATATTTTTGAATCTCATTTGTGTCTATTTTAATTTTTATATAGGCCTAGTTTTATTTCTTTTTTCATTATTTATTGTATCGTTCCAAATGTCCTAATAAAAGTAACCATGCTGAAGGGGGGGTTCGTCCAGGGCACCGTACATGCTAGACCCACCAGCGTGGACAGTAGTGGGTGACCTTCTCTCTGCCGTCACACACTGACTGCTGTGTGCGTCAAGTCAGGCTTTTGGTAGTGTGTTGTGCTCCTGCCACAAACGTGCAAATTAAATAGGACTAAAATTGAATTCTGTATTGAAACATAGACCCAACATCATGCCACTTTGGTGTTTCAGCCTCCTGGTTAAGCCGCTGTTAACCAGATATTCATCAGTTTCTGTAAAAGGTCAGAACATTAAGGCAGCCGTATCCTTCAAACATGTTCAGACAAAACTAAATTGAAAATGTCGCCGAGAGAAATCTGTCACATACTTAAAACGACGCGGCCTGCTTGCTCCTTCTTTGCCACGCCACAGCCCTAGAGGGCACAGTGTGTTTTCAATGCAGCAGACCCACATCCAGAGCACAAATAAACCTACTGTGGAGAGTGCGTGAGTCGTTTTAATAAGGAAGATGACAGCTCTTTTAGAATGGAAGTTACTCTCTTTGTTGACAGCTACTATTGGTTTAATACTACCAGCGGCACAGACGGAAGCCAACAATTTAAATGACAGTTATGGTTACGCGCTAACGAAATACGCATTCCGCGACATTTACTACCAACAAAAATACAGGAATACACATAATTTACACTATTTAAAGACGTGCACATAGACAATATAACCTTGCCAGAAGCGGCACAATTAGTCCTGTTGAACAACCCTGTGGCGTTACATACATGTCAGCCAATCATGGGCGGGGTGTGGCGTTTGCCTCCAGGACCCTGCACAGGTGCTGCACCAGTGATTACCGTTCATACAATGTCGTATCGCTCATTGCCGTTGGGCCAATCAGTTTAGGTAGGTATGTGTCTACGCATTTTGCCGATGTGTAACATAAATTAATTATTCAGTCAACAATAATGCTCCCACTTTGAACGTGAATAACACGTCCTTAAACTTGTCGTAAACTCACAGTCAGGGTAATATGGCCAGTGAGCGAGCTTCTCCCATGAGATAACATCTCTTAATCCTCTCCCCCATCCCTAATCATTCTTGTTTTCCACCAGTAACTACACACCACCAACAAGCTATCATGACTCACATCTCAGCTGCAGTTAATAAGGGTAGCTGAACATGTTTCAATGTGAATAGTTACATAATGTTTCAAGAACATTTGTATCTGCGTATGTGTTCTTCTTTTTTATGTGCGCGGTATTGAAACAGTGCCTACCCACAAATTTAGTTTGCACTACGCCTCTGGTATCGCTAAAACAGTGTTGATTCCGCCAGTTTCATTACATGTCCCCCCACAGTACTATAAAAACATGCAGTTAATCTAATTGACATCTCTGCATTGCCCAAGCACATACGGCTGCCTTTAGCCCATATCCAAATGGGTTATTGTTGCCATATTACTCCTCGGATGAATCACAGTGTGAGTGGGCGTTCAGAGGCGTGAGAAATGTGACCTTTCTAGACGCTCTGAAATCTCTGTCCCCATGGGTTATACCAAAGCTTTTGCTCTGAACTGATTTGTTGCAATAGTGTAACAGCTTGTTTACAGCCTCTTGCGTTGCCGCACTGTCTTGAAACGGCGGACGGATTTTCAAATAAACAGGAGCTTTTCTGCTTGTCACCACCACTCAAACAGTTGTGTCCTGAATTCTTACAACACTGGAATCGCTCCTGGAAATATATTTTATTTGTGGAGACTGCCTGCGTGACTGATTTGTCAGTGTCAGCTAAAAATACCTACAAACAAGAACCTGTGCAGCAACAATCTTGTTAATATCATAAAAAAACTGAAGGAATGGTTTATTTAAGGGGCGTGTTACACAAAGCCTACCAAAGAGGGACTGGAATGGTCCAACCGTGCAGCTTAGTGCATTTAGCATGTTTTTTTTTGCAGCGATTAATTTTGGATCTCATGACACTGTTGTACAGCTTCATTTATTTACCTCTGCCACCAAAGAATAGGATCGCTCCTGTTCTGTCTTAAATCTCCCCATATATACATGAAGCGCTGGATCGTCTCAATGCACAAACACTGTCAGCATAATTAGAAAGTGTGGATGTTGCATATAAGGCAGCATGGAAGCAGAGAGGGCACGCTGTGGCTTCATCCCTCAATGGATGTGGTTTTAAATCTCACCTCACACCTGCTCTGTGTGTGTGTTGAGTTTGCATGATCTTCCTTAGTCATGCTTGTCTCCTTTAGGTGCTCTGGTGTCCCCCCACAGCATAAAGATGCAGTTAATCTAACTGACATCTCTGCATTGCTTAAAATGTATATGTGTGTCTTTTGATGGCCTGGCATCCAGTCTATGGTACACCTCACCCTGTGACCTTGACAATGGTGAGAAGCTGGATCTTGTGTACTCCTAGTGGTCAGTCTAAGCGAAGTGATTTTGGTATAGAGCACTAATGTGCGATGTGGAATTGTGTGTCTGAGGGCCTTGTGTCCCCTGTAGGACGGACGACTGAAACCAGGAGATCAGCTAATCGCCATCAACAAGGAGTCGCTAATAGGGGTTACGCATGAAGAGGCTAGAGGCATCATTAACAAGGCCAAATTCAGGTGCGTGTCCTGAGAGAGACAAGGGCACTGGTGTCCCATCCAAGCATATGAAATGCTGCAATTTTTAATTGTTGCATTGAAAAAATAACAATAGTGAGATTTAACTGTTCTCTCTTTGTCCCCAAAGCCAAGACACTTTTGTGGACATTGCCTTCATTCCTGGGAAAGGTCTAGTGTCCAGCAGCACTGGTGTACAAAACGGAGTGCAGAAGAGTGTAGGGAATGGATGCAGCTCCTATCGGATAAAGGTCCGTGGAAGATCTCCGGAGGTGAATATGCCAAGATGTGGCCTTTTCATCTATAGTGCGGGAAGGCCAAACTTCACTCTGAAGTCTTTTTCAGAAAGCACACATTTTCAAGCTAAAATGTTGATATATTAGTAGCTATGGCAGTGGTTGTGGACAGATCTGAAAGTGCCAGGTGAGGCCCTTATGTAGGGCCTGTCATATATCCTAATGCAGGGTTCTCCAGTTCCAGTGGTGGAGGGTCAGAATCCAACACAGTCTGCAGATTTCCCTGCTCAAACACCCCTAGTGAACCTGGTAATTAGCTCATTAAGATGAGTTTGAGCAGGGAAATCTGCAAACTGTGTTGGATTCTGCCCCTCCAGGACGGGAATTGGGGAACCCTGCCCTATAGAAATGAGGTAAGTGACTTTATGGAAAATGTACAGAATGCAGTGTCGCTGTCATTACATTTCCGCCTGGATGTGAGGTTCCTAGCTGTTTTGTGGACCTGCAGTGACTGATTCTGTGGCATGTAATGCTGGTGTCTGTTTGCCAGAGAGCCCCCGTGGAGCCCACCTCTGATGCACACGTGCCAGGTAGGCCGCCTCGCCCGGCCACTGCTCATACTCACATTCATTCTCAAATAACACCTCAACGTCTCCTGGGGGTGTTGGTCCTCCTAGGTAAATTTTGTAGAGACGTACCGATTGTTTTGGCCAACATTCGGTATCGATACAGCGACAATCGGCTGTTGGCTGATGCTCAAAAATCAGCCAATATTTACCGTCGATAATTCCCTTTAAAATGGTGACCCATATCGCGTAGAACACCCACGTACTAAACAGTTTGAAAAACTGCTGTGTGGAATCATTTTAACGACATTAGAAGTGCATTTTGCGAACATTGCTCTCCTGAAAGGAGGATCCACTAATACGACATTTCAACACAACAAAGTTGATTGCTCACCTTAAGGCGAGATAGTGAAGAGTTTGTGGAAAACAAATCTGTTCTAATAAAGACGGCTGCAGTGCTGCCAAATGGCGCTAGTCCGTCAGTAATGCAAGCGTTTGATAGCAAAAGAATATTCAGTGCAGACCGTGCGAAATCAAAAGAGTTTACACTTGATGATCAGCCCTTCTCTGTTATAAATGTTATAAATATATAACATGTATACAGTTACAAAATAGAGTGCCCTGGGACTTACCAATCAATAACAGTTTTTCATATGTCCGCACCTGCATTCAGTGTTCCCTGTCTTCTGGCTTGGGCTCTTGTTAATCTCGCATTAGATCAGTACCTATCGATGTGATACAGCCACTTGATTCACATGTCTCATCCTTCTCACGCTCATCCAAAGATTTTTTCATAATCTTCTCAGTCTCACACCTTTCAGTCAGGTCCTCCTGGGTTCACTGCAGGTTCTCCCTGGTATCTTGATGTGCTTCCCTTCTGAAGTCTTCTTCAAAATGCAGAAAAAGCATATTAATGATATTTAATATTTTATTACTTATTATTAGATTATTTTATCTTTTCTGCACTGGTTTTGAGTTCTTCTTTGAGTCTTCTTCTTTCAGGAGCCCAAATGAAAGTTGCATCAGAGTTGCAGGAAAATCGACACAGGAGCTCTGCTGCTGCATCTTTCAGCACCGTTACCAAAACGCCATTCTTTGGTTAAGCCTCATTAGTTATGTGACAAGGAAAATTACCTATGAGGTACTTATCTGAATAAATGGGATCTACTGGCACATCAAAGATAAAGAAAGATAGACTAAGGTTTTATGATTGGATGTGAGCCAGTGTTGAATTTAGATTAAAATATCCACAGGCTCGAAGGGTTCCAATGACATTTCTGTGGAATGAAACCCAGAGAAAACGGATCTCTCCGTGTTCTCATAGTAGAGTAATCAGTGTTCCTTTCCATGTTCTTAAAGATCTTGATCTCCCGCTCATTGTAGCCTTTACATTTTAACATTTTCGCTCAAGAACGTTGCTTTACTTAACCACAGTATTCTTTTATGATCACAAAAATACAACGACTAAGAAGACAAGAATAACAAAGAATGTGATATGAAATATCAGTATGTGGAGTTGACAAAAACAGAACATTTGATTGTTCTATCCATCCATTCAGCACTACGTATCCAGGTCGTGAGGGCAAAACACAGGATTATATAATGCAAATTATCTTATTATATAGTTATATCTAACAGTGTTCAGTGGACTGAAAGGCAGCAGGTATACGAACTTTCAGGTCACTCCAGCTTTATTTATAAAGTCTTATAATATCTATTCTCCAGTTTAATTAAGACACTATTATTGGACTTTTTTCAACCAAATTGCCTGCAGTTGTGCATGTGTGAGTGAGTGGTGTGTGAGTGAGTGGTGTGTGAGTGAGCCCTGCGATTGGTTGGTGCCCCATCTTGAGTTGTTCCCCGCCATGGGTGCCATTAGGTCCGATCACGGGGGGCTATACCCCGAGTAATTTAATCCTAGCCCCCGAGTCTTTTAGCCCTGATCTTCCTTCAAAAAAAAAAGTCAATCTGCAGGTAAAGCTGGTCACAAGAATCAGGATATACCATGTGCGGTACATGTATATTCTTTTACATGTGATTCGCTCATACAAATATTACTTCCAGATGTCTGTTAGAGTAACAGATGGATCCACATGAAACAATGAAACTCCCAATTGAAGCCCTGAAACTCTGTTAATGGAAACCATAAGGCCAGTCATTCCTATAAACAAAGATGGGGTACATGTATAGAATGATGTAAGAGACATGCGTGGGAAGCACATGGTCCAGGAGCCACTCATGCAGACCGAATGGAAGAGGGCAAAGCAAACAGAGTAGAGAACGATAAGGCCCAGTGTTAAATAAAAATGACATACAGACGCTCCTCTACTTATGAACGAGATACGTTTCGAACGGCTGTTCGTAACTTGAAATGTTCGTAAGTCTTTATTCAACATCATCTTAAGGGTATACGCAAGTACAAAGAACTAGGATGCTGGGAGTACGCACGCTATGCTGCTGCGTGGCGGGAGTAGAGGCCAGAAGTCGCACCAGGCGGAATTGGCGCACAGAAAAAAAATGATGTTGCGGAAAGGAAATAAGAACATAGAACATAAGAACATAAGAAATTTACAAACGAGAGGAGGCCATTCGGCCCATCAAGCTCGTTTGGGGAGA
>JAODLD010000051.1:5581528-5596579 GCA_026781065.1 Mormyrops boulengeri | reverse complement strand
TGTTAGGAAAGAGTGCACAGGAAAAGGAAAAGATTGTTAGTGGATTTTTTTTACTCATTTTTTTTTGTAATGGGGGGGGCCTCAAAATACAATTCTGCGTAGGGCCCCAGTTTGGCCAGGGGCGGCACTGGGTCCACTGGCGGAGGTATGGCTCCCCCATGAACACATCTACACTCACTCAGGAGGGGCGAGGACTAGTAGACACCCCCGCTGGACTCGCGTGCCGGCTGTCGCTCACGTTTTTTGCGCCACACCTGTTCTGTGGGCTTCACGGAGCGGCGCGATAACCTCAGCACAGGGGGCTGTTTGCTCGGAGGTGGATGGGCGGTCAGACGGAGAGAAAGCCAGCTGCCTGTTGCATCATAAGAATGTCATTGCTCCTCCAAGCCCCCTTGAGCAGAGGAGCCAAATGTAACAAAGTGTACTTGCCACAATAGGACAGGTTTTGAATTGACCAATCAGTGTCTTCACACTTGCTGTTACAGCTTCATTACTGTCCAACGTGGCACACACCAAGCTGCCCAAGGGTCTTCTTTTCACACGCGTGACAAGCTGATTGTCTCGTTTCTCCAGACACTACTGAAAGACATGGAAAACAGCAAGAGGACCCTCGAGGAAGAGCTGCAGAAGAGCGCAGAGGTAGCGGGCACCCAGTCGGCGTTCTGTCGGCTTCTGTGCACTAACAGGCCCGGCTCTGCCATCACCATCCCTGCCTTTAGTGTCCCCAAGACCTCCACACATTACAGCGAGTCTGTCCTGTTGCTGGAAGTGTGACCGGCGCCAGACAGATTGTCAGACACACAGACCTACAGCTTTCTTGACAAGCTGAGGAGTGACCCGCTATTCCCAGACAGCAGCCATACGCTGCCATTTACTGGGTTTAGCATTGTGTTTTTAACCTTTTTGCTAATTGAGCCACAAGCCCAACAACATGAATGGTATGACAAGGAAGTCGTACCATTCATCCAGGCACTTAACCTCAATCACTCCAGCAAAATCACTCCAATAGGTGGAAATTTAAGCTCCAGTACGACTTTCTGCATATAACTCTGATCTCATAAGCTATAGTAATGGTACAGTAATAGTAGTACTGATAACATCTGTCCATCCACCTATCTTCTGATCCTGGTCAGGGCTGCGAGAGGGCCTGGAGACCATCTCAGGCAGGAATCCAGCAGAGCACAAGCGTACACACTCACATGCTTAAGTATTCTGGGCTATACTGAGAGGCTAATCAGTTGAAAGTCCTAATAACAGCTTGTTTTTGCTTTTTGGCACTGATGAGTGTGAGACCCCAGTGGACTTGCTGACAAGATGGTGTCCATGAGGAAGTGATTGTGGTTAAGGGCCCTTAACACGAGCCCACCTTTGTATATAGAGAAGGTCTATAGCTACAGCACACACAGGTCAGCCTGAGCAAAAGTGTAGGCCAGGTTTGACACAGGCCAACGTGATGTCCCAGAGGGCCGAGGCCACGCTGGCAGAGAACCGGGAGCTGAGGAGCAGGCTGCAGGTGGCGGAGGCGGAGGCAGCACAGCGGCAGACCTGCGGGGCAGAGCAGGACTACGAGGAGGTCATCTGTCTACTGGAGGCGGAGATCAGAGATCTGAAGAACCAGCTGACGGCGTACAGGAAGAAGAGCATGGAGCCCACCAAAGTAGGCCGGAGCTCTCGCTCCATTTCCCTCTGCAACCTGTGTGTGTCTGTCAGCTCTGTCCAGGCCAGAGCAAAAGAGCAAAGTGCTTCAGCGTTTTACTAGTGTCTGCCTTCACACTGACGAAGCTTTGGTTAGCAATGTGCTTCAGAGTGTTGCTAGTGTCTTCCTTCACACTAATTAAGCTTTGGCTAGCAATATGCTTCAGCCAGCCAGCTGGCATCACTTGTAAAAACTAAAGTTTGGTCACGCTAGCGTGAAAAAACGTTCACCTCTTGCAGTCTTAGCTGCTCGACACGACAAGCAGAAAATATGCTTCTGGTAATTTAAATGCACTTTGACCTGTGAATTTGCACAGCTAAACCAATCTGATGTGGCTTGGGCGAGGTTGACCCCACAGTTTCCTCATTAGTTTGGCTGGATCTGAGTACCCTGTGCTTTTTCATTACAACTGCCTGCATATAAAATATGATAGAAAGATGCTGCCTTGCTGGCAGTAAGCATTCAGATGGAGTTTGAAGGTACGATTAAATGCATAATTCCAATACATTTTATAACCGGGAATTGACACTCTGGTACGCATTTGCGGTATAAAGGCTTAAATGCACCGTAATTTCTTGTCATAACAGTGCAAAGGCATACTTATTTAGGTGCATTTGCATTGTTATCACAATAAAGTTTTTTAATAGTCAAAAACTGTGGGAGAAGAACTTGCGTAGCAGTTATGTCGATCCCTGTCTATAACACATCGCTAGCTAGCCCGCTTCTTATGTATCTTGCCATACAATATTTTCAAAAGCAATGTTATTCTGGTTTCTTGGAGGGGAAGGGGGTCCCCCATGATAAAATTCACTGAAAAAAATAACCGCAGTGTATCCAAACTGCCACAGTATCCTGTATCGTGCTGTTATGCCCCTTTTTTGCTTGATTCTGTGAAGACACTGGATATTTGTTGCTCTAGTGTGACTGCACTTTAAGGCGAATGTCAACACATACAAACTGATAGCTGTGTGCCTCCACTGTCACTGTGCCTGAAGGTACGGTAGGGATTGTGGAGCCACACTGCCAGGGCTTTGGCTCTCCTCCCCTCCTGTTTTACATCTCTCTCCCTCTCCTTCTCCCAGTTTTCTGCGACTCCCATCATGCACTGTCTCTGCTGTTGGTAGTTGCTGTGACGGCATTCTGCCACCTGTGTTCTGTCAGGAGGACATCATGGAGCTGAACCGCAGACTGGCTGCCATCGGCTGTCAGCTGAGGAAGTCGGAACTCAGTAGGAAACAGCTGGAAATTTCCAACAAGAAGCTGCTGGGATTTGTGCAGGTAATTTTGTTCTGTTATGACACACTTGCTGGTTTGGCCACATGTGCGTGACTTATTTTATATGATCACAGATCCATAAATTATCCATACCTAGTGTATTTCATATACTAGCATAAAATTTGTGGTTGCTAAATGCAAGGGATCCTGGCTATTTTGTCTGTATCCACACTGCCATCTTGTGGTTGGCAATAGGAATTTTGATAGAAGTTGCAACATGAACAATAAACCAGATGGCACGCTAGCTCAGTGGGTAACTGCAGCCTCATGCCTTCAAGGTTATGGACTTGACCCTCAGCGCTGTGCTTGTGTTTGCTCTCCTCATATTACTGTGGGTTTTCTTTCGATTCTCCAGTTGCTTCCAGCAGTCACCAACCATGTGGTTTGGTATTTCTCAACTGCCCATAGTGAGTGTATCCCCTTATTTCAGTCTCCCCAAGGTGCTTTACATGAGTGTGTTGTGAGACATTTCAACATCATTAAAACAATAATAAAAACTGGGAAAAGGAAAGATAAAGAAATGAAATAAAGAAATACAAAGAAAGAAAGAAAGAAACAAACAAACAAACAAAGAAAGAAAAAGCCAGATGATAATGGGGGTCCAAGGTCAGCTGGCATCCCAACCCCCCTGGGCATAGTAACATTATAGAAAAAGAGAGTGGGCTTGCTTGCTAAAAGTAAGGTATAGTCTGTGATCAAGGGCAAAGCCAAAGTCCATCAATGAGTCAGTTCTCCACACCGGTCTGTGTAGTGTGGCAGTCTGCACCCACGATGTTACAGTCCGTAAGTCACATCCACAGTGTCACCCCTCCATGGGACTGAACCAGGACTCCAGCTCAGATGATGCCCACCCCGGGCACCACCTGGACACGTGGGAAGGAAGGCAGAGAACATGGGTGGTCAGAATATGCATAGACACATTAATGGACAAGCATAGCAGACAAAAATGGCATGTACAGCAGCCCCTGCAGCCATAGTTACGGCATGTTATGTGTTAAGTTGCGGGGAAGCTAAAAGGAAGTAATAGGTCTTCAGTCGAAATTTAAAGACAGACTGATTTGGCATCCTGAACATAGGCTGGCAGACCATTCCACAATGAAGGGGCCTTGGAGCTAAATGCTTTACTGCCAACTGGCACTTTATTTATACATGGAATGGCAAGGAAACTTGTGTTCTGTGATCTGAGTAGATGATGCGGCTTGTAAACTTGAAATAATTCTGTTAGATGGGCAGGTGCCAGACCTTTAAGTGCTTTATATGTAAGTAGGAGAACTTTGAAGTAACTTGCCTGCAAACAACAGAGCCTCAGTTTTCTGAGCATGTAGTGATAAAATGTTTTGAGTCGTCCAGGACTTAAAAACAGTAAAGGACCGAGAACTGATCCCTGTGGTATTCCATGTTTGACTGGTTACATAGACGACAGAGTACAGTTATTAGGCACTAGAACATATTGATATTGATTTAGTCAAATGGGATGTAAACCACTTCAACACCATTCCACACAACCTAACATAAAATTTAAGTCTTCGTAATAGAACAGGGGTGGTGAACCTATTCTATGGAGAGTCACTGTGGGTACACGTTTTTGGGATGACCCCTCAATCAACCAATAACAGTGGGTCCCCTGGACTGTAGGTGAGAACCACTGCTTTATTATTGGCTGATTGAGAGGTCATCCCAAAAACCAGTACCTACACCGGCCCTCCATGGAATAGGTTTGCTACTCCTGTAATAGAGTAAAATAGTCAACCGTCAACTTTAGTTAAGGCAGTTTCAGTGCTGCGCCCTAGGCTGGAATCTGTCAAGTATGTTGTGTGTCTCCAAGTATGACTGAGGTCTTCTCCAGAACTCAGGACAGGAATGGTACATTAGAGACAACTGCTGTAACTGCTGAGCTCCAAACTTGGTTTTTCAGTAGTGGTCTGATTACTGCTACTTTAAATTGGTCAGGCACATCACCTGAGGACAGGGATGCATTCATTATAGGAGTTAAAGAACTTGCCAGACCTCCCAGGGATTCTTTAAGAAGTTGAGTGGGGATTTGGTCCAGGGGATAAGTGGTCAGTTTGGTTTTAGTTGTTATTGTTTTTAACTCCAGTTCATTGATTAATTCAAAAAACGTTTAGGGTTTGTGCCCCTTGTGTTTGTATCAGAGTTATTTGTGAGCCATCGGAATATTTGAAGTCTAATGTTTGTAATTTTATCATTATGAAGTCCATAAACCATTCTCTACCAAAATTACTCAGTAACAGAGGTTCAGCCTTATTTGTTAGATGAGCTATTGTCTTAAACAGGTAGGGAGGGTCATTTCTATTGTAATCAATAAGGTCAGAGCAATAGGCTGAACACACCCTATATAGGGCTTGTTGGATTGTTACAGGCTGTTGGACTGTGCCGACCCGAACACCTCTAACCCCATTTCCATTTGTGCTCTAACCTGCAGCACTCCTGTTTGTAAGAGCGTGTTTGATCATTAAATCATGGGGAATGTCTGGAGGTTTTGGCTGCTTTGTTTTTCAAAGGCGCCATTTCGTCTCACCACTGTATTAAAGTCCCGTGTGTTAATATCTGTATGAGACATGAAGTTCACATTACTTACGGCATTGATAATTGTTAGAAAATAATCAGAGAAGGACTTATTCACATGATGAACCTAAACTCTGTGAGTGATAACTGAGTCTAGTGCAGGGTTATTCAAATCACGGCCCTCAAGGACCAAGTACTGCTGATTTTCCAGCCTTCTTTTACCTGTGAGCCAGGTGTGAAGCCTCTGACCAATCAGAATCCGTAATTGTTAAACTAACTACTGGGAGAACTGAAAACACGGCCTGGATTTGGAATCGAGGGCCAGATTTGAATACGGGGGGGGGGTCTAGTGTATGATTATGCACATGTGTTGGTTCCGGTATGCGCTGGTAACAACCAACAGAATCCAGGAGGGACAGGAAACTTTTGCTGAAGACATCAGACTGTATGTCCAGATGTATATTGAAATCTCCAATATAATATTCTCTAAGTTAATGACTAAGTCAGTAAGAAGTTCCCCAAATTCAGTCAGAAGCAAAGTGTATGGTCCGTTTGGTCTGTGTACTATAAGAATATAGACAGGAGAGTCAGATCCCATTTGAATTAGCATTGCTTCAAACATGGTAAAATCTTCCATAATTTTGGGTTCAATTTTTAACAGTAAGTTAAAAAATGCTTGCTAATGCTCTGCCTCCACGCCCAGAGCCACGTGGTTTCTGTAGGAAATTAAACCCATCAGATGAGGATTCAACAAGTGGTATAGTGCATGTGGGTCTGAGCCAGGCTTCAGTTAAAAAGCGCAGGTCTGCACCAGTGTCACGCACCATGTCATTGGCAAGGTACGGTGTCTACTTCTGTTATTGTATTTTGTTATTTAAAGTATGTTTTAGAATATTTAGTAAAACTTTAGAAACTGAATCATACATGGTGATCAGATGCATCAAAATTCAACCTTGTGTTTCCATTTGGGACAGGAGTCACTGAACGCAAGTTAGTTTGGACCACTGTTGTAGTTGTCTATCACATATATGTTACTGTATGTGGGTGTTGGTGGTTAGGACGCTTGCCTCTAGACCAAGAAATCACAGGTTCAAGTCCCACCTCTGGCACTACCAACATTGGGTTCCTTGAGCAAGACCCTTAGCCCCAACTTGCTCCAGGGGGACTGTCCCTGAACTTAGAAAAATGTAAGTTGCTCTGAAGAAGAGTGTCTGCTAAATGCTGTAAATATATGCATGGTGTATTACAAGTTAAATATGGACAGTGGGTTATTATATGGCTGGCAGCGCTGCCCATTCTCCTACGTCTGTTACATTAAGCAAAGCAGCCACTACTCTCCCACTACGCCCACTTTCAGGTGTCTCTCCAGTTGTGTTTATTTTTTACTACAGACCCCAGACGTAAATGCGATCGGATATGACTCAATCATGCGTCACTCGCCGTAAGACTGTATATATGTATATTTTTTCTTTTTCTACAGAATGTTCACAAAGTGCTAACCTCCACCAGTTTATTTGGGTCAGATTTTGGGTGAGTTATTTGGGTTTTCAGTCATTTCTTCAGAAGAGCATTAGAGCCACCTAAAATGGAGAATAATTATAAATCATTTTGGGATTAAAGTCAAAAGTTTTGAGATTAATGTTGAAGGTTTTGAGATTAAAGTCTAAATAAACTTTCAAGATTAAAGTTGAAATAAATTTTCAAGCTTAATCTCGAAAGTTTCAAGATTAAAGTCTAAACAAACTCTGGAGTTTAAAGCCTGCTCAAAAGTTTTGAGGTAAAAGTTAAATTCTACAGATAGCTTCTCATAGCACAGTGGTTACCAAAGTTGTGGGTTGCAAGATGATTTGCACAATGTCTATAAATATAATGTGAAAAATATCCCATTTTAACCATTACTGCAACCGGGCTATCGCGATAAATCTACCGAGGACGCCCCCCTGGTCAGCAAAATATACCATCTGGACTCAGGCGGTCTCACTATTTGGAGACGACTAATATGAACCTAGTGGTGATTACGAATTTCTGTCCCTGTTATCTTGGAGTCGTGGACTTAAAGTTTGGGAAGCCATGTCCTAGCAGACCTGAGTCTTCATTTCATGTGGAATGAACCCAGAAAGCATCTGAATGTGAGACGTATGATGTCGTCATGTAAGATGATTCACGTCCTTTGGACAGCTCACAGTCATTGAAAGGTTTATTTTGACTTTAATCTCAAAAGTTTATTTTAACTTTAATCTCATTTTTTTTTCATTTTAGGAGGCCCTAATACTCTTCCATACATTTCCCATTATCATTAAACTTATTATTGAGACTTCATTTAAAGTGATGTTTCACTGCTCTGTCAAATCGCTACAGCTGAAGGTATTGCAGAAACTGTTTGAAGTTGGGTTTTATTCTTTGCGGTGAGCTTGTCTTATAGAAGCTTCGAAGTGGCTACATCCTTGGAAAATCTTGACACCCCCTTCATCATCCGGGACCCTGCCGGTCAGCTGGTCGCCGAAGCCAAGGAACTGGTAGATGGGGTGCGTGCGCTTAACATCGAGGACGGTGAGTGCCAGAGCATGCCAGTTAATTACTTCCATCCATCCATCTGTCCACTGATTTGTTCATTCATCCATTCTTCCATTCATCCATCACTCCATCCATGAAATCTTCATCTTTTAACTGCTGATCATGGGGAATTAAATTACAAATTTGGTTTAATCATTTCATTTACCTGAATCATGTAAAACTGTATGCTCTTACTGTCCTTGAATGCTCTTATAATTAAACTTGATTTTAGGAAAGAGCCAAAGGTAAAGTATGCATAATGCACTATCCATATCGGTTTCATTGTCAATTGTAAAGGGTAATGAATAGGTATTGAACATCCATAAATTAATCCATCTTCCTTCCACTTTCCCTGCTCATGGTCACATGACTATTGAACATAACCTTAATCAATTATTCAAGCCATACCTCACTCAGTTCACCCTCAAGCAATTATTGACTAATCACAAATAACAAACACAAGGGCAAACTAAAATTTTATGTTTATGGTTTTTGACTTGAAGAAAAGACATAAAATTAAGTCAAATTTAAGTGTAAAGATTTTAACATACTGAAGCACACATTCAGTTAAATTGAATTTGCATTGCACAATGTGCTTAATCAAGAGCTCAAAATAGGTTAATTTACCAGTGTGAGTGAATTACTGTCTGACATGGTCTGGTGCAAATAAAATTGAGGGTGCAGGCTTGGTTTCAGCATCAGTAGTGAGCTAATCAGCCCCAAATCCTCTGTCCCCCCTACTGTACATATACCCAGTACTCATATAATATTTGTACATTATTATTATTATTATTATTATTATTATTGTTATTATTATGACCTCCTGAGTTCAAGGGGGGAAAAGGTTTTAAATATCTATTAAAATTTAGATTTTTGACAGTAAGAGGAAGTGGTGAGGTCACATCCAGACACATGTCATCATATAGCCGTAACTGTCCTTTTAAGTAACCACACTCTTAATATAGTGGCATGTATTGTATTACAGAGATGACCAACGACATAATGTCCTCAACAGAGGACAAAAATGAATTGCTGGATCTCAGGATGTTAATTATTTTACTAATGATCCACGATGATTATGTGTTTGGTGTTTCCAGCACTAGCGTCTGACATGAACAAGGGCAGGCGTGAGGAGGCGTCGGCAGACCCCGCAGAGTGAGTGACTATCTCAGAACGTCCTGTTAGTCATTAAGCACATCACTCAGTCCAGTCACTGGGATGCATAGCGACAGAGGACCTCTGGCTAAACTTGAGTTTGGCCAGTGTTCATCTCCTAACAACACGAGTTAACATCAGTGCTGTCGATTAATATATCCTGCTTTTGTTTGAACCTTTTTCGTCTTCAGTACTGCACCTCTGAGCTCTGAGCTTGGGCCTCTTTGCTCGCGCTCTGTCCAGGTGAGATGCCCGCAGGACCTTCTCACCAGCTAACATGCCTCCCATTAAATGACTCACAACTTCAGCTGAGGCTACAGTGCTCGTACATGGTAGCGTTTGCTGGTGTAGTGTGCTGTAGATTTGCACTGTGAATAACAGTCCTGCACTGGTTACAGAGGGTGTGAAATTTCAAAACCATTGCTTCTTCCCCTTCAGCCATTCTGATTCACCGATTCCAGGTCCCTGGACCTCTTGCCAAAGAGGAACTGTTAGCTACAGCCTGAGCATATTACACATGGATGCATGTGAACCAACTAAGCAACTAAGGGAAAAATGAAGCTGGCTGATGTCCATCTCATATATTCAGGGTACTGAGACACATTAGTGAGTCTTACACATTGTTGTCTGTTGTTCTGTTGTCTTCAGACCTTCAATTATCTTTTCTAAATACATCTGTATGTATGACACCTACTGTAAATGTGTGTTTTTTATGTTCTGTACATGAGAAAAACAACAACAGGAAATTATATTGATATAAAGGTGTCACTTTGCACTGTGTATGGCAATGAGAATGTTTATTGGAATCTTCCAGAACATGGAAAGAGCATTCGGTTAGTTCATTCTGTTCCTCTTGTTTATCCGTTTCTCTATTCCTTTTCTTTTCCTGAATGCATAGGATCAGTGAGCCTGGATTGTGATGTTAGTGCCCTGGGGGTTTATTTCTGCTGCATTTATTTGTTTAAAACATTCACCGAAGTCTTACCTGTGCTGCTTTCATCACTACAACAGAGCTTAGTGACACCAGTTTTAAACAGATGGCTTGTATGGGATCACTGTAAGCAGGTGTTTATATATGTAAGTCATTGCACAATAAGTGTGAATATTTCTGGCCGAATCCTGTAGAGCTTGTACCTGTGGTCTAACAGAGTTTCCTGCTATAACCAATTTATGTCAGAAATACGCCATACAGACTTTATCTCGTGAAACTTTATGTTTTTCAAAATTAAACTGAAGCTATAGCGAGTGATCTCCAGTACCTCCCGACCAGACCAGAGGTGGCCAATCTGATAAGACAGCACGGGGAATAGATCGATCTGGGATCCATCAGCTCTTCATAATCCAAATGGGAAAAGCTGTTATACCATTGGATCTAGGACTCTGCACGCAATTCCCTGTATAATTAATTCAGTGTACACAGAAAAAAATGTATATCAATTTAAAAAGATATTTGAAAATGTATATCAATTAGAAATCTATTAAAAATGTTTATTGATTATTTCTAATACGTTAAAGGTTTGTTTTATTACTGACCATGCTGTAAAAGATAACTGTACTATAACTAGATGGTACAGTGTGTTTGGCGTCATCTTTTGGTTTTATTTTTATTAAAGGAATAAGAACTATCACTTTGTCTCTGCTGTATGATTTTCTCTCTCTCTCTATCTGTGTCTGTGTGGATTAGGTTTATATTACATTGTGGGGACCAAATGTCCCCTACAATGTAATACAGACCTGTTTTCAGGTCCCCACAAAGATCTGTGAATGCAATCAGCAAAGTAAAAATGCCAGAAGTCTCGTATTTCGTTTGGTTACTTATGGTTAAGGTTAGGGCTGGGTAGGGGTTAAGGTCGTCATGATTGGATTAGAGTTTCCCCCATAGAAATTAATTTAGAGTCCCCACAAAGATATAATTACAAACCAGTGTGTCAGTGTGTGTATGTGTGTGTGCGATCCTTACGATAGAATAAAACCCTGTTATTTTGACATTGTGGGGACCATTTTATTCAGTCCCCATGAAGGGAAAATCCATTTTGTAAAAATTACTGCTGTCCATGTTAAACACCTGAATAATCTGGAAACCATAACACGCTATTTTGTTTTCACTGCAAATTAATCCTCTGGAGTCGGTGACACTGTCCGCAAGATAAAACAGAAATCTCGCCAAACCGTCTAAAGAAATTAGAATTTTTGTCGTGACACACAAAAAACACCCTCAGAGACCTTGACCAGCCTACTTTTCAAATATATTTATACTAAATATCGCCCACCCATTTGCAAATAATGCAAAAATGCACGTTCATTACTTGTCAGCTTTTGCGCTGTTACGTCAAGAAATCACCGCGAGTACCGCTACGGCGGATACTCTCTTACGCACCAATTATATTCATCCCTCCTTACATCTCAAGAAAGTGCGCGGCTGGTTAGTGTGCTGTGTTCTGCTGAGAAGGGGCGTGGTCTGCTTAGGCGCGAATGCAGGGAATTGTGGCCAGAGGCAGGTATTAAAATTACATAATAAATCTGACTTATTTGAATGACAGAATGAGTAGTTACAAACTTTTGATTAGTAATAGTACACATTGTGCAATAATTTATACTGCTTGTCTGACATGTATTTGTAATAAATTCCAGTTGATTAAAAATATTAAAAATGGCATTTATAATCTGTTACTCTTTTTAACATCATATAATAACATTTAATAATCCTTTGCTTTCTGTTCTTTATAAATAAAAGTGGATCCTTTACTCCTAGGGGTGATTTCTGTCCTCTACATCCTCCACCAGGTAAGAACGGCATTACATCGCACATCTGGGTTGCCACGGCAGCTGTGACAGTCCGTCACCGTTGACGACCCGCCTCACATTCATCTTTCCTCCACCGGGGCGCAGTGCAGATGACTCGACAGCGGTGTCAGTGACAAACAGTCAGCGTATCACTTGGTGTAAGCCGCTGCTGCCGCTGCCACCAGAGACACTGAGGTGGCGTTAAATTCTCATGATCATTATCCAGGAAAGGATGAAGGCTTTTGTCCACAAAATGCCTCGGCGGGGCAGGGTCATCCAAGCCTAATTATCAGCAGCCACTGACTTGTGATGGTTCATAGGGAATGAATTTGTGTCTTGGCATAATTCATAGCCCTGGCAGAGTCTTTTAGATCAAGTGTTCCTAGTGTTGTAGATCACCTGACACCCTGACCTCTGACCCCAAGCCATCTATGTTGTCATTAATGCTTTTTTTTTTCAAATATATGTTTTTGGGCCTCAACTAAATTTGTAATATTTACATTTATAAATACTACTTCCTGAAAGTGTCAAAAAAATATCATGGAATAATGTTTTTTTCTCATACCATCTTTTTTTATTTTTCTCTTCACTTCCATCGTGAGGAGTTATTTAAATCGTTTTAAAGAGTCTTTTTGTAAAAATGTACAACGTTTGATTGAATTTTATTATACCTCTAACAGGTGTATCTCGAAATTTAATGTTTTTCTGACCATTTAAACAACCCTAGGTTTTGTAGAATACACCAGTAAGGATATGTCTAAATAACTGAATTATCATTAAATATGAAATGATCATTTTGGCGTGAATCTAACTCTGGTCTGTGCAGAGTCTGCATTTCTACCTTTTCCTTTCCTGTCTCTCCTCCCACACCGCGAAGGCGCATATTCTGCCCACGACAGAGGCTGCACAGATGGCTTCATAAATAATAAATACAGCATCTCTCCTAAACCTAGGGGGCGTCGTGTCGCCCTACCAGTCAAACGCAGATAGAATGATGTGTAAACAGTTTTGTAAAGTGAAGCCTTTGACTATCTGAGACTGTGTGAGAGTCGTTAGTCTCCCTGGGTATACGCCACAAGATCCACTGCTTCTGAGCACTGGCTTCGTAGATTAGGAATTTATTGATGGTGGACAGACAGACAGATAGATAAACTACAGTGTCATAATTCTTACACTGTGGCTTCGTGCTTCCTGGGAGGGGATGTTGACTCCCACCTCTGCTCAGTGTGTGTGGAGTTTGAATTTTCTCTGGCTTCCTCACTCAGTCAAAAGACATGCAGGTAAGCATTTCTGAACTGCTGATTGCGTGTTTGAGCCCTGAGATGGACTGTCATCCCAGTCAGGGTGCGTCACAAAACATGCTACCCTTCCCGTCCTGATTGTGTTTAATACCCCTTGGCATACTGGAATGCAGACACCCTACCTATGGACATTGTGTACCAATATTTGCTGAGTTTACAAAATCCTCCCGAGTCTTAACTGGTGGGCGACAGTCAAGTAATGTTGTGGGAAAAGGTTGTGTGAATCTTGACATCTGGTATCTCATCTTCTTAATATTTTATTTATGGATATAAATATGTGTCTTCTTTGAATGCAATATCTGATAAACAGCCACCTTTTTCTCCAAATTTGTTTTCCAAATAAAATTACGTCCGTAATAATATTTGCCATGTGAAGTAGATTGTAATTGTATATATATTTGTCAGAGGATATGTTTGAAGGTAACCCATATTTTTTAACTAAGTATTGAAATCTACAGGACATGTCAGTGAATTGTTCAGAGGGAACAAGGCATGAATTCTTTTATGGGGAATTCTTATTCAACTCTCAATTTAGTGATCTGTACTCCTTCACTGGCCCTCAGGTTTTGCATGCAGGCCTCTGGACCATCCTGGGCCGTCTGGTGCCCCCTGGTTAGGTTCCGTGTGGGTCGACCCCTCGTCTCTTCACTGCCCAGCTGTGTCGCCAGCTCTGGTTGCGTTTTTCTGGACCACGTCACTGAGCATGCTGTGCAGTGACATCGTTATAGATCCTCCTCTTCATTAGTAAGCTAATATTAGCACAACACACGTGCTAATTTATTACTTGATGCTGGCGAAGGTTTCCAGTAACAGTGGTGTGGGAGCTAAATTTAATCACCTCTTTAGTGTTGAGATAATTTGCTGCTGGCTGAGGGCCTTCTAGGTGACTGAGGTACCAGCGTAACCAAAAGCATTTCAGATAAAAGACATTTATGGTTCAAGTAGGATTCTAACCCAACCCTAACTGAAAAATGTGACAGTAATGCTAAGTGCACCTGCAGAGAGTACAGTGAAAAGCATTTAGCCTTCCGATTCAGGACTTGAATGGCTTCAAATTTTTCTGGTTATATGACCAATTTCTATGCTCGCCAGGCAGTGTTGTAAGTATTTATTAGCTACATGATAAATATTAATTCATAATGTATTTTTGAAAAATTAGAAACGGGTATTTATCCTATACAAATAGCAGTTTCACAGAGGCAGTTACTAATTAGTAGTTACATACCATCTAAAATACTAATACAATTATCAGCTGATTCAAATAAAATAATATTGACCAGAAACAAAATTTAAATTATTGTTATTCAGAACTCAAGTGGTTAAAAATCTGTCATGTAAAATCTATCCAATATATCTTACCTCAGATACTCCCACCATATATAGCGCTGAAATATATGTAGCCAAACCTAAAATATCTTGGTGAGGATGCACTTTTTTCAACTGCTAAACTATTGTAACTAAGCCTAATAAACAGATGCAGTTTCAGCGCAGCCGGGGGCTGTGAGGCCATGCTATCGTTGACTTGTTCGCTGGCTACTTTCAGACAGCATGTCAAACAAGGCTGTCCGGCAGACAGCCCATGGTGCTCAGGTCTTACTGCCTCCGCCTCATCCACAATATTTTTGTCGTTACAAAGTGTGAACTCAGCAATGCTGTCCACCCCCCCCCTAAACACCATGCGGGCCCCCCCCCCCCAGGGGTCTCATACTCCTCGCAGAGCTGGGGGCAGCAGGCGTGGACCGGCTTTTTTGAAAGGGGAGG
>JAODLD010000051.1:5549667-5571854 GCA_026781065.1 Mormyrops boulengeri | reverse complement strand
GAGGTGATGTGGCTCTGCCGGTTAGGAGTCTGTGCCCCTTTCCGGAAGGTCGCTGGTTTGAATAATATAGCCTGCAGGAAGCCAGCGTTCCGGGACCACCAGACGGTCCAGCTGTGATGAAGCAAAAATGGGGACCGTCTGGGGGTCTCCAAGGACCCACTTTGGAAACACTGGGCTATAGCTATGGCAGGGTGAGCAGGAGGGTAGAGGAGGGGAACGGCTATGGGGAGAGCAGCTGAACCTACTCAGGCTCGGAGAGGTCAATGTCGGAGACAGCCGGCACCACGCTGAGGGCGGGGATAAGGGCGGGCCGGGTGGCTGCACGCCCCCGCTCCATCACCTCCAGCACATACCTGGGGAAGGACGCTGGGAATTAGGCAGCGTCCGCGAGGTGTGGGGGGGCCGTGGGGGTCCTACACCATAATGCTCCATTCAAGCAGGTACTCGCACATAGAATCTCTCTCTCTCTCACTGTTTCTCTGTTCCGTTCTCTCTCGACCTGTCTCCAAGTCTCCAACTCACTCTGTCTCAGTCTCCAACTCACTCTGTCTCAGTCTCCAACTCACTCTGTCTGAGTCTCTTTCTGTGTCTCTCTCTGCCTTCCTCCCCCAGTCTCTCTCTGTCCCTCGGTCTCCCTCCATCCTGTTTCCCATACACTGCACACAGGTACCAGCACCTTCCCACATCGTCATCATGACCAGACAGCCATGGCCCCCATGGTACTCCAGTCATGAGCCCATATTGCTGTCTACTCCCACGAGAACGAACTTCTCCCCACCAAAGGTGCACCTTCCCTTGACTGAAGCTGGGGGAGCCCCTGCACCGGGGCAGCTGGAAGAACCCCTCCGAGGCTGGAGGAGCCGAACCCGAATCCCCGGAGCCCCACCTCTGCTTGGTCTGCAGTGTCCCGCTTCTCCGCTTCTCCTCCTCCAGCCGGCGCCGTGCCTCCTCCAGCTGGGTGAGGGGGTTGGGGGCAGGGTTGGGGGGCATAGTTGGGTCCTGTATGAAGGGGTGGGAGGGCTGCACGGTGTTACGGAGCTGGGCGCTGATGCGGGAATGCACCGGGCCAGGCCTCTCCACTGAGCTAAGCCGCGTGGCCTCGTGGCCCGGCGGCTTTTTGGATCCTCCGGGGTTCCTGTAGAAATTCCACAGAACTCAATTAGCTACATCAAGGCTAATGAAATTACTGACAGATCATCGCCCCCTAGCCAGATACAGCTGGCCGGCTCACCCGTGAAGATTCTTCTTCCTACAAGCCTCCTTCTCCCCCTCCATCATCCACTGGATGATCTGCCGGTTCCTCTCCATGTCCTCGGAGGGCATGAGCAGGTCAAAGGTCCGCACCTCATCCACCTTCTCCGGAACCGCCTTCTTGAGCGTCCGCTTGGAGAGGGTGACCCCTTTGCCGCTGAACAAACAAGCAAACGCAGTCAGTCCAAATGTGCAGCGTGTCCCCTTTAAGACCCGATGCCACACCCACACATGCGCCTTTTACTGCCATCTCATCTAGCAATTAATATATAAACACTCACTTTTAGCGCTACAAACAAACAGGCCATTGATATTATGTGGTTAGCATGTTTCGAGGGCGTGATCTGTGCCCACCTGCATGCCAGGGCCTCCACCATGTTGATGCCCATGTTGTCGCCATGGCCGCGGGCTCTGCTTGCATAGTGATGTGCCTCCAGGCCCCAGGCAAAGCCAGCCTGTACGCGGAGTGCCGCCTCCGCCTCCAGCTGCTCCTTGGCAGGCTTGCCGCCAGCACCACCACCGCCGTGGTGATGGTGTGCGTGCTTGTGATGGCCAGCCAGCTCGGCCTTGGCGCCTGGCTTGGTAGTGTATTTGCCGTAGCCCTGGGGCGAGTGACGTCCCGTCCCCGGGGACTGGCAGCCGGGCGTCTTCATGACGCGCTGCACGTGCTCGTCCAGGATGCTCTCGGGGTTCTCCTCGTGGGCGTCCCGCAGCTGCAGCCCATTGTAGCCGAGATCCGCGTAGCGAGTTCCGGCGTAGTGCTGGGGGTGGGAGGCCGTGGGCAGCCTTTGGCTGGACAGAGAGGGGGCCGTGGATACATCAGCATCCTCGCCTTCCTCCTCCTAGGAGACACAAAGAAATGAAAGCTAAGAGGATGCATGTCAACAATCGGGCTGTTAATCACCGAGCAGCGTGTCTACAGATGTGCCTCCTAATTACTGAAGTACTGTCGCCGCAACACTCAAACTCGCCTAGTTCGCAGTCATTCTGTGATGCATTCAGAAAATACTGTGATTCGGTGCTGGCCTTCAATAACTGAGCCGGTCAGGCCAGAGGACCTGATTCAGGGAGGAATCCAGACACCCCCAGCCGACTTGGCACGGTCCAGATCTGCAGGATCTAATTTACACCCATGGCTGACCCAATACTGGATTATTGGTTGCACCACACTCAAGGTCCTCTAGGTCTGGGCACTAATTGTTCTACTGAAACTAATTTGTTAAATCAGAATTAAACCCCAAAACTCAAAGGGTTCCAGCCTTTATAGTTCAAAGCTGATCACCCCCAATGCAGGCCACTCTTAGGCAAAATGAAAGTGAAAGCACTTTCACTAAACGCAGGGGAAGTTTTTCCCAACCGCTCCACCTTGCAACCCACGCCCTGTCTGTGCCATCCGGGGACCTTCGTCAAACACGGGAGGATACATTCACATACGTAACGCACCACGGCTGGGATTTTCACTCTGCTAGGCGGACACTGTCGCTCCCATTCGGGGATATCAGGTGGAAATTCTGAAAATTTTCTCACTGAAACATCCCAAAAATATTTTTTCACACAAACAGGAATTCGAACGCAACACCATACACACTGCCCCCCCCCCAAATCATTAACGAGGTCCGGGTTCAGTGCTCACGCCAGACAAGCCCCCTTGACTGCATAGCAACTGGCAGGTCCCCAAAAGTCAATAATTCTTCTGAATGGCATTTCAAAAACACAGCTTCACAAAAATCTAATTAGTGGGGCAATCAGCCCTCAGAGTAACCACAGGACTGGACTGCTGCCAGCTCAATACGACGAATAAGGATGGTTTTTTTTTTTATTAGTACAAATCCAAAATAAGAGCAGGGCAGCTGTCGAGAAGGTGAAACTATAGCCAGCCCAGAAAACCAGAATGGAATGCTTGCAAATAAATAAATAAAATACAACAGACGTCAATCCCTGAGGGAGAGGCGGCAACAAGAATAACAAGGTGGAGACATGGAGAATCTTTTGTTTTGCGGGTGTAATGACCGAAAGTCATCGAAACCGTGACACCACCCTGCGCGTCTGCGAGACCAAACAATGCGAACGAGCCACCCGCAGACTCAGCGCGTCGACGTTCTCGCGTTGCAGTCAAATCGAGCCGGTGGCCTGGGAACGCTGCCGTCAACGGGGGATCGCGGCCCAGCCGCGAAAACGGGGCCACGCCCCCCGGCCTGCCGGGACAGGAACGGCGGGTGGCGGCTCGATTCCATGGATGTTCCCACTGGAACGGGTGCGTTTCTCATCACTCGGAAGTCTAGCGGTTTCCGAGTTACGAGTTTGCAGAAATAACACGAGAATCTGCCGCACAAACATACACAAAAAACACAGCTCGTTTACATGTTACAAGCAGCTTGCTGAGAAGGAGGCAGACAGAAGGAGAGTCAGTGTTACCCCACATGAGAGTCAGTGAGAGGGAGAGTGTCATCCATATGACAATCATGACAGATACAGAGTACTACCCATATGGGAGTCAGCGGTACCCATATGGGAGTCAGCGGTACCCATATGGGAGTCAGCGTGAGAGCATATGAACACGAAAGAGAACACATCCATGTAAGAAAGGGCAAGAGCAGTCAGGCATATACACACTGCTGTGCAAAAGTCAAAGAAAATGTTTAAGGCTATTTATCTGGGTTATAAGTGTATATTTTCTCAGAACAAAAAACACAATTTAACATCAGAACATATGGAAATTAAGAATAACAAAATGAAAAGCACACATTTCTTTTGTTCTCCAAAAAGTTGAACGCCGCTTCGGGTCCCAAACCTCTCCTCACTGTTTGTTAAATTTCACCACCAGCTCGATTAATTAACTTACTCAGTTAAAGAACTCAGTGGGGCATTGATTAGCCATACATGGTGTGCGAGCTGTCGAGTGAAATACATGGGTGTATCGGATGGCTTCTGCAAATACTGGGGTGACTTTAGGAGAGGTACTGAAACGGCTAAACTAACTCATACTGATAACCATAAAATCAGTTTTACACCAAAATAAAGGCTGTTTAAACATTATTTTCTTTTGCACAACACTATATGCGAGTCAGAAAGACACGCAGTATGACGGAGAGCAACCACATCCGCGTGCGAGAGGGACTGTCCGGCGAGGCTCTCCTACCAGTCGAACCCGCCTCAGCCGCTCCTCCAGCTTCTCCTGCGCCTCCCTCTCACGCAGGACGCCCTCTAGCCTGCTGATGAGCTCAGCCGCAAACTTCTGCGGGTCCACGTGAATGTCCTTTGGCATGCGGTACGTGCGCTGCAGGGAAGACGGGACGACAGATAGGGGGAGTGGCAGTCAAAGACAGGGCATCGAAGCGGGGATATCCCAATGGGCTCCATGTCCGTGTGCAAACTGACAGTCTTGCTCAGATCGGCATTATAGCACATCAGCTTCACAGCCACTGGAAGGGGAGCAGATTCAGTGTGAACTTCGGTGGCTGGTCCGAGATCAGCGAGACGGGACACTGAGAGATAAGATGACTGTCATTCATGGTATGTGCATGCTTAACTGGCTGGGTGCTGTGATCATTTACAACCGGGATCCTCCATGTACCCGAACAACATTCAAACGCACTTCCCGGAAGCTTCTGCAAGGGAATATGAGAGGCGCTGGCCGAGTGCAGTGGGCTGCCGGGACACACAAGGGATCCGTCTTGCTCATGTCAAACGCAGCACTTCCGTGTCCCTTTACTCTCAACTCCCTCAGATTTCGATTTCAGCCAAATTGGAAATTCTTCCAAAATAAGCTTTAAAAAAAAAAAAAATCTCAACCCGCTCATGCACACTGTGGACCGGCCAATCGCAGCCCTGCCTGCCTTGGCATCCGCTGGGAGGGGCATGGTGCGTGGAGTCCTCCGCGTTCGCTTTGAAACACGACAGGACCACTCGTGTGAACAAATAACAAGAATGGCATCCTGACAGCCCCCAGCCTATCCCCCGAACCCCCCCGGCACCGCAGAGCCCAGCGTGCCAGGATCGCATCCGCCGCACTGCTAACAAACTGTCAGGCAGCGGAGGTGGTACCAAAGCCACCGTTACATGCCGACAAACGCTCTCTCCACGATAACACAGCTGGTCGGCCGGGTCTGCTGATACAGCCGGAAAAATTAAAACTTCGCTCCAGAAAGGAGAAGTTTTTATTCGTCTTTTGGGGCTCGGAACCCAATATTTTTCTCTGGGAAAAAGCGCCGTAGAGATTAGCTTCCGTGCGTGTAAATTCTCTTAAGATGGGGAGCGTAATTGAGCGTGCTCGGGCCGGCCCCCTCCCCCCGGACCGCCGACCGCAGGCCCCAATTAGGTGGAACCTCACAAGGAGAGAGATGAATAAAGCAGGCGGCGCAGTCAGAAATGACTGCTCAGATCTGCCGCGCCGCCGCACAAAACGCCGGGGAGGCATGAGCGCCCGCCGCCTGGATTTAGACAACTCGCTCCCCGCATCCACCTTCCGCAGTCACATGATCAAAGGGCCCAGAGGCTCTGCTGAGCTGCTCCAGAGTGCGGAATCTCATTTTCAGGGGAGAAAGAGAGACAACGGAAAATATATATATATATATATATATATATATATATAAAAAAATATGGAGGGGAGCATGCCTTTCTTCAAACGACGACTCCCAGGGGGAGATGACTCTGAGATGGGACCAGCAGCTTCTGCCTGAGAAATATGGACTCCTGTCACCCAAGCCACACCCCCCCACATGGGGTTCACACAGGGGTGCCTGTACTCTTTTGTCAGTCGTGAGAGGGGAGGTCAGGTGGCATGAAATGTGTCACAAAGCCCATATTTGCACAGCACACAGAAACGCCCACATATCCATACAGACACACACACACACACACACACACACGTATGCTAGCATACCCATCTCTGAGGGCTTTTAATGCTTCAACACAGGGGACAATCCCTGAACCTCACACCCAACAGAACAGCAAGCACACTCAGACATGCACAGACAGCCAGACAGACAGACAGGCAAGCAGTCAGAGAGACAAGCGGAAAGGCAGGCAGACAGACAGGCAGATAAATAGCCAGAGAGACAGGCAAGCAGGCTGAAAGACAGACAGGTAGGTAAGCAGGCTGAAAGACAGACAGGTAGGTAAGCAGGCTGAAAGACAGACAGAGGCAGGCAGAGAGACAAGCTGAAAGGCAGGCAGACAGACATGCAGATAAATAGGCAAGCAGGCAGACAGACAAATAGACATACAGACAGGCAGGCAGATAAATGGCCAGACAAACAGGCAAGCAGGCAGGGAGACAGGCAGAAAGGGGCAGAAAGACAGCCAGATAAACAGCCAGACAGAAAAATACCATGCACTTACGGGAATATGAGGTAGTGGCACTCGTCCGTTGGCTTTGGCGCTCTCCTGCATCTCCCGCCGGTGCTGCTTGCGGTAGCGGTATGGTGGGATCCCATCCCTGTAGCACAGAGGGAAGGTGCTCACCTCAGTGCCTCAGTGTAGGCCCGCAGTACTGGCGCAAATGCTCACCTGGCCCAGCACTCCAAACCCCCAGGAACACACCAAACCTAGACACTAACGCGTATTGAACTATTTTTCGCCCCCCACCGTGAAAAGGGGGTGGAGCAGAAAAGCCCCTACACTACCTGACGGACGGCAGAAGAAGCCGGATGGAACTCAGGGTGGGGGGCTGGGTGGCTCAAGATATTTGGGGGCCACGGCTGTTGGTCCGAAGCCCCCCCCCCATACAGATGACCCCCTACCCCCCAAACACAGTCCATGCAGTGACAGATGCGGGTGGGCGGGGCTAAGGGCACACCCAGGCTTTGACACAGCGGCAGCACGCTATTGGCTCCTTAAATCCGCACATCTCTGCTCTGCTGGGACTCCTTTGATGGTTGTGATGACTCCCCCCCTCCGGATCTACCTCTTAACTCAGCCCCATAAAAATAAAATTAAATTAAATAAATAAATAAATACAAACACACGCACACACAGTCCTGGGTGCCAAATTGTCCACTGGCACTCAAAGGAGACATCATTTTGGGGGGGGTCATCTTGCTATTGCGGCCAGAACCCAACAGAGAGCTAGGGAGCCTTGCAAAAGCCAGCTGTCGATCAGTACATAATACACATTTTCATTTTTATATTTAATTCTTTTTCGCCAATAATTATTTGACAAATCGGTGTGAATATTTTTTAAGACATATATATATATGAATGTCAATTCTATATCTCTCTTTTGAAATAATGGAAATAGGGGTGATAGACAAAAGCACTAATTAACAGAATCATGATTTGTACATAGTCTGGGAAAACTGAATATCATTAAGCATAACACGACAAAAAAAGCGCTGACCTTAGGCAATCACACTGTACTGAGGCACAGCCTCGGAAATATACATCCGGAGATTTTAGCCAGACATTTCAGGGGATTGTAATTTACCGCTCGGGTACAATTACAAGACTCCAGCAGTGGCTGCAGCCCAACATTAATTAGAAACATGCAAACAGAATAATTCTTTAGACTAAGATGTCTGACACTGTAATACTTCCCTCGCATATAATGAATAAGGACAGATAATTGGTGGCTTAAACAGCAGTCCCAGCATTTATATATCTGTTGGCTATAGCGAGTACGTCCTTTTCCATATTTAATACGGCCCGCTTTCATCCACAGTGCATGCCTATTCCTCTTCAGCAGTTCATTTAAAAGAGAGAAACAAAAAAATTATACATCTCCATGCTTCCAAATTACATGCACCAATCCCTCACGGAACCCAGTATAAACCTATATAATTAGCATAAGTGATGACGTCGACCAGCCCGGACGGTGACAGGAAGCAGCAAATGTTACACTCTCACGGAACAGAGATGTGCGTAAACACTGCATCATCTATGCACATGAGC
The DNA here is from genome assembly GCA_026781065.1 of Mormyrops boulengeri. Taxonomy (NCBI): domain Eukaryota; kingdom Metazoa; phylum Chordata; class Actinopteri; order Osteoglossiformes; family Mormyridae; genus Mormyrops; species Mormyrops boulengeri. The sequence continues at coordinate 5,563,715 of JAODLD010000051.1, read as the reverse complement.
ATGAAGCTGTAGTAGGTCTCGGCCTCAATGTGCTTAAAGGGCAACATGGTAAGTATCCAACAGAAAAGCCACTTTTCCAGCTGGTCTGACCCTGAAATGGTATCAAGAAGCAGAAATTGTGGCGAAAAGATCGAGAGATCGATTCCACCCCTGAGCGACTCCATCCTGATTACAGTTCACGAGGGTTAAGGGGCGGAAGGTCCTAGCAAATGTGAAAATTCACGAATGATACTTCGGCACATTATTAAAAATGCAAAATTAACGGCACTCAAAGGTTGAAAAGTTAGTGCGAGAAATGCGAGAGACTACAGCCACAGAGGCAGCGAACACGCGAGTGAGGCTGGATGCAGAGATACAAATGCGAGGCGCACCCAAGCTAAGATACAGTACGCACTTACACAGAAAAATATATAAATAACACTGTTATTTAATATTAAATGATTCTATTCTGTTTTCCAAATCAGTTCAGCATTGATACATTTTTGCACACGTGCCGTCTGCAAGTTTCTGCGATCTTTTGACAAGCTCCAAAAATATTCCTATTTAATTGTTCATTTAAAATAGTTTTATTGTAATTTGTGAATAACAGAAACCATAAAAGAGGAATCTGTGAATCTCAATGGGTGACTGTACATGGAGATGAAAGTGTGGGGGGTTAAGTTAGCTTTTCTAAAATCACTCCTTTTTCCCCCAGAGAGGGGGAAAAAGGCGACGGAGAGTGAAACACAATGATCTGATTTCTATGGCCATCGATGGAATCCTCCCCCCTCCCCCCCACCAAGTTCAAGAGTCTGCTAAACGAACGTATTCCGAAACGCCAAGGCAGGCGAGGACTCACACGCTGCTGTCGGTCAGCGAGAGGGTGTCGGCGTCGCTGGACATGCTCTGCTGCTCGCTGTCGTTGGCGCTGGTGGCGGGGGCCAGGGCGTAGCCCGTGTTCACGTAGTACGGGTTGACGGGCTCCCTCCATGGTGCGTGTCTGTGGACAGAGCCGCAAGAGAAGACAGTCACACACAAAAACACAGTAAGAACGTAGTGCATTCTACAGGGACGCCTGGTCAACAAAACAACGAAGGGTTAGGTGCATCCGTCTCATCTTCTGACACCAAAAATCACAGCTTCCCTTTTAAGTAAACTACTGCCAAAGGTTGGTGTGTGTGGGGGGGCTTCTAAATTAATTCCTCTTGGCAGCATCCAAGAGGTTTCCATCACCGACTCGAAATCCCCCTGCATATTGCTAAAACTGCTCCCATTTGCATGAATAATAGATCTTGACAGAATTCCTCTCCTTCATCTCCAGCAGAAGCTTCCCAGAGGGGATCATGGAGCGGGCCCGCTCTCCACCACCCAGAACATCACAGCGCATCAGACCAAATGCTCAATGCGTGACCTTTTAATGTGTCAATCACACACCATAACCAATCAGTATAAAAACACACCCATTGTCCACCAACCAGCACACTACGACAAAGCTAGGAGATTTTTTTTAAAAAATGGGGGGTGCCTTTTTTTGACAGCCACAAATGACAGACACAGACTGCCCATTGTCCATCTGATTTGAAATTCTTTCAGGTTGCAGCATCATCATTCCAAACACTGAAGGAAGGCCGAGATCCGACCTGTAGCACAGCGACGCCGGTCCACGTGGTGCCGACACGTATCCAGTAGCTTGTCAGCATTCGCCGCCAGCTCCCCAGCCTCTCTTCAAACAGACGAGTAGCGGCCTGGCGCTTTTAGCTCGGCGCCTGGCAGCCGTAACCCAGAATCTACTTCCGGCGCGGGATGCTTTCGGCAAGTCTCCCCTGCCACGGCTCGAGCGTGTGACGGGGCCTGGGGTAAGCCGATCCGTTCGGCAAAATCTGAGAAGCCAACGTCTTGTCCAGGGCGATGGAGACATTACGTCAGTAAAAATAACAACCCACAATAAATCACATGTGTGGTCACTACCCAACACTCAACTTTCTTATTCAACATTTATTGCTTATTTGTTCAAAAATAAACAAATCCAGCCAGTGCCCGGAAGACACACTGAACCATGAGGTACGAACCATTCTTAAGGCACTGACTCTCTTTCTTCTGAAGAAGCCCACGGTCTATCTGGCTGGCCCACGATGCACTTCGAGTTTACTTTCGATTGAGTAACTCGATCCACCTCGGGGATAACTCATGCATGATAAACCTCGCTTTGGAGAGACAGCTAAGTCATTATAACCCAAAGAAGGGGGCTTGTTTCCTTTACACATGGAAGAGATGGGGGATAAATTATTTTCCCAGGCAGTTTTAACAAGAGTGTAATAAAACTGAACATGTTTCAGCATCAAACTCCCCTCCCCAACAGAAAGTTGAGCCAGGCAAAGCATTTTCCAATCTTGAATACCTACAGCAATCAAATGATGACAAAAATCCAGAATCAACCAATTTTTTTTTATAAGCTCCACTAATTATATCACACTGTTAGAGTCTTTAAAACCGACATGCATGACTGCTAAATATTGAAGTTATAGAATATAAAACAATCACAGCTATGGTACTTATTGCCCCCTCAATAAACCTGGGTCTTCTCTGGTTAGTCACAAAGCCACCTGACCTTCCAAAGACACCATACCGATGTGTCAAGCACAGCCTTCATTAAGCTCAAAAGCACTGCTTTGCTTACAGAAACAGGCTAAAACATAGCTAGCTTCACTGCCACCGACTGAAACCCCAGTGGCCATAGAGCTACATGGTTTTTTGAATTTTATTTTTATATGTGGAGAGGTGACCCCCACTTCTAGAGTAAAATTTCTTTCCACTATTAGCGGAAACAAGGCAGACCAGCATCATTAGGAAAAGCCATAAAGAAAAACATTTGCAGGTTAGGCCCAAGCGGCACGCCGACCAGTAAACCTGCTACCTCGATTACCCATCTCCACCACAGCTTATCTGATTATTCCACATCCTCCTTTAAAATGACTGTTTTTAATATTATCCCAGAACGAACAGTAACATTGAAATTAATGCCATGTCTCATACTTTGAGGGTAACGGTTCATTGTATGCTATTCAGTGATTATACGAATGCTGGCAAAGACCAGTGCTGTGAATCACATACATGTTAGTTTTCCCTGTGCCTCTTCTGTCCAAGAAGACCTCCAGCAATGATGCAAAGTTTACGAATGACGTGGCAAGACCACAGCGTCAAAAAAGATGAGATGAGTACTGCTGACTGAACCTTATTTTAAATCCACGCTAGTTGCATATCGAGGGCAGGCTGGCGCCGTAAGATTGGAGTTTTCCCTCCTTTCTTTTGTCAGAAAATCTTTTTAAAAAAAATAGGGTTTCCCCATTCATGTAAAACCTGCTCTGAAAGTGCACGACCTTTAAAGAAGAAAGACATGGTAATGGCTTAGTTTGATGATGGTTCATAATGGAACGTAACAAAAAGGTCATACAATATTACAAAAATAACGGCTACGCTAAATAAATGCTGCTGTCCTTGCAAAATTTAAGTCCTTTATGTCGAGACGAACAATGTGAGAACATCTGCAACAAAATAAAGGCAGAACGAGAATTAAAGCTAGACAAGTCCCTGAAAGAAAAGAAAATTAAAGATATTGAGGGGGTATATTCCGTCACAGGAGTCTGATGAGGGAACTCAGAGGTCCCAGTATTACAGAATCCACACAACCCCTGATGATTTGGATGCAGACAGGGCTTGAGTGACTCTGCCAGAGCCCCTGACTAATTCCATCCATCAAATAACCCCCAAATCAGTCGGAGACAGACTGCTACAGTGACTTTCAGATGTGTGCCAATCTTTCAAAATGGCAGCCACATTCAGTCAGGGGATGTAGCAGGGGCTGATATGTGGGTCCGGAAAAGGACACAAACATTCCTTCTTCCATATTTTCACACAAATACCCCTACAGATCGAAATACCATGAAAACCTGTCAGGGATTATCCTCCCCCCTTACTGTTGAATCCCAGTAGCTGGTAAGCTAAGATCAAGTTCGATATCGACAAAACACTGAAAACAGCGAGCTGAAAATGTCTATGGAAGTTCTCTCATCACACCAACTTCTAAAGTACTCAGTATTGCACTACTTTACACACAGTGCAAAGCCACATCTTCTTTGTTTCATCTCAAGGTACCACAAGCTCCAGCTGCACACACTATGGTAAAGGGAAGATTGCAGCTTTGCAGTAACTGTTACAATTAAAACAGGTACAACTAAAGGAAGTAAAACAGGACAAGCGCATACCAACAGGAATGCCACCACGACCAGGCTGGTCCCTCCCTGTACCGATAGACGGCATGGCTTTGTCGATGTCATATCTAATATTATGGAGACTTTATTCATTATTTATATACTCTCTCTCAAATGCCAAACTGCCAATGATCCTTTAAAACGAAGCAGATCCTCACTGGCGACACTTCTGTCTCTGCAGCCATAACTACGATGACCACTACAGGAAAAAAAAGAGATGTAACCGATTTCCAACACGGCAGCATCAAAACATCATCTTTGTTTATCTAGCAGAATAACCTAGCTGCCCTAGAGTTGGCCGGGCTGCCGCAGCATAGTGGCTCCTGAGCTCACATTCCTTGGTCAATCTGTAATCCACCTCCTCTTCAAATCACTGCCTGGGAGGCCTGTGAAATGCAAAAGCCCAGACAAAGACCTCAGGAGCTCCAGAGAAACAACACAGGAAGCTCGTCTCTCAGTCCAACGTCGCTCTATTCAACGCCGGAATCTCCCTTCAAAACTAGTCATCTACCCACAAGACCCAAACAGACCCCTATGTCAGTCTGCTCAAGCAGATACCGAAGGAGCTGGCTGTCGTTTAGACCCCGACCCCACAATTATCATTACATGTTACCCCACCACACCACTGTAATCCAAAAATAACTTAACCCCCCCCGTAATATAATTCTGGATTGCAAAGTTATTTCCAAGCATTAAGAAATAAGGCAGCCACTGACACAAATGCTACTTTTACAAATTCATGAAACAAAAACATACCAAGCAAACGGTTCGTTTCATTTCTGTTTTTTCTCCTGCTACCACGTGTTATGGGCACATGTTGAATTTAGGATTTTCAGATCTCCCATATAGCAGCCAGGCACTGAAAACATCCCGACTCCCTCAGGCATTCGCACAAGGCCCAAAGGCACTGGAGAAGGAGAATTTGAGCCGTTTGCCCACTCTCCTGCTGGTTTTTGCACTCAAGCTCTTAACTGCCAGATCAAAATAATCACAGAGATCAAGCGTCACCTTACCTGGAGTTTCAGGTGTTGCTTAGGTGCAAGTTAAAACGCATCCTCGAAAATTCTGCAGAACTCCGGGACAAGGGCAAAATGACATACAATGACGAAGATTAACTTGCACGGAACAAAAAAACTTTTCCTTGCCTTACCCGGTGCAACCTCAACACCAATGCCCAGCCTATTCCATCTAAACAGTGACAATTAAATAAATTCCATACCATATAAATCCAGAAACCTCTAAAAAGCAGGAAGAGATCACGTTTCTGTTTTTCATTTAGCATATAAGCCGCTAAACACCGAATTAGCTTGACCAGCATAATAAGAGCAGGTTATCTTAAGGACGACTTCCCAGAATTCCTGCAGTTGGATTCAAGCAGAACTATAATGGCAATTATTACAGGTTACCACCACAATGCAAGAAAAATCCACGAGGCTGCAGTGTGGAGTGGGATATATGCCCTCTCGAGAGAGGTGATAACACTTAAGTTGGCTGGAAAGTTTTCTGGAAATCTCTGCACGTCTTTTTTATTAAATCCCTTATTTGCCATTTGCACAAGTATGAGTACAGGTACATTGGAATACTTTCCTTTGCATATCCCATCTTGTTCTCCAGGATACACCCAGAAAGGTGAGAGCAAGCTGGTGCGGGGGGTTTCCACAGAACAGGGTCAGCCGGCATGCAGCAGCCCTGGAGCTGGGGGTTAAGGGGCAGGCTTAAGGGCACATGAAGATCCTGTGGAGGTGGACCTTGAACCAGCAACCTTCCGACCACAGGCAGAGGCCAAGCCCACTGAACCAGCTCTTATCAGGCAGCTACATCTGATTTTCTGAACACAGATTGACGACTGAAGTAGGGGAAAACTGAGCAGTGCTTGCAAATGGGTTATGATTTCTGCACCCAACTGAAGAAACCACTTGACAACCATAACGGAAAATGGTGGTAATGGGCGACTGAAACCAAAAAAAATAAGAGGGTAGGCCTCCTTCCAGAAGAGACCGCAGTACAGGTGGAAACGCAGGCCACTTGATTTTATGGGCCTTAAACTGACTTTTGAAAAGGGCAAATTAAAGGGAACTTTTAAATATTCACAAATTTGTTGACCTGTACAGGGAGGTTTGTGCTGCTCCGCACATGGACATACGCAGACGGATATCACGTAATGGATGTGAATGAGTTTCATCTGCGGCTGAACGCTTACAGCGTTAGATTGTGGGTGTTTAACAATACGATCATTTGACCATGCTTGGGTTCTCACAGACCTATTTTACATAATTTTCCATTGCCCATTATTGTTGCTATTTTTTATTATTATTGTATATTACATACTATCTTTATGAAGATGAAATAAGGTATATGTAGAGATGCACAACAGATTGGTTAACATACCGTCCAGTTAAAGCTTTATCAATATTCAAAGTTATGAGTACTAAAGCTACTACTGAAATGGCGGTAATGGTTTAATTGGACGATCGGCTCATTCACAGCCTAAGAGGTCTGAAAGTACTGGCCTGAGAAGTGCTTATAATTAATTATGAAATTTGGCCTGTAGATAGGTCTTTCGTTTCTGTGATCCTGCTAAGCTGTGCCAGCATGCTCAAAGTTTTTGTTGGAATAAAAAGAAAAATATGCAACTCAGTTTCACTTATTGTGCTGCATTGAATTTACAATGCTGTATTCAAACCCGGCGAGTGAATTTAAAAGCATAGGTTGTTTTTTGTAAGGTTAATAGATCTGAATGTGTAGTGTGTTCTATTTCACTGTTACTTGAGTAGTATTTTCCTGGACGACTTACTTGAGTAACATTTTGGCGTGGCGTCTATACTTTTACTTAAGTACGAAAATTGTGTACAATTTTCACCACTGTTCTTCCCAGCATTCTGCGCATGCGTCTCCAATTTTGTGCAGACCTGACGTACAGAAGTATCGACATTCGGTGTCTGTTTCGCATGCGGATGCACAGACGCGCAGTCCACGTGTGAAGCATGATCCTGCTTGGAGACAAACATACAGACCTCGTCCTCAGAAAGCTCATCTTGCTTTACAGCCATCATTGTAAAAGGTCATTTAGTTTCTGTGCCGCAATTTAACTGGGGGCAGAAATCTCCCTGTCAAAACACCAAAGGAAATACAGGCTTAAATGTCTTATATCATCTTATATTAAGATATACCCTTGAATTTGACCTCATGTGTAACATATCTCCCAATCCTTTTAAGCAATAATATTTACTTTTAGCTGTTCAGCTGGCACTTTTCTCCAGAGAATTACAATAAGTGTCTCTCCTGAGAGGAAAAAGGCACTGGGATGCTCAGCCCAGCGCCTAGCATCAAGCACTAAGCAAGCCCAACGTGAATCCATTAGCATGACGCAAGTTTTAAAGTCAGTGACAGAACGTGAAAGCATTAAAACATCTCATTGAAGCTGTTAAGGTTTTCGACGGCATGTCAGAGCCACTTTTAAGCTGCCACTCGCGATGACGAGTGTTTAAAAGCTAAACGAAAGAGAGGGATGCTGGCACTGAGAAACTTGGGAGATACGTTTATTTTATACACATCAATGCGACTCATTTCTTAGACCAAGAAAATTCTGCTTATGAAGCAACAAAAATCTGAAGTCTAGTTAAACCAGTAAAAAAATTGCTAGCCTTTCCCTTCAGAGGGATCGAAGCGACCACTTGCAATAAAACTACATTTATTACAGTAATAAACTAAATACGGGCTGGAAGCAAGGCTGTTTTTTCTTGTACAAAGTGTCCAATGTCCAGTTATACCACAGAATGCATTTAGTCTTAGTTTGAGACTGAGGCATGTACTCTATCCAATCAAAACATCCAAGCAATTAGATATGAAATTTCCTGGCTTCCGGAAATTTTGGTCGGGAAAGTCGACATATAACTAATGTAAAATTTAGCCACACAAGAACCTCACGGGCCAAACCTACAGACATGTTTAAAAATGAAGATCTTTTTTGTTATTCCTGCCAACTAATGCACCTCATAAAATAACAATCAGAAAACAACCCTGATTACGAAGCGCTTGCACTAATTACGGCCCGATCGCATCCAGAGGCAAAGAAAGGAGACAGACGTCGGATTTCCACAACGCCACTTTGCAGCCCATAAACTTTTATTTCCATTAGCTTGGTTACAATGAAGTTATCCAAAAATAATTGTTACCTTTTCACACCCTGTTTTGATATGTACAATGACCCAGAAGCTGTGGAAGATCCAACTGTGGCACAGAGCACGGACTCGAGCAGAGGCAGAGCACGCATTTGAGCCGTCTGCATGAAACATGTTTTAATGCTTTTCCATATTTGGGGGTGGGGTTTGAGTCTTCAACGGACGTTAAGAACCTGAAACAGCCATGACGATAACTGGGTCACACTCAGGGACAGAGGCCCACGGCATTCGATCGCCGGCTGGCGGAACAGCGCCCACCGGCGCCAGGCGTTCGAAGAGCCCGTCGTGAAGATGCTGCGTTAGAGCTTCCTGTCGATTAATCCAGCTTCTGAAATCCACACTCCCCTCCAGTAGCAGCAAAGACAAAAACAGGGGATAAATATAGAAACTGGAGATGATGTATCAAAAGAAAAGGGAGGAGAAAAAAAAAACGTGAGCAGGAGCTTCCGTGATGTGGTAACAAGGCTTTGTAATAGTCTACGAGGACAACCAAAGGCAAGCGAGCTGAAGGAGTCCAGGCCAATCCCAGTTTCATAAGCATTACTGTCTTACGTAGTCACAAAGACGTGCAGTGTACCTCATGGGACACAGGATAGCCTCTTGTTTTGCCATTTCTGCTTATCCCAAATTTAAAAATGCCAACTGCCAAGCCTTGCACATACCCCACCAGAACACTAAAATTACTACAACTTCTTATGATAGTATATGATTAGGTGATTAACTGACATTTCTATCCAAAGCTATTTGAAAGTACCCGTTTGTTCAGATTAATCATTTACCAGAGTAGCTCAGGTTAAGTACCTTGCTCAAAGAGTACAACAGCGAGCCGCACCTGGGACTTTAACCAGCAACCTTCGGATTACAAATCAGCACCCAGCAAGTTAGCGTCTGTGCTATTAAGGGAGAGCTGTAGAAATGTTATTGGTGCAGGTTTGAAACCAGCCACCTAGAGAAAAGATTATTAGTCTATGTCCTCAACCGTTATGTTATTTACTGGCCATAGGTGCCTTTACCAGCAGCCTACTTCTATTTCAATCTGGAGGCTCCGTCAAGCAATACAACAGGGAGAGGAAAAGAATTGCTCCACGGATTTCCCAGGGCCTTAAGTCCAAAGAAAGCCGGTGGCCAGCTAGCTAACCAGAGGACTTGATTAAGTACCCGAAAGAAATATATCGTAAAGCAGCACACTTTTAGTGCATAAAATTGTAACATATCAAAAATGACATTCGGGATTTTTCTGCTCGATGACATCATGAAGGGAATTATACAGGATGAGTCAGTGATGGATCAGCCATCTCATCGCCCGTTGCAAATAAAATACTTAAACAGCGGATAGAGCACTTTGAGAAAGAGCTTCTTGAGACTAACAATGATGTCCCCTCATACCTATTAAATGAGGAGGAGGAGGAAGAGAAAGCATTCTGAAGGCAAAAAGTGATGTAACTGCAGTTGTGCCTGTCAGCACGAGCTTCCCATTTAAAACCCAGTATGCCCCTTTTGAGCTCCGGAGGGAAAAAAAAAAACAGCATGGATCCAGGAAGACTTCCTGAAGCCTGTCATCGGAGCAGAAGAGTTTACCATGAAACACAGAGCCAGAGGAGCGAGGAGGCTCCTAATGCTACAGCCGCTTCCTATACCGTTTGTTTTCCTTGTTATAAAAGTGCCAAAGCAAGGGAGAGAATTTCATAAGATGCGCTGTAGCAGGCCGGCGGTTAATTACGCTCTCATACCGTTAGAAGTTCTGAGGTGTTTCAAACACTTAAGCACCAATAAAGTAACCAAGTTTTAGTCAGAAAGGGGCAAATGAACTCTGGTAATCCCAACATGCTACAGACACGTCAGCAAAAGCCTCGATGTCAAAACTGAAGCTGTGGACCGTTACAAACGCTGTGGACCATTACAAACGCTGTGGACCATTACAAACACCTTGACTGAAAAGTAGAGGACGGCACCACACATCGTCTTCATCTAGTCGAGGCAGATCGATGCAGGACAGTCATCAGGGTCACAGTGTCAAAACACAACATAAGGGGCAGAACCGGGGAGGGGAATTGATTTAACCTGACTAGCCATGGCAGAACTTTGGCCTCACACCACACAAGGCCTAGGGGTTTGAATCCTGAAGGTACTCCAGTGTTCTCCGGCAGTCCAACACCATACATGACGTCTTTAAACTGCCTTTAGTGCGTGTGCACCCTAACGCGGCATCCTAACAAGGGCGTTCCCTGCCTTGTGCCCTGCTTTAGACTGGCATCCCATCCAGGGTGTCCCCTGCCTTGTGCCCTGAGATAGACTGGCATCCCGTCCAGGGTGTCCCCTACCTTGTGCCCTGAGATAGACTGGCATCCTGTCCAGGGTGTCCCCTGCCTTGTGCCCTGAGATAGACTGGCATCCTGTCCAGGTAGTTCACTTGCCCTGCCCTTCCAGGATTATGCTCCAGGCTCACCATGAGTTCAAACTGACTGTCCAAAGATCCATGAAAGGACGTGTCTAGCAGCCTATCGACTGGGATGAAAGCTACATCCAGAACATCACCCATTGACACCATTTAACACTATTTAATTAATGCACATAATGTCATATCAGTCAGCAGAGGAGAAGCAGATTTTGAGAACATTCCGGAACGGTCACTGCACAAAAAAAGGAATAAAGAAATTAAAATGATCCCTTTGATGACGAACAGCTCACTGTCATTTAGAGTCAAAGTGAAATCCACATACCTCATTTTCAGCTCATTAAAACCATGGTGCCAAGCTCATCCTAAGGAAATCTTTCCTCTATTTTTAAGGCCTGCTTTTCATGAAAGTACCTGCAAAATGTGTGCTTGGGGGGGCACAAACAGCCATCGCCCCCACCTGGCAGAGACCGGCAATGCGGCTCCTGCGACCCTGCCACAGCCGCGCTGGCAAAGCCGCAGCCACTTGAAAGGCACCGGCCTACACGGCACACGCTTCTCATCCCTTGCAGCCGGCTGTACTCCGGCTCAGAAATTCTTTTGATCCTGCTGCAGTATAAATCTTCACTCGGCACTCAAATCATTTGGGAGGCAGCCGAAAAAATAAAATAAAATAACAAGCCGGGTTCTGATTCACCTCATGTACGGGAGATCAGCCCTGAACGAAAGAGAGGAGGGTTTGGTGAAAGCCAAGACCACCATAAGGGTTTACCTGTACTCCTGGCTCTCTTGATACCGCTTGCTGGGAACCACCCGTTGCGAGGCAGTCTCCATCAGAAGCTTCTGCGTTAGCCGGTTACTAGGGGTCTGGTCGCATGGGGGTTCCACCTCCGGATCTTGCTCACAACGCCACTCCTCATCCTCGTTCAGTGTAGGCAAGTATCCAGGCAAAACCTTCCCATTCCCCGACACGGAACTCTGGTCGCTAAACAACTTGGGGCTCTCGCCGCCTGTCCTGGTATATTCCAAATAGATGTCCGACTTGAGGAATAGAGGGTACGTGTTCTCCTCCATCATGGTCTGGATTTCGGTCTGGGCCTGGTCGAACATGGCAGAGTCGATGTGCATCTTTGCCACGCAGTCCTTGATGAAGCTCTTGGTAGCCGGCTTGATCTGTCGTGATACGATGCCATTGTTGTCCAGGATGTACTTCTTATAGATGGCTTTCGCCAGCTTCAGCTTCTTCTCCTCGTTGCCCTCACTGGCCTCCAGCTTGCGGAAACCACTGCAGGCAAACCAGAAGTCCAGCAGGTCGGCGCACTCCTCTTGCTTGAGGAACGTCATGAAGAGGTGGATCCCATCCTGGTCGTCCAGGAGCGAGTGCAGGGATTCGGCCCATTTCAGGTAGGGTGGCGTCGGAGAGGCACTGCCCTCCGGTTCGTAGCCCAGGTCCAGGTCGGGCCGCCGGGGGGTGGCCGTCGATGCCTCGTTCTTGAGGCCATCTCTCGAGGCCGAGTAGAAGCCATGGTTGTACAGTCGCACGTCGCTGGACACCAACTTGCCCTCCTCCCCTGGGACAGGCGGCCTCGGGGCATCTTCAGTGAAGCTGCCCCCCAGGTCCACCGGCAACCCCTTCTCTCTCACGCTCATGCTGGTGTCGTCTGCGTGCCCAGTCCCTGTTCGGCCAGAACTTCAAAACGATCGAATCCAGATTCCCACTAATGCTGCTGCCGAAGAATTCCTCCTGAAACAAAGAAGAAAGACAAGATGGTTCATGACACACGGTGCTGCTTTTCACCGAAACTTTGAGCAGCTCTGGGGAAACAACGCAGCATCAGGTAAGTCCCTTCCATTGGGGTAGACTGTACTCTCACCCATGGTCAGACTTACAGCGCAAGGACCCGAAAATGGGCTGAGAGCCAGGCAAGGGCCTCAGATCAAATCAAAATTTTCACTTTATCATCATTACTGCGATTGCCAATTCATGAGAGAGGCCTTAAAAATAAAATATTGAACGTATCCCAGAACACGATCCTCATTAATACCAGGCACAAAGACTTGAGGTACGTCCAGCTTCATTCTTTGAAGATACAGAATCGCCGTAGGGAGTGCTTCAGTGCGATTTAGGGAGGCGTGTGCAAATCAACCGGCAGGAGAAAAAAAATAGAATAAAATAAAATGTGATGCAGCACGGTAGCGATGTCATTTCACATCACAGCTCTTCAGCACTGAGCATGTGCAGAAAAACAAAGCCAACATACAGACAATAATACTCAACACAGAGCCAGAAACATCACTGCTGAAATTGTTTCCACAACAACTATATTGATCCAACAATTTTAAGATGGCACGCGCAGCTATCATGGACTAAGAAGTTACTTTTAAAAAATTAACAGAATGATTGTTGTGTGGGTACTGCACACATCTCAGTTTCACAAAACGTCCTTTGTTAATAACACGAAAACCCATGAAAGATTGCAATTCATCATCTATTCACAGCGTCCAAAAATAAGTAACAGTGAGCATCTCTGAACGACACGACTGCCAAGCAAAGTAAAAACATCACAGTAATAAGAGCCCAGGTTCCCAGAGGCACGGGGTCTTGATAAGACTTCAGAGAAGAAAAAGAAAGCAAAGATAACGTAGCCATAATCCAGAAACCCAAACGTCTGTCATTCTAACATATCTTAGGGTCATAATGAAAATAATCACTTAACAACCGCAATTATGTAATTTTGGACAGGCACATACTGTATATCAGATTCAGGGACCAATTATTTACATCATAAAACACCCTCACTCTTTTTTTAAATCCATCCTGGGTGGATAAATTTTATGTGGGGTACGCAAGCTATTTTTATGTAGTCCAGCAGCTAACAAAGCGCAAAGAGAGAATCCAGATTTGGAGTCATAGGCACCTGGATTTCCAACGTCTGTGTGTTTCCAAAGCCGGTGTCGGACCACAGGGCGAGACAGACATCCCACACTCAACGGCACGCGAGCACCCTGCCGCTCGCGACGTAGGAAACCCGGGACCCGAGCCGAAGAGAGGCCCTCGAGGAGAGACGCGTGGCGAGAGCTGGACATTTTCAAGGTTAAAAAAAGGCAGGAGAAAGAGTGAGGAGCAGCCATGACTGTGACGAAGGGAGTGTGTGCAGACACCAACTGATAACATCAGCAGATGACCTTGGCTGAAATATTTCAGCTCCTGCTGTGCATGTTGGG
>JAODLD010000051.1:5505998-5549567 GCA_026781065.1 Mormyrops boulengeri | reverse complement strand
CCCCCCCCCCCCCCCCCCCCCCCCCCCCCCCCCCCCCCCCCCCCCCCCCCCCCCCCCCCCACCGGGACCCGCGGGCGCGCCACCCCTCAGGGGGCGAAACCGGGGGGGGGCTAGGATAGGGGAAGGAAGCAGGTTTTACACTTACACTTCATCTTGAACCGTTAAACCTGCACCCTCAGCAGCTGAGCCGCCGTACGTTGGGATGGCCAGTTGCTCCAGAGGACCGTAACTGATAGAAAACAGGGGAGATACGTAGGACTGCATGACGTCTGCAGCCCCGTGCAGATACAGCAATGTGCTGGAGCCGATGAGCAGAGACTGCGCATCCGGCTGGTGCAGCTTTATACAGAAACATCAGGGCAATAATCACAGCCAGGTCTAACACAAAATCCCAAATGGCACCTCCTGACTTTTGGTCCTGTTCTTGTGGAACCAGCCACGATACAATATACTCTCCGCCTCCCTTCTAACACTTTGTTGGCTGAAGCTCATCGAGAGAGTATCAGGTCCAAACCCCCCAACCAGTTCTGCTCTTCTTTCAACTATCAACAAGTGGACTTTCGAGAGACCAAAGGGGCTTCATCTACTGTGAAAGACATGTTCTCATCTGAGCTAGACCTTTGTAGGCTAAACAGCTGGTGGAAGGGAGGGAGTTGCCAAGCCAACAGGTCTGTGACCATTCAGCCTCACAAACACACTGTAGAGACCAGAATGCCTCATTCAGAGATCATTTATTCAGTTGTGAATAATAAACCTCAAACGGCTCATCCGTTCAATACCTGTTTTTAAAATTAACTGCAAAAAACAAGTATGTATCCTACAACAATGTTTTCAAAACAAGCTGTGATGTCTCAAATGCCTTGAGTGTTTCTCACGGGTGTTTGTTAAGGAGGATGCTGAAGGTGAATACGTACAATAAAATATTGCATGCACCAGACGCATACACTATACAATATTTCACGTCATCTTAACAGCAATAAGTTCCAAATTCAAATAATACCGAGGATATTTTTACTTTTTAACAAAGACAGACCGCATCTGATGGTGCATACAGTTCCGAAATATTCCTCCAAGTAGTTGCATATTATAGAGTTTATAAGTTTAAAATTTCATAACTGCGTGAAGCCTTTTATTTAAAACAAAAAAAAAAATCTTTTGGGAATATCGCGACTTTAAATAAACATGCAAACGCGGTTGTGCACGACGAAGTAATGCAGAGATACTTGCATAAATATTTATAGAGACTACAGGAACTGAGCCATTGTGAAAAGATGGTTATTTACAAAAACATTACCAAGTAAAATCAGAAGCACAGCGCCCAACGGAAGGAGATCTCCTTAAGTTAAAACAATAAATATTAAGTCGGCTTGAGAGATTGCTGGAAACACGTTGTCTCTTCATCACGCCGACAAATATCTCTGCACTAGCCGGACACTTTTATTAGAGACTTTACGTTGTCGATCCATCTTACTAAACGCCAGCTTAAATACGCAAAAAGGGACTCAACGCGTTTAAAATAACCCAGCCCGGGTGCGTGCGGATTTTCAAGTTATATGTAGATGGCAAATGCTAGCTCGCCCTTTCGCTCCGCTACAACACGATCGCGTAAGATCCAAGTTTGCATTAGCTAGCTTGCTAGGTAACTGCTTCGGGTGGGGGGAAAAGAGGGGCTGGCAAAACGAGGTTTCCTGGTACTGCTTTAATTTAAGCCCGACGACCGGCTCACTTACGGCTATCAGACTGTAAACACGTAGCTAACTTACTCCTCTAATATCCAGTCGCCTGTACATGTATTACATACATACTAGGCGAGCGATCTAGCCTTCAGATCCCTTGTAAATAAAGGATCTGCATGCAGGCCGATGCGTTTTAGCACGGGGCGATTGAGTTTGCTGGCTGACTGTAGTATTATGACACCCCCTCCACCACCACCCCTCGCCGGTTGCTTTGAAGTGAGCTCCACATTCATTGCATTCATGTCTTGGCCTCTCGGAGTCTCTACAGCAGAAGCGGATGGGGGGGAGGGGAAGCCGTAACAAACTCCGCACACACACATACACACACACACACACATATATGCTTGCATACATACATGCAATACAGCCGGCCAGGCCCTTCCTCAGCCGACTAGTGCCCTACAACTTTAAAACATTCTCGATCGCGGAGAGCCGCGTTATGGAGGACGGCTGTTGGTAGCCTCGATCGCCACACAACGAGCCTCCCTCGAAGTATAATATCGCACGATCGGGCGATCCGGCTCGATCCTACGATTGATTCAAACGCGACGCAAAGCAAAGGCACGTTTAATCTCCGGGCCACCGCAATCCTATACCCAAGCTGGAAGAAAGGAGAGGAGGGGTGTAAAAAAGTTTCGTACTTTACCTGTGAAAGCCTGCTCCCCGTTTTCGAGTGCATCGGGAATATCGGTGTATGCAGCTCGCCGCGAATCGTGTCATAGGAGCGAGTTGCAACAGTTTTAAAAATAACAAAGAAAACAAGCCCTTCTTCTCCACCTCCCCATGGCTGTCTCTCACTCTCTTATTCCGACTCCGTGTGTGAGAGAGTGTGTATGTATATGTGTGCCGAACGGGAGATGCTGTACAGCGCCACGCTCGTCCGAGAAAACACACTGCCGCCCGTAAAGGGGGAGGGAGGGAGAGAGAGAGAGAGAGAGAGAGAAGAAAAAAAGACAGAAACGCCAGGAATTCTAAATGGTGTGCAACGTAGAGGAGAAACGGGGGGGGGAATGTCACATTGTAACACAGCAAGCCTCGTATTTCCGAAAAGCAGGGGGGACGGAGTGATGTTTGTGCTTAGTTAGAAGCGGTGGACGAAATGCTGTAATCTGTTGTTAATCTCGTGCATTGGCGCACACACACGCTATATGATAGTATATTTGACACTGCGGTTAAATATGATCAGAGTTTGGACTGAGGTGGGTAATTCCGAATTAAAACTGAGACGGTGATAGAACATAATCGGCAATGTTTTTTTTCAATGAAATACTTTACTTCCTCTGATGGTGTTTTAAATTGTTTGCTTAATTATCTATTTATTTAAATGACGGGCGCATTCACGTTTTGCATTTACCAAGAAAGAGAACAATGTTACTTAAAGTTGAATCTTTGCAGCCTCGTGACATTTGCATCCGCCTTTCCGTTCAGTTTCTGGTAGCGGGCCTAATCCTAATCAATTCAGCTGTGCATATTGTTTCTATTATACTTGTATTTTGCAACAGGACCGCATTGATCCGTTTCTGCATTAGAATAAAGAGCTGCACTTTCGCCTCCTAAATAAGCAGCAAATGCAGCGATTCCGGATGGTCAAATTCCCGAGGCATTCTGTAACAACGGCTCTGATTGTTTTTTTTTTTCTTTCTTTCTTTTTTTCTTTGGGAAATAATTGCATCACACGTTTGGCTCAATACTAGGCAGCGGTCCACGTTTTTCCAGCGGAGTCTGCGTGTGGCGAAATGCGGAATGCCTCCGCTGTTCATAAAACGGTGCGGACAAAGAAGCCAAAACGACCTGTGGCTAAACCCCATTACCCCTTTCGCCAAAAGCAACCTCGGGAAAAAAAAAAAAAAAAAGAAACTTAAAGGCGGTCTCGCTGAAAACAGTGTAAGCTAAAGGCTTCAGATCTGAGCAGCTACATTGTGTGTGAGCGCCCTGTGGAGACACACACACGTATCTGCCTTTGAAAGTCTTCCTGAGTGTGAAGATGACAAAGAATTTATACCCGCCCATATTTAATCAGTGGAGAAATGTTTGGATTTTTCTTACTTCTAGGAGGAAAAAAAACTACTACTGTAAGTGTATGGATTTTTTACAAAAGGTTAAAGAATTGCAAGAATTTCATGTCTTAGTTTGTCACACTTAAATGTATAACATTGTATATCATTTTTTTTAAGAAACCGTTTTAGTATTAATACATTTATAAATGGATGGATAAATGGATTGCCAATTTAAATAATTTAACTCTGCAATTAGAATACTCCAAACCCTGTGCCCAGAGTAGGTCCTATCTAGTTATTCTGAAATTTGGTTTGCCATTATATAAAACAGCACAAGTCCGGGTTATGTCATGGGTTCGTGCATTTCAAATGCGAATCTATTCCGGTGCTGGAAAAACAGATACAGCAGAGTGGCCATAAGGTCAGAACTTTGTACTAAAAGGGGACTCGGGGTAAACTCTCTGACTTATCACCAAACATTCTGTGTGCTACTTGCTTAAAGCAGATTCAGCACTATTAATATTTATCACGGCATTCTACTTTATGCCTATAACTTAAAAAAAGACAAAAACTGCAGCTTTCAGACACTGCAGGTCCTTTGCATAATATTTGTTTTCTCGACAGCACTGTGCACACTAAGCAAACGTTTTCCTATTTTAATATTGTAAACTATTGTAGCCTAGCTTTGTGTAGACATCATCAGGAGTAGCTCGACAATTCATAAGGTAGGAGTGAAAAAAATGGCCTGTAAAGAATATGCCGGAATAGACGAGGTGATATTGCAGCTTGACGTGAGCACTCACAGCTTTGATTGTCTTTTAGCGCAGTGAAATGCCAGAATTATTCATTAACTGAGAGCTACAGGGGCAGCCACCTGGTCCTCGACTACCATTGTAATTGGTGCCAAAAGGGAGGGAGGAAGTTCCTGTTTCACTTCAGCATAATGGTGCAACAAAGCGAGGACCCGAATACACCCTCAGATCCTCGCAGACCGAAAAAGATGTGCAGGCAGAGCAGATAAGCATTTTTTTGAGACATCAAGTCACTCAGACCTGGAAGAGTCTACTCTAGGCAACTTGCTAGAAAGTTCTGCAGCACAAGCGCACCATTTCAGTTTGACGTGAGAGCCACCGTGATTCGCTGCGGCTATCACCCACTTGTCGTGACATCGCTGTGGATTCCATTTCCTCTAACTCTGAGAGTTTGCCGTAGATATTTCTCTCTGTAATGATTCTTAAAATGTCTCTCTCACGAAGCCTCATCTTTATGGTGGCAGTAATAAAGATGACAGGACACGAAAACCACAAATGAATTTGCAACATGGCTTCCTGGTCCTGTTTTGGAGTATCTACATGCTTGGACACACAGGACTCTCCAAGCTTTGCCAACATCTTGGGCATAGAGAAATAATTTTTGAGCCAGGCTACGAAAATTGATTATCTAATGGTGGACAGGCACACCTTAAGATGAAATCATTTTGACGTGTTTCTGGAAACCAAGAAGAATACATTAGAAACTTCCAGAAGCAATGTGTGTGCAGCTTCCCCGTCCTGAATTTCTCACTATGCAGTCGATTGTGAGAGAGTTCTCTGTGCATTAAGATCAGTTCAACATGGGTCTGTTTAATATTTAACTTTATTGAGGAGTGCAGATGATCACATTCGTCTAATGTAGTCAGAAGACTGCTGTCTGATTCTGCACATTTCTGTTACCATACTGCCTACATCCGTAAGGGACGCGAGAACAACAGAGGCTTTGTGAATCTTTTCATAAGTGACAGATAACATTAATAAAACCGAGGCACGTTGTGTGTAGACCCCATCTTTCAAACAGAGCATAAGATAAAGGCCGGCTTTTACTTCGGGGGAAGGAATTTGTAATCTAAGGATCGCTGAATTTTAGCTTCACGAGGTTGTGCTGTGTTTCCCCCACCCGCATATTACCAAGTCTTAAGAAACGTAACAGTTCTGCCACAGGTCAATTTGTGCAGAGAATTAACATCCGGCCTTCTCACCCGTCACCTGTGATGACCCTGTTGACATGCAAATGTTAAATCTGAAAAGTGCACCTTGACAAGAGCCATGAGCCCAGGAGCAATGAGCAGAAAAAGAAAACATTTTACCAAGTGTTGCCAAAGCTGAAAGGGCAGTATAAGACGAGGTCACAGATCTCTGCAAAGGCCAGTAGCGGGGAATTGACTTAAGCAGAAGAAGTCTGGCTAACGATGAGTATTGCAGAGAGTATGACTAATATTGTTCTTTGGTTAGGCTTCGCAAGAAGCAGTTCAGCTTGTTTCATTAGAAAGAATTAAATTTTAAAAGGCACTTTGACTGAAGTTTTCACCCGTTTGGGCAAAGATTTTGCCATTTGTGTTTTTCCTTACTAAAAAAAATCATGCAATATTTCCACTTCTGTGTGTCTTCAAATGGTTGTGTAGAGGGAAAATGAACAGCAGCCTCATTTGCATAAGGCTAGAGGTTTTTCTCGTCAACATTACTCATCCTCTAATTTCCTTGAACCTTAACCTCAACCCTGACCTCGGTCCCCTTTTGAAAAACCTTACCTGTGCATTTATTTATACTGGCATGCATTTCCAGTAACTACCTCTTTAATTTCATACTGCCGAGTCTTTAAAGCACTGTATGAAGTAATTTAAAGTGTATTCATTGCCTACAGGAAGAATAGAAGAAAAATTCTTGACTTTCTGTATATTAAAAAGGAGACAAGATAAGTTGGCTGTACGCAAAGGAGATCGCAATCCCGGCATAGTGGTTCTGCCTTGGGCCGGTTCTCAAAGCCTCCTTTGTACCTGCTGCTTAGCCAGTTTGCTTTGATTAAAGGCGCTCACGAAACAAAACAGTCGGCTGGATGAAAAAAAACCTGAAAGCTTTCCGCACACTCCTGCCTCGGGTTCAAGTTGCCGGCTTTATCAGCCCCAGAGAAGCGCCGGGCGAGGCAGAAAGATGCACTATCATCAAACGCACGCGCATCACCGTGGCGACGGAATGCTCTTACATCATATCTCCCGGTCCGATCGGCCCGCTGCCGGTGTTGCCCGTAAGGGCTGGGCCCTCCCGGACGTACCCCAGCACCTCGCCTCCGTCAAGGCTCCTCTCTCGGCTTCCTAGTAGATACGCATCACGGACTCAGTAAAGCTAGACCCCCTCTTAAGATCGAGAAGCACAAGGGCCTGAGATTGCGTAGGTGGACCCTGGCATCTCTGAGACGATCTTTGAAGCAGCTACTGCAAATCTGCTCCGGCTTACTGGCCGATTCCCGGCCTCTTTTTACGGACCGGGCTCTGGCCGTTATGCCGGAGACATGCTGTGACATTTCGTCAGAATTCGCTTATTCTTTTTACAGATTATCCCATGTGAATAAAAGCTACTGTAAAAAAATCCAACGTAATATACCTCCCTGGCAATAATTCGCATCCCAACAAAAAGTTTCTGGCTCCTTTGACTCCTGCTTCACTCACCGCCTGTAGAGGAAGCCGTGTGTATTTTGAGCGCATTTCAAATGTGTGTCTGCATACCTGTGAACAGTCACCGTTTCCCAGAGTGCGGGCATATCTGCAGTTTATCTGCCAGCTGTATGCGTCTCAGTTCGCGTCTCACTGCTGAACGCCGCGCTGCGCTCAGGGTTCAGTAGATCACTTCAAGTGATGTTGCGTTCAGGGGTAACCAGAATCCTATTCTCAATGTGTGTTTAAAGTAGCAACATTTCCATACCTGGCAGCCCTAACCCTTCTTCTACAAATGAGTAATTACATTGTGCAAAAATAAAATGAAATAATTAGTGGAACGAATGAGTGAGTGGTATGTAACTTGCGAATGAGTGCCCACCAGATAAAAGATGCCTTGGAGTAACACTGCAAATCAAATCTTCCGGTACAACTCTGAGCCCCCGGTGACATTTCAAACATGTCAAATGTGTCTAACTGCATTTAGAAACATACGGCACTGACATCCTGCCCAGGGTGTACCCCGCTTCAAAGCCTGTGCTTTCTGCGGTAGGTTCCAGCCTCAAGGATGGATGGATGCAACCTAATACACAAAGGTCTTGCCTAGTATTTTATCTAAAGCTAATATTTAAATAGAAAAGTTCTACACAAGTGCATAGAGCCTATTAAAGAAATAAGCTTTCACAACAGAATCTATTGCGGGCTGTGGACCTTATTATGAGACTGTAATATTTTCCTATTTTATTCGTCACGGCAACCGTGGGGATCACAGTTAATTTGGATGAACTGTGTTTGCAGTCGTAATACTAGTGCTGAGAGGGAGGCCTGCTTGGCGTAAGATGACCCATATGCACCCAGACATACGTTAAATCATTAAGATTCTTTACGTAATGAAGTCCTAGAACTGTCTATGCTTGTTTTTTTTTGTATTAGGTTAGCTAAATACAAAAAAATAAATGATGGATAAAATGCATTGTGATTGGGCTCGGATTTGCATCAATCTAAACAGACAAAATGCTTCTCTCAAAAATAATTACATTTAGTCACAACCGGGCTCTATTCTAGTGATGCTCTGAATCAATATTTCCTATTTTTTATATGACTTAATTTTATTAATTAATAGCTATTGATTAAGTAAGTCAATGTTCTTGTATGGGTTTTCCAATAAAAGTAAATGTGTATGCAACAATGTAATTGTTTAAATCACTTTACATGGGTCAGTGAATTTTTATTAATGACGCTGAGATACGACAGAACCAGATACATTGTCTTTTGTTTCATTTTAACTGCAGCCCTTGTTTTCGTAGCTCATTGCGGGAGTCGCTCCATGCAGGACGGCAAACAGCCGCATGACGTGGGGAGCGGAGGAAGGAATGGGGGCTTTATTTAGGGACGGGGGCAGAGGTGGGTTTAACAGAAGCAGCGGGGAGCAAGAAACACAAAAGGCAGATATTTTGGGGTCAGAATGGGGGGAAACACACACAAAAACAAAAAGGCGGTGGGTAGCTGATCGGGCGGCATCGGGGAGCCAGCCTGAGTACTGGGGGCTGGGTGTGTTTGTCTGGGGTGAAGAAGCACAAGTTCAGCCCTACAGGATTTGGAACAAGAAATGAATGATTCTGATCTTCATCTTGTGTCCCAGTCCAAAGACATCTGGATTCTTTGTCTTACAGTCATATTTGTAAAAGAAATATAAATTTGCAAAGATCTACATGCTGAAGATGAAACTAGACTCTATAAATGTACATCTATTGCATATTTATCACATATTTTAAAAATGTGATTGACAAAGTCAGTGTCCTCCACAGGTTTAGCTTATAAAATATGCAAGTGATGTGAGAATTTATAATTTATACCAGCAGGTTTCTGAACAAGCGACCGGCGGCCTGTGAATTGGATAATGGACCAGCCTTGCTCTCTCTTCAGTTTCCCTCAGCAGCTTGCATCATTACTGGCAGGACTGTTCTGGAAATGCGTCGCGCTCCCTTTTCATTTTTCATTGCATGAGAGAGAAAGAAACGGCTAGCGCCTTTCGAGAAGCCGAAACGCACGGCGACCGCAGCAGGTCGCAGAGACGAGCAGACTGGCCCGTGACATGTCCCGGAGACCGCTGAGTCTCATTAAGAGGAACATGCATACTGAGACTCGGCTTGCCAACGCGGCGGACTGGTTCTGCGGACTGCTGGGGGGGCTTGGAAAGACTGATATAGGCTGAAATCTGAGGCCGAAAGTGGCTTAGCCCGTTGTCCTTGCTCCTTCCTTCAACATTTCTTCTCTGACATTCTTTTAATGTGTTTATTTTACAGACACTTCTCTCGGTGCAGAAGGAAGTCCGACTTGCAGGACATGCAAACAAAACTCACCTTTTCCGCAGAGTAAACGCATGACCATGGCGCAGTACTCACAATACTCATAATACTCAGTGCCCTGACTGAAGTCATCCCTGTGTGATCTGAGCCTCTGTCTGGCCTTGTCCCCATGATTATCCAATTAGATTCAATTTCCAGGGTCCATCCAGGTACCACTTCCTCAGTGCAACCGAGGCCTTTCTGTTCACTCCATAACCCTGGGAACCAGCCCTACAGCCCATGATGGGTTTCCGAAATGTGTGGAAGTCGTAGGCATACAGCAAATAAACCCACCCTTTTTAGAATGACAGCACAGTGGGGTCAAGGATAAACTGAAATTAGCAGGCTTGCATTTCGGAATGGGCTTGCAGTACTTTAAGGGTTTGTCTGCAGATTACACTTGAAGGGGCCTTGGTTTAAGAAAAAAAAATGACAAATAAAACTGAAAGAAAATGGCTTTGTTTGTCTGTTTGTCCATGAAGCAGTAACATGTAGAGCCTGTGCTTTACCTTCACAGAGTAGCGGCTCCCTCTCTGCATGGATCGTGGCCTTACGACTCCATGTGCTTCGCCGGGTGTTTCCATCGCTAGGTCACCGCAGGTATAGCTTCCCACTGGAGACGGCATGGTTCTCATCAGCCGTGTCCGTGGCAGGCCTTGCCATCCCAGGGTGAGTCCCTCATCCATCCGTTTCTGAAACGCAGAACCGGCAACAACGGTTTAGACCCTCACCGAGTGGTGCTGGAGGCGGTGTGGGAGAAGAACTTCCCGTGAATTTTTCTCGAAAAACGGCAGTTGGACAGACTGATGAAAACTGTAAGCCCCTGCAAAGATGACCTTACAACGCAAGAATGCATATTGATACTGCATGTGGCGTAAGGTGATTTCTTATTATAAACAGATTGGCTGCTTTTAATCAGCTTTTTAATGACATTTTTTAATGAGATTTATCTTCCCAAAAAATTGCAACATGACCAGCTACAATTGCTCAAAATATTAATGCTCATAAAGAGAATGATCGTAGGTATTATTCCTGCTGAATTTTAAGACAAATATTAGATGTGTTATTTTATATTACTGAATACAGTTGAGTGTTATGCCCAGTGGGAAGTGATCTGCTTTTGCATGCGGCATTATCCTGAAGTGAGCGACGTGTGACCGCTGTATATGCGATACAATCTGTTTCAGACTGCTAGCTCTAATTTTCCACTTCACATATCAGCTGCTCTCTATTGACATGAATCATTTGCAAGGCTTTACATTATTAGCTGTTCAAACATCATTTTGCCCTGTTGTGAAAAGAATTGCTTGAAAAGCTGGTTCTCTTCGCAGAACACATGCTATTCATGGTGCGGTCATGGTCCGCGGTCTTCAAAACACACCTGTTCCTTGATGTGTTAGCGTGATTTGTGGCCAATTAGCTGCATTTTCCAGCTTTGATAAGAGTTTTGGGGCTTACACGAATCCGGCAAGCATTTCTGTTTGTCGAATGTAATCTGACACCTATATTGTTTCACCTTTTTTCTTTAGATGTTTTTCTAAAGTCTTATTCTCGAATTACACATTCAGTAGCACCATCAAATAACTTCCCTTCACAGCCAGGCCTGTTCAACATAATTCAATAGGATTTTTTCATCTTGAGTTACAGATTGTGTCATTCGAAACCCCTGTTTTTAATCTCGGCTCGCTTCCGCATAGTTTGTTAAGGCTGGTTTCATGAGCGCTGCACCCAGATGCGAGCTCTATTTGTAAACCGTCGAGCACAAATGCGGGAAGACACTGAGCACTTTTGCAGATAGCCCAGATGCTACGTTGCGTGCCGAGAAATAAATTCATTAATTCGTTCATTCAGAGGGTGCCAAAGCAAACAGGGCGTGTTTCGAGCAAATGCCTTGCAATCGCATCTGATTAAGAATAAAGAGAAGGAAGGAACTGGCAGGAAAAATGGAGAGAAAGCGGAGAAGTGCAGGGGGAAAAGAGCACTCATATCTCTGTATCTAATGTCCTAGTGCCAGAATAATCTAGAAGCACACAGACACTCAAAAATGTACCGTCTGCTAGCTCAAAGCACCAACAAAAATGTGGCACATTTATAAAGTCAAAAAAGGAAAAAACGAAGATATATATATATATACATTTTATTTCATTTTGAAAGTCCATACAGATCGTAAATTCCTATCTTATATGTGCGCCCTATAAAATGGTTGCCCTCCATATGGTTGCCAAGATAATGATTATCCACAGCAAAAACGATGCCATGATGAGGTTTTGGGCATCCACTCATGATAAAACATGTGACTTCACGGAATAGCAGGGAATGCGGGGGTTATGCACATGGACCTGGACACCGGGACTCTACTGTTATACTTTCAAACAGCAAGCCTGAATTTCTCCAGAAAAATATTGGGTTGGATGACTTAATTTTCATTTATGATTATTCTGCGAAAAAGGCACCAGCGGAGAAACGGAATCAAAGCCCTAATGAGAACAGATCGTATCGGTGGATGCTAGCCGCTAGCTCAGAAAAGCCGGCGTTCTGGCGGGACCGGAGCCAAGCACCGGTGGAGAGGATCCTGGCGAAAGCCGAGAGCCGGCAGACGCGGCGAGATCGACGGCAGTGCGCTGCCATGTTGCCGAGAATCCTGCCAGCGTTCCCATCTGATGCCATCGGCGGATCAGGCGCCCTCTCCTCACCCTTCCTCAAGCTCGGCTTTGAAGACTGGGCCCCCCACTGGGTACAAACGCAAGGCCTCAGGATGGGCAGCAGTCAGTCTGTAAATCTGGGAGGGGGGACAAATAAACCCAACTAGTAAGCCAACCACAAGGGGCTTCCGTATCGATGCCCTCTCCCCCACTTTTCTTAATACGAGATCAGGCAAGTTATGGGGAACCACCTGAGCTTCCTTATCAGCCTGCACTGCCAACTGGGTTGTGCCGACTCCTTAGAGCAGGATTTCCCAACCCGATCCTCGGGGCCCCACAGACAGTCTACATTTTTGCACATTCATTCAGTATTCAGGCTGTCTACCCAACCATTTTCTATACCCACTTGCCCTATGCAGGGTCGCTATGGGCACAAGGCAGGAAATAACCTAG
The DNA here is from genome assembly GCA_026781065.1 of Mormyrops boulengeri. NCBI lineage: Eukaryota > Metazoa > Chordata > Actinopteri > Osteoglossiformes > Mormyridae > Mormyrops > Mormyrops boulengeri. The sequence goes on along the minus strand of JAODLD010000051.1, from coordinate 5,536,928 downwards.
GACGGGTCGCCAACCCATCACAGGGCAATATTTGGGTTATTATCTGAATATTTTGATACAAAAGTATTAATAATAATAACTGCACGGCGGTCGGCAGTGCCACGGCCTGCACAGGGCGTTTGGTGGGGCCACGGCCTGCACAGGGCTTTCGGCGGGGCCACGGCCTGCACAGGGTGCCAGTTACAGGGGACACATACATTCAATGGGAAATTTGCCTGACTGAATTTTTTTTCTATTTTGTATTTAGAGTTTTGTTTTGTGTTTTGTATTTATATTTGTCTTTTGACTATTTTTGTTTTTTGAACTCAAAGGAAGATCGGCTTTTTAACTTGAAAACTTTTTAACTTGATAACTTAGGCTTCAGCCTACATCTTTCCGGTTTTATTTGTGTGAATATGGTCTTGTAATTGTCATTGTAAAAAGAACAAACAAACAAATAGACACACAAACAAATAGACAAACAGACAAAGAAAGAGACAAATAAAACATGTATTTCGACGGTAGGAGGAAACCAGAGCATCTTGAGGAAACCCACACAGCACAGGGAGGATTTGGAAACTCCCAACACATAAAAAACGGCATGTGAGCCCACAAAGCTGAAGGTGTAAGGCAGCAATCTGCTGAGTCACCATTAAGAAAATGAACAAGCAGTCAAGTTATACTGAATGCATATTTTCTCTGATTATATAATAGAATAGTTTTTCACCAATATTTATTGCAAAGAAGTATACAATTGCCAGTGATTTGTATCAATTTAGAGGGAGCATTTTGTGGTTGGATGATTAAAATATTACATATTAAGCAGAGGACCAAAGGAGAGGACTGCCCTCCACTATGCAAAGCAGCTTGAAACTGCATGACAATTACAGTTGACAATATAGCAGCAGTTATTCTGTGAGGGTGGGCGGGGCCTGTGACTGATTGGCAACATTGGCAGCAAATCAGAGATCTAGGGCTTGATAAGCAATGCAGAGGTGACAGTCACGGGGACTGAATGTCTGCTTTGCTGCTTTTCATAGAGTAATCGGCAGCCGGAGTACTAATAATGCCAAAGTCATTGACATATTGATATACATTCATATTGTACAAAGTCGCATGAAGGCTATTACATTAGCACAAACAGCTACATTGTCCATTAAGACAAGCAGCACTTTCCCAATTCATTCTAATTAAATTCATGTGAGGAACATGTGACCTGACAGAGACTTAGGTACTACATCTTTGAAAAGCAGTCTGTAGCTGAAAGCAGGTTAACGTGTCAATAAAATCATTCGACTTCATAAACAAAGTCCTTTATACTTCTCGTGTGAGTTATTTAGCAGTTATGAGGCTTATTTTAGTTTTAGTCCACATATTTTTATGGTGATTTATACAAAATGTATTTATTATGTTTTCAGTACTTATAGTTATTATTATAATAATTCAGCTGTAGAGTTGAGATTTGTCAAGATTACAAGTGCTTTTTTTGTTCAAAATGTTCAAACGATTAAAGTTGTGAAAGAAGAAATAAATGCTGAATTTATAAGGTTTCACATACAACTTTTTCTTCCAAATTCTTACTTTGGGAAAGGGAACGATAGTGAAGAAAACAGCAATGTACTGAACTGCAGACGAGGAAGCATATAGCTTATAATTTGCATTTAATTTGTGTAGCAGACACTTTTATCTAAAGCCATGTACATTTTTTGAGAAAGCAAGGTCAGTCAGTCGGCAAAGCAGATGGGTGTTAAGGACCTCACTCACGAACCCAGTGGTGACATCATCCTGCCATGCACAGGATTTGAACCAGTAACCTTCCCATTATAGAGACAGTATCCTAACTCACTGAGCCACACACTGTATGTAATTATGTAAGTGAAATGCTAAAAATTATATATGTTGTTTTATCAGCAAGCTAAAAAATAAACCTGTATGTAACGGCTGACTATCGCCATAACATTACGTTCGCACAAGAGTCGTGACTCTGATTGAGTGCCGGCCTACGTGCTCTTGGAAATGTACGCGTCCTACTTGGCTATCAGGTGGGGCAATAAAGGCAGAGTTCACACAAAGTGTGCCCACGACAGCATCGACAGGGCCTGGTTGGCGTTGACGAGACTTCCTGGCATTTCCTGACACTCAAACGCTACGACGAGAATCCTGCTTAGCGCAGCTCGTGCAGCGGGGCGCCAGTATCTCTGGAAGGAAGGATCGCGCTTCAAGGACGTGCAGAGCCATAAAAGGACGGCCTGGTGTGGGCGTGGTGCCTGTGAAGCGCCACATGGGGGCGCCGTAACATGGGGCGCCCGATGATGTCACAGCTTGTTTTGCACACTCAGCACCTTGCAGTCATAAAGTAAGCCTGCACTCTCTCGTGAACTTTGAATGAGTTATTACCTCAAGCCAGTCAGTGACCCTGGCTCTGGAGAGTCACGAGTTGTGCTGGCTTTCACTGGCAATTAATCACCCTGGAGAGAGATGCTTAAATAAAGGTAACCTGAATGCTGTATTTACAGATTAATTTCCAATTTGTGGCTGGATTAGGGGGACGATATTTTTGCTTTTCTCTCGATTTATTTGTAATTTTTAGGCCTTGCACAGTCAAGTAATTTAAGGATCGATTATGATCAAATAATGAACATGATTCTATATGGCAACATATTTGAATGTCAAAGATTGTTTACGATATGTGTTGGATGATGAAGTACTCAAGTAGACTGGAGTAAAGACCACCGTGCTCTGCCTTTTCCCTGCTGAAGGCCCCTGATTTCTCTGCAGCTCTACACATCATTCATGCAAGACCAAAGGAGCAGGTCGCTGAATCGCATATGTGTCTCTTCCAACAACATATTGGAAAACACCCGATTAAAATTTATGCATAATGAGGGGTAGCTTCATACCAGGCATCAAGAGATCTACCCGCTCCCACTGAAAATGAGGGAATATCATTATAATAGCATTTGAATGCCATTACGCTGCCCATTCGTTTTGCTCCCTTTTGTCTCTGCATGTTGATCTGCACTCGATCTGAATAATTTATACATTCAAAGAGATTGTTAAGTCAGGCGTGCTTATAAAAATGCACTTGTGCCTGCTCCAGGTGGCTGCTCACCTCCAGGGTCACGGGTTTGAATATGGCCCTGTGTGTGCCCCATTAGCCCGCCGGACTGGGGGTGGCCCTTAGCGCCGTTCACTGTAGGATCCCCGCTGGTGTCAGTAAGTCAGAAGGGCTTTGTTTACAATATATGACATCATTATTCAGACCATGAAGTTCTCCACATGCTACAGAAGTAATTATGTTCAGCTGGATAATTCTTAGTGAGTGACTAAATGAATGAATGGATGAATGAATGAAAGCTAGTATACCGGAAAAGCCTTATTCCTCAACAGGGTCCAGAAATCCCCACTTTCCACTAACATCTGCACACATTTGGACTAAAGTAGCCTGTAAATGTCATTCTACTAAAGACAGGTTACAATGACTTTGAAAGTTCTCTGAAGTCATAAATGGAAGCCTTGAGGGCAAATCTAACAGCGGGACCTGCCTATGCCCAAGGCTAGGAAGGGGCGGGGGGGTATATTCCTACTGCCCAAAGAAGCAATAATGACTTTCAGGGACTGATATGTACTATATATGCATAAAACAGAAATGTCATTACTAATCTGCGCTGATATCCTCATGATTAATATCATCAAAATTAATGATATCCTCATGATTAATATCATCAAAATTAATGATATCCTCATGATTAATGATATCCTCAAAATTAATATCATCACAATTAATGATATCCTCATGATTAATGATATCCTCGTGAAAAAACAAAATTGCCCTTTTGCCTTTTTACTGTATATTTGTGCCCCATTCATAAATATCTCCAAACTGTGAATTTGCTTATTTGGAAGTCCCGTTCTTCCTTTATTAAAGAGTTAATATTTAAATGAGCTTCGATATTAAAATAAAAGATTTAAGCATTTCCTAAATAAAGTTTATAACAAAGACTTGAAATGTTTTCTTTGTCCATATGCTGTGCTTATGTCAACATGAAGCATCTGAACTATCTTATTACCCTTTACGCACCTATTTTATATAAAATGATTAATTTTGAAAATGATTATAAGTGATCTTCAAATGTTTTTTCCCCATTCATTCGAAGTTAACTGATTATAAAATAGTAAAGTCTTTTTAAATTTTGATGCAAAAATATACATTAAATATTTTATATTTTAGAATCATAACATACCAATCTGAAATAAAGTCATATAATTCAAAATATTGATTAATAACAAGTAATATATAAAATATGTGAACCTTTAAAAACATGCTGTGGTTCAGTGGTTAACACTGCTGCCTCACATCTCTAGGGCCCGTGTTCTCCATGTGTGGAGTTAGCGTGTTCTCCCCGTGTCCCCCCCGTGTGGGGTTTTCTCCAGGCACTCCACAGTTAGGTGAACTGGGGCTGCCAGACTGTCTGTAGGTGTGACTGGCGTGTGCCTTCCTTATCTCGCTTACACTCTGCGACCCTGGATATACCCATTTGTTTTCATTTCCTCCAACTTTTTCCTTACTATTAAAATGGTAAACCTATGAGTCTTTCTCATAGAAAGATCCACATTCTCTAAGAGCAAAATATCAGACACTCAGTCCCAGAGTGAGACAGGCTGGTGAGAGTTAATGTTGCCCTGTCTGTGGTGATTCTTCCTTCAATGGCGCTGTCCCTATTACGGAAGCCAGGCTCGGGGCCCTGTTGTTAAAATTCACATATTACATTTTGCCTGTGGACGGGTTCATGTTGTTGATGTGTTACTCCCATCTGTACTCATTACAGATAAAAAAAAACAAAAAACATACACTCACCAGAGCGATGAGTCCGAGGCAGGAGTTACAGGCTCAGATAGCAATAAAACGCAATGTAATCACCCCAGTTTGCTTCCAAACTCAGTAACCAAACGTTACATTGTTGCTGCTAACCACTTCATAGCTCTTATTTATTTCAGCTGGTGAACTCTCAATATAGCCAGTAAAATTCTTTAGAAGGATTAAATGCATCAAAGAGATGTGAAGTATCCCTTTCCATTTGTGAGCATGGTTACCAACAAATAACCAGTCTTAAGACTGTGTGGAAAATGTTTTCATTAAAAAAAGTCTATTGCTACCAGTAAACAATGGAATACTGAGCATTGCAATCCACCAGCCCCAAATCCTGAAATTAATCACAGAAATTTCAGCATGGAATTCAGATAAAGCACTTCCTGGAATTACACGTTGTTTTAATGCAACCATTTGAGCTGGGAGCTGTTAAAATCCCACACGGGCATGTTGGTTACGTACAGCAGCGTCAGTCTTTGCAAAGAGTCTGATTTTCAAACAGCATGTGACTCTTTTGTGATGGAATCTGAAGATGTCGGGTAGGAGGAACAGTAGCAGCAGATAACCAGCCCATGACACCTACACAGGGGAGCCCCAAAAACGCCCCAAATCTCCATCTGTGAATGACAAAAGTCCCGCTTTGATCATAAGAAGCCTCTGTTACTGACAAAATCCAGAAGGCATTAAGTGTTCCTCGTACAAACCGACCAAATATATTTTTTTTCCAAAAGGAGAGGATAAACTATTTATTGGGTTTCGCAAGCTGAAAAAAAAGCACCCAGAAAACAGGTTAATAATTGAAAAGGCCTGTGAGCAGTTAGTAAGGAAGGGATTGATTTAACAGGAGCACGATGCAGGCAGAACTGCGAGAGTCAACTGGCACTGAGAGACAGAGAGGTCAAGTGAAATATAATGCAGAGGTCTGTGTCGAAGAAGAAGGAAGGTGGTGCTGTCTGTAGACACCTGCTTGGGGGGGGTGGTGTTGAGTCTGACCTGAAGAAACCAACAGCAGAGTGGAAGCTAAGATAGATGGATGTCTCTTAAAGCGAGAGTCTCAGCGCTGGGTCAGTTTGCCGGAAATGCTTTCATGTACAACACACCTCCAAAGGCACTTTCCAGACACGTTTCGCTAAAATCCCTGGGCCGCCATCGTGGTATTTGAGAAGACGAGGTCAAGCGGGCCAGAAGACCAGAATCCGGGCCGTCTTTCTCAGTACTGATCAATGCGAGGGTGAGGAGCCAGGTTCAAGCCAGTCGGACCCAACACAACGCAGAGCCTGGGAGCTGACAGTGAAGCGTGTGTGTGTGTGTGTGCGTATGCGTGTCTGTGTGTGAGCGCGCGCATGTCAGGATCTGTACAAACACATCAATACACCCCCTGCAGGTTCAACACGCCCACCTACTCCGGGTCAGCTGGTGCATAGCTGCCAAACACCTCGACGTATGCGGTGCTTTACATGTAACTGTCGTTTGATGCACACAGGTCTGGAAATGAGACCAGAGAAGCTCCAAAATATTCGCAGTGCTACACCAGACAGTCCTACGTCTTGACGAAATCCAAATGTGTCGTGCAAAAAGGTAAAACGCTATGACATGGGAGAGAGAAAATTGATGATGACAGAGGTCTATACTCCTCTTTACGCTACATGTGTGGGTGGCACAGAGCTCATGATGCACCGCTGCCTCACATCTCCAGAGTTGGGGGTTTTCACCTCTACCTTGTGTTTACGTGTTTGGATTTCTGTGAGTCGTGTGGAAATGCTCCAGATGCAGAAGTCCCAAGACATGTTAGGCTAACTGGCATCTCCCAGTCGCCCTTGGTGTGTGATTATATGTATACGGACCTGCACCCCAGCCAAGGTGAACGCTAGTCTTACAGTCATGCTGGGATCAGCTCCAAGCCCCTTCACAACCCTGACCAGAATAAGTGGTTGGAAGATGGATGTATATATATTTAATATTGAAAATGGCCATTTCTTCCCCCTCTGTCCGCATAATTAATCCCTTTGCCAGACGTGTATCTCTGATCTCTGTTGAGTCACTGTTGCTTTTAACGATAAGATTTCCAGAAAGAAAACCTCTTGGTGACTCAGCCAACTTCTTGCTTAACTCCTTCAATATTTTTCCTATTTTTGAAATGTATTTGTGAGCAAATGCACAGAGTAAGCCGGTGAGTTATGATAGCATACTTCTTAATATAGGAATATGCTGATTTTCCTATCACAGTTTGGCATGTTTTGTAAAGCGAATTCATATTGCTTCAAACTCGTTGTTGGTATGTAAACTGTGCTGTTTATCATTTGTGCAATAGAATTAAAAAAAATATACTGGATCATATTTTCAGCTGCTCAATAAACTTGTTTACTCAAATAGCAGTATATTTGGTAAGGGATCTCCACATTTGGTATTTAAAAAAATGCTATCATGTTTAATTGTCGACTATGAGCATAAACTGAACGATGAAGAGAAAAGCAAGTTAAAAAGCAAAATTATTCTGGTGATCAGGAGATATTTGTTAAAAAAAATCACTGATAAGCCAAATTTCCATTATGTCAATTATTTGAAGAGTTTCATTGGTGCAGAGGCAAGAACAGGATGAACACATATTAAACTAGTTGACATGGTGAATGGACAGAACAACAGAATGACCTAATTATAGATTAATTAGCAGTAGGGCCACCCTTTCCCTTCAGAAGAGCTTCAGTCCTTCTTAGAGCGCTGTCCTAAATGCATCAGACCGTTCTTTTACAAAGAAAACCCTGCGTGTCTTTGAGGGATGAATGAGGTGGGAATCTACTGGACACTCTGTGCTCCAGAACTTTACATAAATGTTCAATGATGTTTACATTTCGTGATCGGTGTGGCCGTGGACTGCTTTGCATCCCATCTCGGTGTCCATGAAGTCACTCTTGAAGTTCTTTGTCAGTGTTGATTGGGGAGTTATCATATTGAAATATGGGAAGATTGTGAGGGACCAGGGTTTACACCTCAGGGTGCAGCTGGTCCTGTAACAGAGCATCATGTTCCTCGGCCATCATGCAACCATGCAGAGAAATCATTAGACTGGATTCTATGCAATTGATTAGATTTCATGTCACTAGACCTAATTACTGCTTTCTCATGCCATTACAGATACAGTTCTCTGCCCCATTTTGCAGTCAGCACCAGGCAATGTCGGTTGATGATTTTGGATTTCTCCAAATATAATCTCGTCTAGGTGTAGGGAGAAGGGTGACTCATCGGACTATACCTGTTTTTTCCATTGCTCAGAGGCTCAGGTATTGTGCTGCTTACATCGGGTAATCCATCTGTGTGCAGCAGCCTTGGACAGAAGCAGGTTCTCAAGCTGCCAGTTTTGTGAACCTCACAATGCGTCATTTTTGCTGAGACTGGGTCACAGAGGTGCTGATTCGGTTCTGTGGTAATTTTAGATCTGTGCTTTTGTGCGCTTTAGCGGCTGTTACAGTCCATCTATCGCTGTAAGCGAGCTCCGACTTGCGACCAAGCTTCCTTCCTGTCAATGCACCTGTACACCATCCTGATTTCTCCTGACACATTAAATAATCATGCATTTCTGACTAATGAATCTGGTGCCGTGACTTAGGCCTCTCAGGAACTGTTGGTTTCTTCATGTTGCTCTGAAAGCTCACATATCAAATTGCTGATCATCAGACCTCTTATATAGCTGATACATAGTTGGCAGTCACCGACTCCTTTTAACTAAGGTCACAAAACAAAAAAGCACCATATTTTCTTAAATTACACAATAATTATGGCTGTAATTTTTGTAGATTCATTCATTCTCGGAACTACTTAAATTACAGTAGGGTCACATACGTGCATATGGTAAAACCGTGTTCCACGTTCTGTGACTGACATCACTCAGAGCCAAGGACAAAGGGGGGTGGCCAATCCGATTCTACCACTGCTTAATTGGGATTCAATCTAATATGAGACCTTTGTAGCTGTGTATGTAATTATGACTCAATAACTTGTTCATTTCTCTTATTTTGTCTGCCACCCGTTTTTGCACCAAGACAGATGTTTTATGGTAAACAACTGCAAGTTAGCTGCACCTCTGAAAACAAATGGACGTCAACTTCATTTTCACACTCTCGCCGCCCATATCACGCCGCAAATGGACACTTTACTGAAAATAAATTAGAATTTCAAATACAGACATTTTTACTTTTGGTGCTAGTTTAAACATTTTTGAACAGTGATTATCTCGTGTATTTTATGTAACTTTAGTTACTATGGTTTCTAAACTATGGTTTGAATTAAAATAGAGGATACCAGAGATTTGACATATTTAAATCAATCATATTTAGGGGTGGATAGTAACAAAGTACATTTACTTGAGCACTTCACTTGAATATCAGTCATATCCAGGGGTGGACAGTAATGAAATATGTTTACTTAGTATACTGTGTAGTATACTGAAGTACATTTTTTGAGTACTTGAGTATCAGTTTTTTTTGGAAACCTATAACTCTTCCTTCACTACATTTGAAAGACAAATATTGTACTTCTGACTCCATTTCTATGAAGGTTCTTGTCACTCATTACTTTAAAGCCTAGCTTTGAAATCAGTGGGTGAATTTTCTACTCTAAAATTCGATAGGACATATTGTGTTCATCACCCAAGAAAAAACAATCACAGTAAACGAGTCCTATGCTGTCTGTCAAGTTGCTATTGGGCAGTTTTAAAGCCTGAGGTGTGTACCCGGGTTGGTTGTTTTATTTTATTTCCTGAGGAAGCTGCATCTACAGCAATTCCACTGTCTGCCTGATGCACACACACACTGCCAGAGCTGTGTCAGAACACTACCATGCTGTTTGGTGGAGGAGGGGTGGTGGGGGCTGTTGTTAAATAAAAGAAAACGAAATGACAGTGGCTGTTTTTCTATCGGTTCATTTGTGTTTTTACAGGCATATTCCGCAAGCTTTTTATTCTACAGGTTCTACAACCAAGTCAGTGCGTTCAGCAGGTTGTTTCAGAGTCATTTGACTCTGTTAATGCATTGTGGCAAAAATACACAATGTGCTGGCATTAAAAAGAAAATTTACTTTGGAATGCTTAAAATTTTTTGAAATACTCCAGGACTTTAACTCAAGTGAAAATTTGAATGAACAACTTTCATTTCCGTTAGAGTAATATTTGAGCAGAAGCATCTATACTTTAACTCAAGTGTTTCATTCTGGGCACAGTGTGTGGCTCAGTGGGCTAAGCCTGTGTGTCTGTAAACAGAAGGTTGCTGGTTCAAACCCACCTTCAGTAAGTCTACGGGTCCTTGAGCAGGGCCCTTAACTCCCAGCTCCCTGGGTGCCCCAATGAGTAGTTGCCCTTTGTGGACAACTTACTCTGCGAAAAGCAAGTTGAGGGATGCATAAAAGAGAATTTCCATGGGGACAATCAATTATTATTAAGTGATGGAATTGTGTACTTTGGCCACCTCTGTTCATATCCTTCCATAACCACTTACCCGGTTTCCAGAACGGGGTACCTGGATCCTACAGTATCCAAGGAAGCCCCCCAGAGTCCCTCAGATGGGACACCCATCCATCCCAGGGCTCACTTTTGCCCATTTTAGAGGCACCAGTTCACCTAACGGCATGTATTTGAACTGTGGAGGAACCTGGAGTAACATGCAGTAACATGCAAAGAGCATGCAAACTCCACACACGCGGCCAGAAGCAGGGCTCAAACCTCCCGGCCTGCAGGGGTGACGCTCCAGCACTAACCAGCACTAGCCATTAGTGCTAAACACTCACTAATAGTGATAATGACCTGTTACGTTCATTTTTAATTCTGCCTGATTGGTAAAATACATGAACGTAAAATTAAAGTGTGTAGATAAGAATGTATTTTCAACAGCCAACAAGTGATTGGAACACCTGAATTCAATGATTTGGAGGGGTGTGCCAAAAGTATATATTATATTGCCAAAAGTATTGGCACACCCCTCCAAATCATTGAATTCAGGTGTTCCAAACACTTGTTGGCTGTTGAACACACATTCTTACCCACACACTTTACGTTCATGTATTTTTTACTGGCAGGTTTCACTGATATCATTAAAGCATGTTTGATACAGGGCCAAAAATTAACAAATGAGGCACAGACTAAGATGTCTGAAATTGTTGGTGATCCAGTTGAGTTGGTGAAGTGCATAATTTTTTTTGTGGAAAAAAGAAGGAAGTTGCATACTATTTTGGCGCCACACAATGCAAACCATTGGTAACTTTAACATTACTTAATTACAGCAGTGTTTGTCTTAACATAATTACGTTCTTTGACAAATTACACCCTATCGGCAGGCAGCACAAAGATAAGCTACACGTTTGTTTGCTTTGCCGGCCGCTTTAATAAGCGAGGTGTAAACGTATGATCATTTTCACCCAGGCTGGCATCGTGGTCCAGCACTACAAAAGCTAGAAGTCCTAGCTGTATAAGTAAAAATCCATTTGGCTGGGCAGTGTCCGTATTAGCGTAAAAAAAAGTCCACCATTAACAGGGTTTTGACAGAAAAAAAAGGCAAAATAAAACACTGGAAGATACAAAAAGGACACGATGACTGGAGCTACTGCAACAAGCTGCCTCTATTCTGGCGCCATCTTGGATTTTTTTATTTGAATTTAGTATAGTAGTTTTTGTACATTTGTAAATATATATATTTTGTGGTTCTGTGTTATGCCTTCCTTTATACCTACCTCGTACTCTGAATCCGAATCTGCTTGAGACTGAATGGTGAATGTTCTCGGTATATATAATCTTACAGTGAAGGTGCTGGGTTAGAATATTAAATTTGTCAATTCACGCCCTGACCCTATGTTTCAAGCATCCTGCATGTCTCTGTTACAGAAATGGGCTTCCTATAGGCACACAATTATCAGTTTCATATAAGTCAAGCAAGAATAATAAACATTATACTAACCCTTGCAAAGAAAATGTCAGACAAAGACTGTGAACAAGTGTTCTGCAGAGAGTCGCATTGCAACATTGCAGATGCCGGCATGGGTGAGTGACGTGCTGGCAGATGTCCTGACAAGTTGATTAACTGATACTCAGAATAGCAGGCCTGTCTTCCCTCGGAGCACCGACACACGCGGCGGACAGTGCTGCCAGTTTTACCCAGAGTTCCCCGAAGCTAGTCATAAGGGCGGACAACACACTACGAATTTCATAGAATAATTATGCTTTTTTTTATTCTACACAAGGCATTGGCTGCTTCACTCCTGTCACCAGAATGAAAAAACGGAAATTAATTTTAAAGACATTTCCCAACACAGTAATTGAGATAGCACAGGCGTGTAGTCTAGTAGGATAGTTTTACATTAACGCTTTTATCTGTTTATGAATTTTAGATTGCAAATAAGGCAAGATGGGATGAAGGATGGCATTGGACTCGGGATTTCATGCGTTGAACAATAATCAAAATATGGTGTTCTGGAAATTGCTCATATTTTTACTTCGTAACAAAATAGCTCTTAAATTTGGCAGATATCCCTGCTTGTCCCTGTCTTTATAACTTTTTCACCTAAGAAATTACTTGATTTAAACTAGATCAGTTAATAAATTGAATATGAGTTCAATATCGATGAAACTGCCATATTTGGACAGATAGTCACTATTCCTTTATGAAAAATCTGTAATGTATACAATATGTGGCCTCTAAATGGTAAATATGTTGTTTTCCCTGCATTGACACATTTTAATGAAATGAATGATTCCTAATCTCATGCCAACAAAACCCAAAATGAATAAAAAGCAGATGATTTTTTTAATAGCAGAAAAGATGTGTTTTGAAGTAACATCTTTACATCTTCTCTCAAAAACTGTCCCTGAAATGATAAACACACAGACTGAGAGCCCAGTCCCTTCTCGCTGTCCGTGGGCTTTAATGCGAGCCTGTCTGGATCAGCCCACCAGAGGAGGTTTACGAGGTCAGCGCCTCAGCAAAATGGAACGCTCAGATTCAAAACATGTTTTCAATATGAAAGGCACAGAAGCCTGCCTGCGCTCTGCACAGTGCTGATGCCTCGTTGTGCTTTGATATGCTGAATCGCTCTCATATTTAAAGGGGACGACTGCACTCGCTTTCTTTCCCTACAAGACATTTCTGTCTTACATAGATGTTTGTTCAATGCTTCTCTGTATATACAAAATGCCTTCCAGTAAAACCGTTGTTCCTTTTACATCAAACTACTCTGTCCCATATTTTCAATTAAAATAGATGAAAGCTGATACTGTAGATAGTTTAACAGTATCTTCGGTAGATTCAGTCTTTGAGCTGCAGTTTATCACCTATAAAGGAAAATAAGAATCATTTCTACCATTGTATGAGCAAAAAATGGAGGGCTCTAGTGAATACAATGACACTTTTCAGTTGTTCTATAAATTTCTGTTGCTGTTGTTGATATAATTTCCAACCCCCATTTCAGTCAGTTGTCAGTCAAGTGAGCAGATATGTTTACTGATGTTTGTGATTAGTGTTAGTTTGGTTGACAACCTAGCAGTCAGTTTGACAAATTTCAAGACTCAAGCGTCCGTTTATGCATGGGGATAAGCGCTGTGAAATGTCTGTAGCGAAAAATGAATCCAGCTATTTTGAGTCCATCAAATTTCTCTGCAGTCTGACAAGTGCTAAGCTACATGCTAATAGCAAACACATAGTATTATCATTAAGTTAATTTCCCCTCAAGCTAAAGTCCCATTGATACCTGAGGGCAGCAGGCAGGGCACTTATGGGCCCTACGGGTACTCATCCCACCAAGTACTCCAAGTACTCATTTTGATCTGTCTTAGTTAATAATCATTGCTTTGGGGAAGAAAAAAAAACATTATTTGGCTCAGAGAATTTCTGGATGCCATTATGTTCTATTACACTGTATAATGCATGATGTGCATATTGCAGGCTGATGTCTTGGAAACAGTATTCAGCTCAAGATAGCAGATGCAAGGATTGCTCAGATACCCTTAATTTATAACTGTAATATGCTGTACAGTGTAGAAGTCTTATTCCAGCAAAGAAAATAATTATTGACATGTCTGGATAATGAGTGTTTATCTGTGTAGGAAAAAAAAAACATTTGACATTTGAATAAATGCAAATGAACAGTACCACAAAAAAATGATTCTGTTCACCAGACAATCATTGATATTTTGTTGGATGGCTAGATGAACACTGCTTCAGTTCTCAAACCTCTCCTCAGGGGCACCTCAGCCATTCCATGTATTCAATTTCATCAAAGACTCACTGAATTAGTTAACTTAGTAATGTAATTTGTAGAGATATCACTTAACCAAACATGGTATGTAGGTGGTCGGGTCAAGAAACACATGGGTATATTGGACTGATACTGCAAATGCCATGAGAGGCCTGGAAATGGCTAAGCTAACACACATAGACATAAAATCATAGTTTTACACCAACATAAAGATTTAAACATAATTTTCTTTGGCAGCCTAAGAGTTTTGCACAGTACTGCATATATTAATAAAAAATGATTTATTAATAGTTATATAATGGTTCTTAATAGTTATTCACCAGCAATGTCATTTTAGTATTATAACAGACACCATATGTATTTGTACTACAGCTGCTGTGAGATTGATGAGTTTTGATGAAGTCTGATGAGGACAATATTATGAGCTACCAGCGATTTTAATTAAAAGCATCTGGAAAAGTTATACTTGTTTTTATAAAGGTGTTTTCAAAAATGCAAGAATGGTAGTTCTTTGCTCCTTCTCATCCCAAATAAAAGTAGCCTAACAACTGATATTTTCCATCCATCCATCCATCCATCCATCCATGTTCTACCTGGCCATCCTGGCCAGGAATGTAGGGGACTGATATTTTTGATATAAAAAAATCTAGAATCTAGAACTTTGTTTTGTTGTTGAGTCAGCATTGCCCCATACAGAGTGGCAGAGAAGTATTGTTAGAAAAATATCCACAGGAGGTTTTCTCAAAGCCTACATACAGTCACCTTCTATCTCCCTCCAACATTTCTCCACTTTTAGTTGGCCTTAATCTATCCTTCAAGAAAAGAACTGCGGACTCCACATCATTGGGTCAGACAAGACAATGTATGGCAGCATGTTTTCCAGAGGCCATGTGACAACTGTCTGGCAATCGAACAGTAAGTCAATACATCCATTAATTTGTTAGGTAACTATTTTTCAGACTGGCTAACGAGCTCCATCAGCAACTAGCCAACTCAAGGCAAGGAAAGTAACCTTTATGAAAAAAAGAAGAATCAATTTAATCCCAGTAACACTCTACTTGAGGGGGCACAAATAATGTAGTAGTACACCTCTACTTAGTGTAGTAATTAACCAGAATCTAAGTGTTAGTTACATACTGATCCCACGTTCATTCATGATTAATCAATCATAACAGTTAATGTATGTCATGCAGTTGCTATATCTGTTCAGGATTTGCACATTAGTAGTAACAAGGGCTGCACGATTCTGAAAAATATGTGAATTGCAATTTTTTTGCTTAGAATTGAAATCACGATCCTCTGTAACTACTTTTTTTTTCTACTTTTTTTCTACTACTTTTACTTTTTAAATTGCAGAAGGAAACACAACAAAGCATGACTGTGCCAAACATGACTGATCCAGGACCGGCATGTCAACTTCTGACAACAGAAAGGAAACGCTCAATGGGCCATTCGATTAGGGTAACTAAAACAGCCGGACCAAAAGTGCCAACAGCGCGATACTGTACAACCGCCATCTTAAAAACAGTTGCGAACTCAGAAAACAACAATAAATGAGGTAAAATAATAATAATAATAATAACAATAATAACAATAATGGATGCATAGACAAATGAAGTGACCCAAGCTTTAACTGCAATCTGGTTGGGAGAACCAGAGATCAGGATAGCATAACAAGAAATAAAGTATTTTGTATAACTTACGAGGAAATTAGAAATTTCTAGGCATTGCAATGTGATTTTGTTGTAATAAATACTGGGGTATTTATAAACCAAAAAAAGGAGTTCAACATAAATTTCTCAAAAACCCGTCTAGGAGTGATTTAAACCGCAAGGATGAAAATGATTATGATTGTCTCGGAGAACGCATGCAGCGCTCATGCAAAAGCAGCGGATGTAAACTTTAAACTGATTCTTAAACATATACAGTACTGCATAATCTTGAAAAGGAATAATAATTAAAATACAAAACTTTTTTTTCCTATGACAGAGTAACAATGCTTTAGCGAAACTCCCTGCGGTATAATATCCGTACGAAACTGAAGGTGAGAAAAAGCCTGATCTTAATCTATCTGACTAGCGATGTAAGAATTGTATGTGCATAAAACATGATGTTGGTATCAATATCGGCCAAGCCCTATAACATACTACAGAATTTTTTAATCCAGTACAAAATACCCCGCCTCGCAATGAGATGCCATTCAGTGCCAATATCGGTTTTTATACCAGTGGAAAACCAACAACTTGAAGTACCGTACTTTTGGTACATTCTTGAAGTACCAAAAGTAAGGTACCTGCTGCGGTGGGAAAGCGCCCTTTAAAGAGAATGCAAAATTATGTAACGATTGAGACTTTCTGGGGAAAAGCAGGGGTGCTTATTTTGATCCAGCTGATGTAAAACAATTTAGAAGAACCGCGGTAATTTAGAAATGAGATCGCAAAGAGGTATGAATCAAGATAGTGTTTTTTTTTTTTTTACAATTAATTGTGCGGCCCTAGTAGTAACTGAGTTACTAAGTTACTCATGCCCCAAGTAAAGTTTATGAAATTCCCAGAGCAACATTCTGCCACTGTGCAGAACCCTGACTTGTCAGTGCCAGAATGTTGTTGGTTGCTAAAGAACATGTTTGTTACCGAGAGGTGCTACCTGTCACTCATATGTGCAACTGACTATTCATGAAGGAATGTCCACGCCCTTTTATGCAAGGTGATGTCTCAGGGTTAGAGAAAACACAGCACAAAGGAGGTCTTCCCTATATTAACTGATTGTTTACTGATTAGTGGTTGTTTGGAATTTTAAAAATGTCACTGCAGAGAGTGGTTCAGACAAAAGTATATCTAGCATACCATATGTCATTAAAAAAAATAAGGATTTGTTAACACGGGCTGTGAGTTCAATTAGCCAATTAAAGTGCTAATTTGAAGAAAGCCAGTCTTCCTTTATCATCCAGTCAAGCTAAGCAATGAGTAACATTTGTTATATAGCAAAAAAATAAATAAATAAGTGCAGCAGAGAGGGAAGGGGGCCAGACAGTCGATGTCTCTCCCTATGATTGCTGTAAGTCCAGACAAGATCCCCTCCGTAAATAAACACAAAGCACAGCAAAGAGCACATTACAATGTGTCCCTCACACCTTCAATCTTATCTTTAGTTTTCTAGGGCAAGAAAATTCCTCATGGTAATTCCCATTGAGAAAGTTCTTATAATGACTGAAAGAATCATACGCTATAAGAGACGTCCCATGTGAAATTAAGTTTTTTTTCTTTCTTTTGTTATATGTGGTTGTGTGACTGTGATAAATATATGAGTTTAAGTCCAGCTAATTTCTATTGTACTGCAACAGATTGATTTGTCGCGTGAAAATAAAAGTACCGTGACATAAAATGCAATCACAAAAGAGGATAAATGCAAACACTGTGACGGCGCCTTTGGAGAGTACAGCCGCTCAGCTCAGGGTAAATAAGTTTTCTGCTCGTAGCTTTTGGTTACAGCTGCCAGTATAGATTTAAACAGTCTTGTAGGCCTTGCTTGAAATAGGCTTATCTTCAGAAAGACCCCCTCCACTTCACAAAGGCCCATTTAGATTTTAAAAGGCAAGAATCATGCTGTCATTTGTGAACTGTTTTAAATTCGAGATGTTTATATGTCTTCTGAACCAAACAATGCTACTTCAAATGAAGTAAAAAACAAAAGAGAGTTTTGTGTACACAGTGAGTGATATATTTTAAAACTAGTGCTATTATGATGTTAATAATAATAAAATTTTATTAATTCAAGTTCATTTTTAGCTTAATGAGACCAAAGACTAAAAATACTCCTGGATTGCACACTTTGACAGAATACTCCATGCTGCTGAAACTCTTTTCTTTGGGTCTGAAATTTGGGCCAGAATAATTGAGTTATTTGAATCAAAGAAGCATAGTTAAAAGAAAATGTCTTTGGTGTATTAATCTGCTTCCCCTTTAGAGGGTTCCTTAAAAGGCTTGAAGAACCAAAAGAATGTCACAAAATGTATTCTGGTGTCCCGCTGATGTCTTTTGTGAATGATGAATATATTGTAACTAACAAACCCCGAGAGTGGATTAGCTACAGTGGATTATAAGTTCTGCCGCCTAGAGTTTATTTAATATTGAATTGCTTATTATTATACAAGTACGTTCTAAAGGAAACACGCATGCATCAGGTCCTGGCTCTCCCCTGTTTATTTAGAGGATCTGAAAGGGAATAGCTGCAGTGTTTAACTGTCAGGGGAAGCGAGTAGGATAACGACTGAACGCTCAAATAAAAACAAGAACGAAACCCAAGCGGTGTTCCCGGCGAGTCGAGAGTGAAGGGCACGCCCCGCGCGGTCAGAGACAGAGAGGAGGCCGTACCAGAAGCGGAAATGGAGAAGGGGAAAACAGAGAGAAAGGACCATGAAAAATTACACTTGAAATCAAGCGAAGCAACTTCAATAGACTGATAACAGAACTGACCCCTTGTGAGTTTCATAGCCCTACTAGCAGAATACGTACCACCTCCACATGCGGTAAGCCTCCTTGTGTGGTGCCCATCTTCACTCTCCGATTGTCCTCCTACAGACCGAATCCCGCCTTATGCAGTCTGTAGTACGCGCGGCCGCCATCTTTAATCACCACTGGGCTCACGTATGGTCATCCTCCTTGCTTTTTTCTCCCTGGCTTACGTTTCCCTTCCCCCCCCAGCTCCCCATTTGGGATGCTGCCGTATTGACTGGCTCACAGGCCGCCCGGCAGGGGGGCAGTAAGTATATGAAGCCGTAGCATCTGTCCCCCGTCCCGCCACAGATTTACTGACCACGCTCGATTCTGCTTACGCAGAAAGGCAGCGAGTGCCGATCTCGCCCCGCTTCCCGGGCTTTTGATCTCATTAAGGCCCGCAGCTGCTTAATGGAGCCCTTTGAAAACATCTCTCCTTCATATGTTCCAAATAATGAGATTTAAAACATTGCGATTCATCTAGGCCTTTCGCTCGCCTCTTTTTTTTTTGTGCAAAAACAGAGACGCACTCATACGCAAACTGTGAGGCTGCAACTGACTTTGTCGCTCAATTTTCTCCACATAACAAATGGGGGGAAAAATCGGAATGTGTGCGAGCCCAGCGGGAGGTCTGCGATAGCGCCATATGCGACGAAACGTAATCCGAAAGGCCCACAATAATAATTTTTAAAAGTACGACAGTGCGTTTTTTTGCTTGCCCCCTTCAAGTCTACTTCTTATCCCTTCAGATTCATTTTATTAATTTATTCTCTGTGCTTTTTTGTTAGAAGCTTAATCTAATCTAATCTTGTTTACTGTCTTTCTGTTTTTGTTCCACGTAACAGTTTCGATAACAATAACAGGAGTTAAATCTCAAAATGGTCGATCCTCTCACCTGCCTCTCCAGCTGTGCGTCGTGTCGCATCTCACTTTCAGATTCCACCATGACTGGGCACAGTTACCTACTTGCAACCGCGAGCACTTTATTATACTCATGGACCTGTTTCTGTTTCTTACTAGTGTGTTGCAGAAAGATGTGCATCTTTACTTTATGTTGCAGCTTTGGCTCTGCAACCTGATTGGACAGCACACGGACCAGATGATGGTGCTTAGAACCCTATTGTAACTATGGCAACAGACCCTTACGGTATGAGTGATTTGCTCATAATTGATGGGTAAATATTAAAAATAATCCACTTAACTGTCAGCATGTCTAACTGTTGCAATTGCTAATTGTGGACACGATGATTAGCAAATGAAACGGTTTGGAGATTCCAAGTGCATGTTCAAACATTGGGTCTGGTTCATACAGGAAAAGGGGAAAAAAAACACAAAATACAGTCACATAAAGCTTCTCTCTCGATCCACATGTATCTCTTGCTTCTTTCACAAAATAAAGCATAAAGTTCGGTCGCGTTAAAATCAGGGTCCGGAGAGATTTTATGAACGACAAAGACAAAGGTAAAGAACAAAAAAAAAAAAACAAGCGTTGAAAGAAGGCAGAGGTAAGCAGATGAAAGTGGTGGAAAAAAATGGTGGGGGAAAATATTGCCTTTGTAGCCAAGTGCTATCCGCTGCTTACCTTTCATATGGATTTCACACTTGCTTGTCTTGAAGCAGCCAGGGTCAAACACTGCACACCCTTTCCACAATAACCGATTTTCCGTTCGCACTGTCCTGGGGTAGATCTTTCGTGTCGCCTGCCACTTACATTTGTGTTGATGATGCTGCTTCTCAGACAAATTCTACATACGGGCTTCGTCCCCCCCACCCAACCCCCGTCCCCCTCCCCTTTTCAGTTTCTTAGCTCTGGTCCTCTCGTGGAAACGCACTCGGCGGTGACAGCGCGCCGGACCAGCCGCCTGTGTGGTTTCCGCCGTGTCCCGCGCGCTCAGGGATAGCAGGAGGCGCACACTGAAAGGAAGTGACACCACGGGCTCGGAAGTAACGGCAGATGGTCCTTCATTCCCGATTCATCCTAATCAAGAATTCTAGATCCCTGAAAGGGCCAATTAGCGTGTTAGCTTCAAAGACCAGTCAGGCTCATTTTCTTTTCACATTCAATATTTCAAAAATAAACATTTCAAGACGAGAATTTTATATCCTCATTGGCAGTAAAGTTAAAGGAAATATTGTTTGTCTTCTTGCCCACTTTCTCTAATTTCCACAGTGACATGTTAACACCACTTACAGCTAACTTTATGTTCTTGTGGTACGTTGGGATCTGCAAGTTTCACCCTCTGTTCCAAAAAGCCATGTATTGTAAAGTTATACTCACAGCATTAACAACATTGGGTTTATCGACCAATCAGTCCAGCAGATATATTTGTAACTATAAAAATGTAATGAGACACTGAACACAGAAACAGGGCATCAGGCTGGGTCTTTGTGTGTACATCAAAAGTGGGAATAGACATCCACTTGAATGAAGCTTTGCCTTTCGGTGCAATCACCTCTCTAATTCAAATAAACAACACAGGTAACTGGCTAGCTTTGGCGAAAGTACGACGACGTGGACGACCATTATTCAATGTGCTCATTTCTGTGAATTGTCTACTGTGATAAATCCTGACTGTCCATGGTACATTACCAAGGCTCAAAGCCAGAATCATAGCATTACCCCAAGACAGTCTTACTCACAGATTTGCAGTGAATCTTGCATCAGTGTTAATGCTATGATGCTAAACAGCACTAGCTAATAATCCCAAATAGCTAAAAACTAAAACGATAATTTCTGATTGTTGTTGAGTTTTATGTTCTATAGATTTTTGTTATTACCATTTTACACCGAATGATATTTATTTTGCGGGTATCATGCAAAAAGCCAAGAACCTTAATGTCTAACATCCACACTGGAATTTGATTTCCAGCCAAGGTCAGTAAAAAGCACAAGTAATGCCAGTCTTCCCCAGACTAGAAAAACGACATTAGAAATGCAGTTAAACCTCTACATTTTCTGCTGAATGAAACATTGTTATGGACAAAAATAATTAATTTATACTGTACTCTACAATGCTTCAGTGAATAAGCCATATAATTATGCAGAGTTACGTAGTCTAAAGGATATAGGTGTGAATGCTTGAATGTCAGTGTTCTGCAAATACATACATCTATTGCAGATTTCTAATAATGTTGTATAATGAAACAGATGCTACAGCAAATTTTTTATAATCATTTTTGTCATGATATTAATAAAACTGCCACCTAATTTAATTTTCAGTAAATATTATACTTCATCTATTTCACTATTATTCATGTTTGCAAATTGTGATGTTTTGATTCAGCACTGCTATGATCTTATGTGCTGACCCAATGTTTGAACATGCACTTGGAACACTAGACGTTAGTTTTGATCTGGATTATAAGCTGAATTGATATGTTTATTGATATTGATATGTTAAAGAAAATTAATTAATTTAAAAATCCTTCCATGTTCCATGCAAGGGCCTGGAGCCTATATCAGAAGCTACAGTATGGGTGCAAATCAGTAGATAACCCAGGATTGGGTGCCAACCACCATTCACAGAGAACCCACGATAACACGTCGAGAACATGCAACCTCCACGCACAAAGGGCCTGGCCGGAGACTCGAACCCTGGTCTCTAAGGGTGTGAGGTAACTATGTATTATATGAATATATGATATCCATATTTATACACTATACATGCATAACTTCAAAAGTGGCCAAGACTGAAAAACTATAGAGTATCTTCAGATTCAGAAAAGGATTTTCATCATTTCATAATTTTGTTTTCATAGTTTTATCTTTAAATATCTTGTATCACTTTCATTGAGGGGGGCATGAGTAACTTACTAACTCAGTTACTACTTATGTACAAATCATGAACAATACAGTAACATACAATTTTCAGTAACTGCATGAAAATGAACTGTTGTGGTTAACGATGAATGAACATGGGATCAGTACATAACTAACACTTCGTTTCTGCTTAATTAATACATTAAGTTAGAGTGTACTACTACACTGTGCCCCTTCAAGTAAAGTGTTAGCAAATATCTTGTTTATGCTTATTTATTTTAAACTGTTTTAGTATTCTTGACTGTTGTTATATTGATGTTATACGATTTATTTTTCTCCAATAGTATATTATTACAACTCTTACAGGTAAGTTCACCTGCTTAATACATGTTCATACCAGTGCACTGACAAATTCTTGAATCTGATTGATCAGAAAGGTGTTGATTAATTTTCTGTGCCAGCCTAGCTAATGACAATAGAACATTAATGTGCTATTATAATTTTTAATTCTATGTAACGGTACTTAAAATTCCACACATGGAACACAATTTTAAATTAAAAGTATCAAAACAAAGGAATTGTTAAAACAAAAACCAACACTAAATGGAGGATTTTCTAATTCTAATTCACATTAATAATTATGGAACAAAAGACCTTTGAAGAATGGGCTATGGCCAATTTAGACAGTCCTGTAAGACATTTGACAAGAGAAAAAGGCCAGATAACAGTAAATATTATTATAATACGTTGGCTAGCTAGCTGGATAGCCATCGCTAATTATTTTCACTTTACGCTTATCCAGTATCGACAAACTGAGTTATGTAGCATTAGCCTACGTACCTGTCTTCATGTTTCTTTTCCAAATGTCTGTTGAAAAGTTGTGCCAGCCACCTTACCGTGTGTTTGTTTTACCTGATGTCTTACACAGAAACTCCTTATGGTTTATGTAGGCAAGCTGGACAACCGCTAATTACTGACTTGGTAGACATGATGAGGGGCATGAGTGGACGCGCGCACAATGCTGGAGAAACAATGAAGAAAATACAAGTAAATACCCAAGATCTGCTTAAAATAGCCCAAGATGTGCTTAAAATGCACCCAACGGAAGCTGGAACTAGCCCAACATGTGAAATCCCAGTATACTGTATCTCAAAGAAATAAAGCAGTATTTTGCGTGGTGATCACATTCAAATGTTCAACATTTTAAAACCACAGTTAAACACAGTGATGTCACGCAGACAGACACACTCTCTTTTCCTAGGGTTATCAACATTGGTCAACTGGCTGGCGTGAGATTTGCAATTCTGCACACGCAAACTTACATTTGTATGTAAGTTTTATTACCTTGTAAATAGTCTGCAGGGTTTGCAAACTACCACAACACTTTTGATGGAGTAAATTTTAGGTTTATAATGGGATAATATAGATTTGCCGTAAGATTGCTTGTGTGAGCAATAGAGTGTACAATGATCTGAAATACCTAAACAAAAAAGATGTTTTTCTTTATGACGGTTTACCTGCCTAGAAATGCATTTCCCTTCTCTCATTTGATTCTATCACGAAATGCTGTTCGCAACCAACACTTTTAACAAACTACATAATAATTACTGAATAGCAATGCAGCACACTGGGGATGTGGTGGCTCTGAGGCTAGGGATCTGTGTCAGCAATCAGATGGTTACTGGTTTGAATCCTGTGAATGCCAGGAGTGATCCTACTCCATTGGGCCCTTAAGCAAGACCCTTAACCTGCAATTGCTTCATCCTGAGTATGATGTTAATCTACATCGAGTTCTGTAAGGAGACCCTAAAGCTTACAGGGAAATTTAGGTGTTGGTGGCAGGATTGGGACTCCAGTCCCCAGAAAAAACTCAGACTGGCGTGGTGCTGGCGTATCACCTGCTGCATGGCTGCACTCAGGTTCTCATCCCTGATGTGGTTTGTTGTGTGGTGGGTGCAGCCAGTGCCGCCCCTCCCTACATGCAGAACTCGCGCTGTGCGTAGGGCCCCACGATCCATGGGGGGACCCATTTTCCACAAGGGGATGCATTCTCTGCAAATGTGCAAAGGATGCGCATCGCTGCCGTGAGGCGCGCGTAGAGCACCAAGTCGGCCCAAGGCAGGAGAGAAAAAAAGAGACGAGTAATCTGACATCGCAAGGTTGTAAACCTAAATCGCATTTTGTGATATAGTCATTTTGTAACGGGGGGGGGGGGGCTCAAAATAAAACTATGCTTAGGGCCCCAAGTTGGCCAGGGGCGGCACTGGGTGCAGCAACACACTGTAATCAGCATATTCTCCTTGCCTCTCTTAATTGTATCACATTTAAAAAAACTTGCTCTGTTATCAATACCTTTCGGAGTTTGCTCTGTTGATGGATGTTGGTCCAATATGTGAATTTATGAAAAGCATTTTATGACTAGATCAACTGACAGGAAGATGCAGGGGGAGGGGGGGTGCATCCTTATGCATAAGGGTTTGTACCCCTTTCAAATCTGCCTAAACTGAAATTGAATGTACTGTATGAAGCTTGCTCAGATAACATTAGGTCCATTGTGTGTAAAAAAAATCATGATATGATAACCTGGAAGAAAGATCCTGAAAGGGTGCATTTTACAGCGGGATACCTGCCAGGAAATGCACCCCCTGTGAATTCTGGCTCTGTTGGTGCTACATAAACAGTTTATGCTCTGTCTTTTTCTTCTTCTTCTTCTTCTTCTTCTTCCAGTGAGCATTACCTCAGAGCATCCTGACTCTCAACTAATCAATTCACAGTCCCACATAATACATTTTCTTTCCTCTATCTAGGCTGGGAGCACCCAGGATGGGATGCCAGTCCATCAAACGGTGTCCATATTGTACTCTGTAAGCAGTTTCAATTAGCCTAACTTCATGTCTTTGGATTGCTTCACACATGCTTTCATACTTACAGACATTAGGCTGCACATCAAAAATTTGATCTGAGATCAAAAATATACTTAGACATGCTGTAAAGGATTTTAAAATAACAGCAGAAGTCTTAATTTTGATTGAAACTTTAAATTAATTATGCATTGAAAATACCACAGTAGCAGCAAATGTTTCCACGGGAGAAACACATGGTCAATAACTACAAATTAAGCAATTAGAATCTCAGATCAATGTAATTAACTACACTGCTGCTACTGCAACAGTTAAGTTAATGAATTTTAGGGTCCTAATGCAGTGCAGCACAGAAACATCAATACGTTCAAATGAAATTAAGTAACAATTACTTCCCATTAAGAGATGAATACTGTTGAGTTGATAAACTTCTCACCAGAAAGCTTTGCTGTAGTACTTTTGAGGAAGGCTTAACCTGAACCGCTCCAGTAAAATATACAGTTGCAAAGATAAAGGTAAAATATTCAGTCACTTTCTTTCCAGTGTAGGTTCTACGTAAGTTTGTATCAATGTAAAAATGGTGGCAGAGAATCTTCAGATGGTCACCTGATTTATTTTCTACTATTGGGAAAATTTTTCTATTACATGGACAGGAGCCCATATCCTGATGGCAATTCATGTCTGATTTGTACACCCTCTTATTTCACACAGACTGATGAACTTGTGTCTCCCCCCCCCATTTCGCACTGTTCTGTGTTTTGCCTTGAAGTATTGCAAAACCCTCCCCTTGTCACGTCCATGGTCCTGGGGGAACATTACTGCATTACTGAACATTACTGCATTACTGAACATTACTGCACTGAATACCTGTACATGGATAGTATGACAATAAAACCCACTTCACTTAACTTGACATGACCCCTTTAAGAAGCCTCTACACACTGGACCACTTTTGACATTGTTGTCGACCCCATATCTGCACATGTCGGAGGATTCATGAATGGAACCTTACGATCTGCAGGTAAATGAGAGCTAATTAACCAAACTGCTCCTTTTAACAATCTCTTATGCAGTAGCATTCCTAATTAATCCTATTTTGCTCCATGCATTCACTTGGAGTTCACCTTCAAAAGCAGATTTAGCACTGTAGCCGTCTTCTTGGACGAACTTTTACAACTGAAAACTCTATAACCCTGTCAGTCTTTTTTGAAAATATGCATCGACACGACCTGTCATCCATCACCGTCTGCAGTGTCTAAGAGCCAAAGCCTCACAGGCTCCAGCCTGGGGTATGTGCTCATCTCGCTTTACAGCTCCAGGCGGCTCCAGCCCAAGGGGCCAATCTTGGTGTGGCCACCCCAGGGAAGCCTTTGAATCTCCAAACGGCCGGTTAACGGTTGTCCGCAGCAGAGGAGGGCCACCCCGGGGCTGGGGAACAGGAGCCATCCTTTCCAGTTCACTGCCACCAGGAGCGCTGGCCACAGCAGAAAATGAGCACTTGTTTTTGTGGCCGTGATCTGTAATTACCCGGGAATAATTTACGACCAGCTTTACAGTCCCTCGATTTCTAATTCAAAACTGACAAATTACTGACTTGCAGTATGAACTTTTTTTTATTCTTCATTCCCCAGGCTCTCACTTCTCCACCCTGATCCTGCGCCTCTTGATGCTACATACAGTGCTTTCTTTTTTTCTTTTCCTGCCAGGATCATCCAGGTATTTTATACTAATTTTGAAGATGACCTCATGGGTTGAATAAAGGTTTTCAGAATCTCAGGGAGATGGTGCACGGATCTGTACTTATCTGCCACAGAAAGTTAGAGATGTAAAATCTTCAACATCCTTCTTTTGTTCATTGTTGGGCTTTGGGCCTCTTAGATCCTTAAGGCAAAAGTTTGGGGGTTTGATGCCGGCAGTGGAGGCTGAGGTTTGGCACGGAAGTCTCCAAACTTGGCGCACATGGCTCACAACAAAGCAGAGGTAAAGTTGAACACCTCAGCATCTGTCCTTAAGAGGGTTTGCTGTCAAGATGGCAGACAGCAGCTGAAGGTGTGGGAAGATTTTAGTCTGCCAAAACCAACAACGCTGGTTTTTCTACACCTAAGACGAATCCTACTTTTATTACCAAATAGTGGATTATTTATGTCATATTAAATGTTGTGTGTATGCTTAATAACATTGAATTTAATTCTGTTTTATGGCATATTGTAAAATTAATTTAAACAGAATCTTAAAATGGAAACAGTATTGACTGACGTGTTCTGATGACATTGATATCAAGGAATACTGAAATCATGGAAAGCAGTTTGAGACTGCAAAATATTTCCATCATGCGGTTCTTTTGCACTCAGTACCTCTTTCCAAAACTGCCTTTTTTACTAAAGCAATACCCTTTCTTCCCACAGCAATTTCTGCTATCGCTTCCCCGACTGATAATAAACTCCCAACTGTTATATGGTCCGTGGAACATAATATGAGAAATGAAAGAGGCAGGAAAGACAAAGTTCAAAGTTCAGGAAGTCATTTGTAGAGAGGAATTCAGAAGTTTATAGTGTACGCTGTTTATAAGTTCCTGGCACAGAGAGTTAACAGAGGAATCATTTCCTTCTCCTGGGCAAAATTGTATAGGCTTTAAAAAATGCAAAAATTCCAGAATGTTCCACTTCATGCTATATAACACTAATAGTCTTCCTTTTCAGAAAAAGTTGAAAGTATGTCTTTTTGCCTACTGCATGCTGCCGCCTGATCACTGGAAAAATACCGTGCCATTTATATACCTACACAAAGTAAAACCTTGAACAACAACATGACATCTTTGTGCCTCCAGTGGGTTTTAATGAAGTTTGTGCTCAACCACTTCTCCTTTGGACATCATGTACGCTTTCAGAAATAGACTCTATGCCTTCGCCACAGCGCTCCTCTGAAAATCATCGCATTTTCTTCTCCCTCTTGACCTGAGTGAGACTCTTGGAGAACTCTGTAAACACCACACTCTTTGTTTATACACTGAGGAATTATAACACACAGTTCAAATAAGCTAAATGCATCGTTCAGTGACTAGTGAGGCAATAGCAGGATGTGAGACAGGGGATCAAGTTCAGAACTTCATACACAGTGTAGCTGAATTCGAATGAAATCTTAATGTATTTGTGTATATAAATATGTTTTCCTGTCCACACAACTCATTGCCCATTTGCACAGCTGGATAGTTTGTAAACTATTTTTTATTGTATTTTTATGTCTCCGTCTCAGTATGTTGTGTCAGATTGTCAGTACGTACATGTCTTTCATGTCCATAATTATATTCTATATATTGCTGTTTCTTGCACTATGAAGAATGAGGTCATAATTTAATCTCAGCGTGTGACTCATGGAGCATACAGCGGAAGATGACATTAAAGATATTTTGACGTATAAATAAATGTAAGGCTAGTTCATGTACGTGACATCAGAAGTGCCTTGTGGAGGAGTACAGACTTCAACGCTCATAAGGTTATTTATTTAATAGACTTGCAAGGTGTCACACCGTGGGCGTGAATATGCATGTAGATTTGTGGAACCAAGCATACGGCTGAAAGCAGCATCACAATTACTGCATTCAGAGCACCATAACAGCACACATCGGGACATCGGCGTTCTGCAAGTCTCTTTTCACATGGCGCTGTTCGCATGGCGAGGACCATCCCTGTTCACAAAAGGTCACGTTCGCATTTTCAGAAGGATTACATCCCGTAAGAACAGACAGCTGATCTTATCCACAGAAGACGGAGATCCTGACGGCCGCTTTCGATGGCCATTTAACAATTCCTTTTGTTTCGTTCGCTGTGTGTAACAGTCTTGATGACAGCAGCCCAGCTCTCCCACACCTTACCGTATTGGCAGGAGCACCCACGCTGTAGGACAAAAAAGACAGGCTTCCGTCCTACTAAGCGTAACAAGCAGGGCGGCTTGCAATCAAATTGTAAATTGTTGACAACACTTAGGGATTGGATATTTTAAAAATGTTCTTAGATCTGAAAACCCACTATGTACTGAATTATTTTCTGCACTTTCAGAGATATCTGATTTATTTTCCTGTGGCTAAAATGTGGCGTTTCATTTATCAAATGTATTTATGCCATAGTGCTAAGATTTATAAAGTTAAGGTAAGAAAAGGCTATTAGCTCTTGGTTGAATTAGCTATTATTAGTCTTTTACATTGTACAAGTCGATAATTGTTTTTATATTTGGGTGAAAGACGTAATCATTTTCAATTATGGAAAATCGAAATTTTGAACTGAAATCCAACATGACTGTTCTACAATAATTTTAACTTTTCGTCCGTCTTCTGTGTCTCAGGAATCTCTTTTGCAATGAGGGTGCAACTGATATAGATCTAGTATCAGGAAGCACAGAAAGTAGGAAACAAAGCCGATGGGATGCCAAGACATATATTCATAAACTAAAAACAAGTACGTTTAGGAATTAAATAAGAAACTTTGCTGTAGAAAGGTATATAAAATATGCAAATATAAAAGTGCTGTTCCTGTGAGGTAATCATGTGATGTAACCGGCTGATGTAACAGTCATGTGTTTACGTCTGCCCAATGAATGGTGGACAAACAAACACATTTGAAAGCACTTACATCATCAAGCCTCCACTCTAAGTGGCACAGGTCTCTGTGACACATATCTTTCTAATGAACTGGGATTAGGAAAATAGGATTATCGTAAATAACAATTCTAACAATTATGACAGTCTGTCTAATTTTGTAAGGTTTTCAGCCTTTTCAGATGGCTAATGGACACCATAAGAGCCAAGAATCCACATTGGCAATGAATGTATTTCTTTTCAGATTTCTCCTCTCTCTGTGTATACATTTTAGATTAATATTAAGGCCATATTTTTCTGTTTATTGGAATATAAAAAACAGTTTTGTTGCATATTGTTAATTATCAAACCATTGAATTAAACAGGAAATTGTAGCATAATTAATTTCTCCTTAATAGCAAATCTCCTCATTACATATACAAAAATATAAATATATACTTAGGTATAAATAAACAATTCCCTGCTACGTGTCACTGCCGTCTCATTAAATATAATATAGGCCTTCATACACATTTAATAGGTTAAATTACACTATGGCCCTGCAAATGTAACTAAGTATTAGTTCCTCATTCTCTTCTGAAGTATTTACAGACAACTGCCAAGTGTTCTGGCCAACAGAAGCGTTCATCCCATAAAAACGCACTCGATGAACTCTCAGCTGTGTCCTTAATGAAATGTCATTACTTAGCAGCTAAAAAATAATTGCACATTGTTTTGCCGAAGTGGCAGAAAGTCTGGGGAAAGCTCAAAATTGAGGAAACGAGAGTGAGAAATCCATTAACAAAGTTCTTGTGACATTTAAATGATGGATGGCCGTCCTCATCATATTACACAATAAAAATCTGATTTTATAACAACCAGCACAGCAGTGCACCTGTAAATGTTGGCTATAAGGTGATAACATGCCAAAGTATTTCCTGCTTTGTATCAAACTTTGAGTAACTCCCAATACTATATAAGTGCTCCAGAGCTGTATGCTAATTTAATTAAGCTTTAAGCATCTGGGGATAAAAGATCATTTCCCCCACCTGAACTCCTCCATAAGAACATAAGAACATAAGAAATTTACAAACGAGAGGAGGCCGTTCGGCCCATCAAGCTCGTTTGGGGAGAACCTAACTAATAGCTCAGAGTTGTTAAAA
>JAODLD010000051.1:5487693-5500328 GCA_026781065.1 Mormyrops boulengeri | reverse complement strand
TTTGTGTTGTGTTTTGGTTTTTGGGTGGGGTGGTGGGGGGGGTGGTGGGGGGGGTGGGGGGGGGGGGGCGGGCGGGCGCCCGCGCGCGGGGCCGCCCGGGGCCGGCCCCCCCCCCCCCCCCCCCCGACCCCGTGGCCAGGGCCGGTCCGGGGAGGGCTGGTCCGTCTTGGTTTCTTCAAAGGACTCCCGTAGAAGGGGAAGGTATTCTCAGCATGATGCAATCGAGCTTGACGTTCATCCGCAGAAAAGGGCAATTCCTGCACACAAGGTCACTGCGGAACATACACATGAATGAAGGTCTGCAGACGAGCTCGACCTCGGGTCAGCGAAGAGCATGTACGCATAATACACATCGCATGCCGACGGACGTTTGCGAACACGCGAGGCATATGGAATCTGAATCATTCTGCCATCAGGGGAAGTGTTCTGACTGCCATCTGTTGTCGATGCTAAATCCAGCAATAGTGGGAGAACATCCATTGGTCTTCCATAGCCTTTATCCAGTACAGAGTCTTCTAGAGTCGACCCCAGGAAGCAGGGGATTCAAGGAAGGAGGATCCCATTGTGGAATGCCAGGTTCTCACAGGCTCTCACTACCATCAGCATATATGTGAACATACACTTTAAGTAGTAGTAGATATGGAAACATACACAGCATGATCATCAAGTCCTCTTTCGCAGGCTGATGGGTTTCACACACAGACACAGAGTCACAAAGTCAGCAGCCTGCTGGTTTTCCAGCAGACTGTCGTCTGGCTGCAAAGACGCCCGGTTCCTCGAGAACGAGCTAACACGGTGGACCGGCCTCGAGAGAGAGAGAGAGAGAGAGAGAGAGAAGACGACACAAGTGTGAATGAAATGGAGACCATATTGTACACTTGGCTTGCGAGGATCATGACATCGCAAACCCATGAGACTGTCGTGGAGGGGACAGGGACTGTGGATGTTTGCCGGGAAATGGAAATGAAGGGAATCGCTTCAATTAAAGAGGGACAAAAACAAAGTCTGTGCTGAGTGTCAGGACCACCTAGGGATATGCACACTGACAACAAGGTGATTAAAGGCACCTGTCAGTGCGACAAGGGCACGGGGAGAGAGAGCAGGAGACAGCCCCTGAGCTCTGCTCTCCCCCGCCAGGAAGTGACACTCCCACAAGGAAAGATGCGACGGCTGAGCTGACGGCAGACACAGATCAAGGATGCTTAAAACGCGCAGGTGTGCAAATGTACAGTAAGGAAAACAGGTCATTAAATTCAAAACAGGAAGCTTCACATCTCGGCGTCACCTCCTTGGTCTGGGAGGCCTTCCATAGGGGTTCTAATTGCGGGTGACCAAATTAAACTGACCTCAGCTGTTTGTCAAAAAACGAACCTGGAGCTGCCCTTGCAATACGGTTTCTTAACCAATACAGTATATACCAGAGTGGTGCCACATTTTTTGGTAGTTTTTTTTATATGAAGTGTAACATCTAGCCTAAAATGCAGTTGGTGAGTTACCTGCCACATGCATGGTTGTTCCCTATGGCCACGCCCACCAACCGATGATTTAATTTTGCTACAAAATCTCCCCCATCTCTGCTCAATACACTTAATTACAATCTGTTTGGTTAGTGACTTTTTGCTTATGTTTGATGATCGCTTCTATTTTGTTTTGGTGGTCTGGTTCTTCAGTTCTCTGATTTGGCTCTATGGTTTGGATTTGTTAGCTAGTTCCCTGTCTTTGTTTTTGGTTTATGGTTTATCTCTGTGTTTTGGATCCTGGCTAATAATCACCCAAATTTCCCTCAACTCATTAGTCATTAGTGATACCCACTTTAACTTGGTCAGCACTGAGTACTGAGTACTGAGTACTGAGACGCTTGCCAGCTATAGAGGAAAAGGCAGGGAGAAAAGTTAGATTTTTCTCTGCCTCTGTTCTGTTGTCATGACACAAAGTATATTTATTAGGAATCGGTTTAATTACACAAGTGGATAATTACAGATACCACGCAATGTTCAATGCACAATTGCCATTGAACACACACGCACGCACACACGCACAAACACGCATGCATGCACACACATACACGCGCGCACACACACAGAAGTACCTGGGGGAAAACTAGGAAAAACACGAAAACCGTGAAAACATGAAGACTCAACCGGAAGCAGGATTCAAACTCCCAACCCACTGAAAATACTTGTTTTCAAGTGAAACATTTCCCACATTAAAATGTACTGCAATAGCATGTACACATGGGTTAAACTAAGAGCAAGGTCTGAGAATGATAAGGGAGGCTCCGGTGTTAATATGAAGACTGACTCCTTGCTCCGAATCTTCTGTTATTTGAACGCCGACCTGATCGGCTTAAACGTACCGCACAGCTGTCACAGATGTGCCGCCTTGTGTCTCGTATGCCGGATTTTGGCATTAATTATTCTACACCCTGCAATAGCTGCTGGCTAATTTTTCCGTGACACGTGTCCATCAATTTCAGCCCAGCTGGATTACTGACCCTGTAGGATGTGGCAGAGTTTGTCCTAATGGACAAAAAGCTGATAATAATCACGGCTGATGTCGATGTCTCTGCACTAACAAATGTGTGGTTTGCTCTACAGGCTCCGCAACAGCCGCCCTAAATAAGAATATCTCTTGTGAAGGAGACTTTTTCCCCAAGATGTCACCCTCCTCCGATAGTTTAGTTCTGAGACTCATTTCCACACTGAACACCAGTGCTTCCTAAGCCCCTTAAACAGGGCAGGTCCCAAAAAAGCAGCGGTGTATATTCATGCTGCAATGAAGCTTAGATTAAAAAAAAAACAGGACTTTGTGCTTTATCCTGGGCTGAAACCAAATCTCACAGCAATTACTGTATACTATACCGCGTGTACCTGAATCTGAGATTGTTCCTGCGTCTCACAGGGGAGGGATACAAACCTTCTTCCTGTTATTAGTTTACAGAGAAACAGGAGCTGCTCCTGCTGCCTAGAGCTGAGGCCTGACAGTGAGAAACCTTGCAAGACCATCGAGTGTGAAGCTCAGCAAGTATTTCAGAGCATGGCTTTCAATTAGGAGCTCTAAAGCCGCATCAGCTCCTTTATCTTTCCCGTTCGGCGGTCTTCACATTGTAGAATCTCTGTCTGTGCCATTTGCTAATGTTTGAATCAGTGACGCGGAGATCTTGACCTGCGTCCTTTACCTGCGCCACGCCGTAATTCATTATGCTGGCTGTGAACGAAAAAGCAGTTTTTAATTTTGAAAATGTAACGTGAACATGGACTTTTTCACGATAATTCCCATTAAAGGAAAAGCAGGTTTTTTTCTTACTGAAGTACTGTACAGTCTAGCTATTGAAACTGTACAGTCCTGCTGAGGGCTTTCGAAACCCGAAATGTTTTTGAAGCTTCTGGCCTGCCACTTCTGCGATTTCTGCCTTTTCTCTGTTGTGACGCTCTGCCGTCACTTTCACACCAGTGTCGTTTTTAGATGATAGCGTGTGCCCTTTAAGCGCAGGACAGTAGGGGAATAGAGCATGTATGAGACCAACTCACTTTCGGTTCAAACGAAGCGATTAGCCGTGAGCAATAATTAGCATAGGTGCTATTGGTTGTGAGTAACTTAGCGCTTTGGTAATTTTCCACATTTACAAAAGCGCTGCCCTTTTTTTTCTCCTAAAAAACAGTTCTTCGCTGCTACCCATCAAGATTTTTTTGGATGTTTTGAATTGGATGTTGTTTTTTGTTGTTGTTGCTGCAGATAAGTCCGACACATTTAGGTATGACAGCTAGCAGGGCAGAGGAAGGCAGAAGAGAATGGATCATGCCTCTGAATACAGAATACTGGGTTACTATTCCCTCTGGCCTGTGGTGTCCGGGTGTCTAATGAGAGCGAGGAACGGAAATGCGGGCGTTCTGCCGTCTGATCAGTGCAAGCGCACGCCTCGTCCTTGATGCTGCCCGATCCTCGTGCCAGGAACGAGCCTCACTTTCGTGTTGCAGAGAGATAAAACACACAAAAGGCACAATCGAGCATGCCCAACGCCATTCATTAATGGGACAATGACAGGAAGACCGGGAGCCACCTCGTGTAATTGCCAAACAGCCATATTCGCCACAGAATTCCAGCCGTTTTTCCGTTTGTTGCTGTTGTCACTGTTAATCTCCCATCTTCAGGCTTGCGAAGAGCACGGTTTTGCGCGTCGTTACTTGGGTGGGGATCTGGAGGCATTAGTTACAAGGACAAGTCCGTCTTCATTGAACCTTATAGTCACCCCCCGTTCCCCTCCCCGAATAGCTAGAATAGATAGAGAGAATAGCTATGGAAAGGCAGGGCAACAGTAATACCTGAAAATGAGGAGTAACTATGGGGATGGGGGGGGGGTGCAGATTGGCAACAGAATATCACCGGGAGTTTTTTTAAGGACAGATTTATGACAAAATCTTTCAAGTGAAATGAAGCCATTTCAATAAAGGCCGAGTTGCCCAAGGCGTGTTGCTCTTTCTGGCAGGTTCTTCCCCATCTCTCTGCAGCCTCCCATTTAATTAGGGCTGAAAAACAAGAGGAACAGGAGCCTGACACCTTAAAATAAACTAATGCCAGCATTTCTTCTGTTATCTTACTATGTATTTTATTTTCATTATACAGAATAGCACAATCAAGACCAGGAGAAAGAGGTAAAAAGTCAAAATGGATAGAAACACGTCAGTTGACTGTGACTGCATGCTTGAAATTATACCAACAGCATCTGTTGTGCTAGTAATGAAAAATACAAATCAGAGACACAATGGTGGTAACCAGGACAACCAATTAAGAAGCAAAGCTGGTGATTTTATGAAGGAAATTGTGCCTAATATCCTTCATATCTTTTGTAGTTTACATGCAGGTAAATGCATGGATTGTATAAGATTGTTTGAGTGTGGGTCTGTACATGTTCTATATGGGCAAACATAGGAGATGCAGCAAACTATTTCCGAAACCTAACTCTTGTGTCCAAGGGTGTAGGTTTGCAGACGCCTCAAACCCGTTTCCAGAATTTATAGAATTTCAGTTCAATCCATACAGCCTTGTTTTCATTCTATAATGCATAGCCAGCTTATACATTACTTCTGCTATGACGGGGAAAACACTGTAAATATTGCATTCATGATAAGCAGGCGAGAGCCGGGGCCTTTACATCACACACCCTTTGAGCACGAGGGCGGCTGAGATGCTCCTAGGATTTGAAATGAGAAAAGATCGCTCTCTCGGCATCAGCGTCTTCAAGAAGCAAGATCCCTCCCTTATAGTTAAATTTAAAATAAACAAACTCCGGAGTTTTTTGAGGGCACCTCGGCTCCGTACCTGCCCTATAAACTAGATACCGTATTCAGGTGCATGGTGAAGCAACAGAACTAACCATAGCGTCCCATAGCTGGTGCACAGTCCCTGAGCACTGGTGATTCATAACCTGCTATACACATACTACTAACCACACGGTGGTTAGTAACCAGAAATATGTGGTTCCCTGAGCACCTGTGATTTCATAAATGGTCATTTACATCCCACTAAACAGGTGCTGGTTAGTAAGCAGTAATACTCAGGTCACTGACCACCTAGTGATTAATAACCAGTAACAGAGTCCACCCAGTTCACCTACTGGTTAATAAGCAGTAATATTCAAGTCACTGACTACCCAGTGGTTAGTAACCAGTAACAGAGAGCACCCTGTTCATCTACTGTTGGTTAAGCAGTCATATTCAGGTCACTGAACACTTGTGGGTTGATAACCAGTTACAGAGAGCACCCACTTTAGCTGTTGGTTAATAACCAATAACAGAGAGCACCCTGTTTAGCTACTGGTTAATAACCCATGACAGAGAGCCCCCGTTCACTTGCTGGTTAATCAGCAGTAATAGTCAGGTCACTGAACATCAGTTCATTGCATACAGTGCACTTTTAAGCAACATCCTTTTCATCAAAAAAGTTCATCCTCCTTTTAAGGGGGATAAGCAGCTAAAAAGGGAGTTTGAAACGTCCTGCCGCTTTCAGGGAGTGCCTTTGAGGCTGTTTTGCTTTTTGAAGGACCTCGCTCTTTGAGGTGCTGATGAACAGAGGCGGAACCGGGTCAAGGTTCTACTCACCACATCTGCACCGACTCATTCCCATTGGTAATGAGCTTTCCTTTCTTTTGAAAGCCTTTGAAACGACCTTAGGCGATCTTAGAGAACGAAAAAGGCCCTCCGGCTCTGCTCCTTTCAGTGGATTCGGAGAGGGAGGCTTTGAGAAGTTCACGCATCTTCATGCATCTTTTATCCCGGGCTAAATAATGAAACGGCTCCAAGTTACACACTATATTTTTCATAAGGAGGTAAAACAACAGATTCCGTTGATTTTTTTCCCGTGCAAATTCGACACATATATATTAAGGCATTAGGAGACGTACACTGTGGCCCAGTACTGGAAAAGAGATATGGATGGATGGATGGATGGATGGAAAAGAAGAAGAACAAGATACACACTAGACAAAGACAAATGAAATTATCACTTACTGTAGATACTCATTCAATGCAAAGATGTACATGGAAAATAACATAGATAAAGGCTTTGTTTAGTTGTTCAGTATTGCTTTAAACACTGTTAAACGACAA
Organism: Mormyrops boulengeri; assembly: GCA_026781065.1. Lineage (NCBI taxonomy): Eukaryota > Metazoa > Chordata > Actinopteri > Osteoglossiformes > Mormyridae > Mormyrops > Mormyrops boulengeri. The sequence continues at coordinate 5,493,723 of JAODLD010000051.1, read as the reverse complement.
AGTCTGGTTTTCCCGTCACTACCCCAAGGCCATTTTCACATCTCCCCAAGGTGCTTGTTTATTCGACCCTGCAGGCCAAACCACAGACACACGATACAAGACCCTCCCCATGAAAGAAAAGCAGAAATGGTGCTGGCAGATTAAGCTGTATAGATAGCATGTGGCCTTTCCTTCTTTATTAGCTGTACATGCCAAGATGATGAGTAATGAGACAATGAAAGTAATTAAATATGTTGTGCAAGAAACAGAGGAAGGAGTTTCTTTGTCTGACTAAGGAAAGGTCACACCACAGTGTGAATGAAAGTGAGGGAAAAATAGCTTTAACAAAAACTAGGCTTCAAAGATGCTTCATTATTGTGCAACAAGTCAGAACTGAAAGATGATGGTATTGCTGTTGTACGCACGCAACAGTCAGAGCTGCAAGGTGCCGTAGGGCTGCAGAGTTAATCGATTCATCACCATATTAGCAGTAATGAAGAATGATGGGCCTTCCATTGAATGAGTCATAGGCAACACAGAATAAGAGAATTGCATTATTATGCAACTGAAGGTGACTAGGGATATGGTCAACTGTGTCTGCCAATCCAAGACTGCTCTGTATTAGTAGCAGGGCAGTAGCAAGGTTATTTTCATAACCTTGCATTATTTATCAATTCGTGTCTTACATTCTGCAGCAGACGAGACTAACCACAATCCATAAAATCCTTCACGTCACATCAATACACCACACAGTCTGCCTAATAGTTGAAAAGTCCCTGGGAATAAATCGTATTATATGCAATGGTGTGTTTTATCATGACTTATGATGTGCACAGCAACCTCCGCCTGTGTAAGGTTATGCCTGTGCGTTCAATACACGCCAGCTGCAGGTACTGAATAGTCATGTAGCGCCATGCAGATAATAGCAAACCTCATACTATATGAAACGCAGGTGCAGTCCTCAGCAGAGCTGTGCCAACATGAGGATAATTAGGGCACAAAATACTGTCTCGGTATCACAGCCCCACAATTACAACTTAGCTTCATTTGTAACCTTGGTACGATAGAGCTAGTTTCTCATAGTCCCCAAATAGAATCGAAGAAACACCTTAAATTAGCTGCAACAAAAAAAATAACGGCAGAACTGCTGATAACCTTGCAGACTCAGAAATTATTATAGTCAGAACTTACGGAAGAATGAAAATGGTGCAATTAATTGTGTTGGCAGTAGGCTCAATTAAACGATTTAATTGAGTGTACACAATGTTTGGGGGCAAGTAAATATATATTAGCAGTCATAATTCTTTTTATTTAAAAAAACATTCTCCTGTTCCAGACTCCTAATCCACTCTGCTGAGCCGAAAAGCCCATGACTTTGATTACTCACTGTATACCCTGCAATGTTGGCGTCTATGGAGATAGACAATGGATACAAAAATCAATACCAGCGCTGATAGCATCTCCTGGGCTGCTTGGATTGTGAGAAAACAAAACACACAGGAGCTGTAAAGTGCTGATAAACATGCAATTACCGAGCGCACTTACAACACAACGACATCAGATGGGAATTTATCACACTAAAATATGAACTCTTATAAACCTAAAGTTCCTATGCGCACCTATGCAGTAGTTATCAGCGAACAGAGCCTGGACTGTAGATGTCGCTGCGTTATATGTTTTGCAGTACAGACGCATTTCCATTGAAGGAGAGTCTGGTTACCTTATGTATTTTCCTGTCATCTAAATACAGATATTCATCATCACTGTGCATTAATAGTGTACTGGCATCTAAAAAAAATCAAATCAGTATTTATGATATCCAGTATTATGTTGTATTCATTTATTTTGTCATGCCATTAATTAAATCAGCGTACTTTAGTGTTTGGTACTGATTAAGTAGAAACTTTTCGAAACAGGGAGACTTTTGGGAATTTTAAAGGTATGGGGGGGGTTCCTTTGGGTGCACTACCCTTCCAGCACATCCAGTTTGAGTTTTAGCCCTAACAGCTGGCCTAGATGTGAATTCGTGATCCTTACTGCAAACTCTCGGATGGTGGAATTAATGTAGCGAGCTGAATAGCAGGCTGAAGGCCATGACATCTCCAGAGAGTCGAGAGAGTGCATGGTCAAAAGTCAGACACCTGCTATTCTTTCCTAGTGGATGTAATGGGATGAAGAATTCAGTGACGTAACCTTTGTTTGCTATATGCAGCAGGCGTTATAGAGCTCTATATGTCTGATTACAAATAATATAGCTCTCTAACCCTGAGGTCCCCAATCCACCATCCTCTGCAGTTTCATATAAGACAATCTCATTAATCTAACTGATTAATCCCATTTAATCAATTAAGCCCATAATTGATTGAATCTGGTGTCCTGGGGGTAGCAACTGAATGGAATGATGCTCGAGAAGCGGTTGGGGCATCCCTGATTGTTTTTCAGTAGGTGGCGCTGTTGGCTCACTCCCCCAGGCGTGTGGGTTGAGCGCCTGCAGTGGATTTAGCTGGTCAGATGCAAGGTCATCGATTTATCAGCATTATCTGAATTCAGAGTGAATGTAAAACAAATTGTACTTATAAATTTAAAGGGCTTCTGCATGTGAGACAGCCATGTGAGGTGTACATTTAATCAGTTAATGCACAAATTCACTCAACTGACGGTGCTGCTGACTGGATAAGTGGCCTGACTGAACAATGGAGCTTAATTTTGTTCCTCTTTGGTATGACGCTCTGTTTGGAGCTGGCCTATCACTGAGCTTAGTCCTTGACCTCCTTCTCCATTGGTGCCCTTTTGACCTTGGTGAGTGTTTCTCGGTCTCTGGCCTCCTGACCCTCACTTGATGCCGATTCCAATTTTCTGGCTTGGCCGTCTGGTTTTGCGGCTCCAGAAATGGGTCCGGTTCTGCACAGCCCATCTGTGTCTAAACGGTACCAACATTCATCCATAAGCTCAAGGCTCAACCAACAGGGAAGATCTCGCTCACAGGGCACCCACAGCCCTACTTGGGGTGTCTGTGATCATTATTTCCTTTAGGATGCAAAATACATGAACAAAAATACCATAAAATGTCACATTCCAGATAAATATGAAATCTGTATGATGTAGTCACACAAAAATAACAAACGTCACCATATGGTTATTTCTGGAAAAATCACAAGTAGCACTGTTCTTCTCTCCATATGGACATCATTCTGTTCCTCTCAGTTATTATAACTGATAGACAAACATTATTGGACATTTGACTTGGGTTTTTTTTAAGTAATATTATTACAGTATTTTTGTGCAGCATCTGTTTGTGTCTCTCATACGTTAATTCATATTTGTTAGCAAAATTATTACATTATTATATTATTATTACCTTTACCAGTATTATTACTACATATATAAAATGATACAATGAATATGGCTGCATCCAAATGTCGCAAGGAAACTTTGCTCTGAACTAAACTTTAAATGTAAATGGCTGCCAATTAGGTTGAGAATCGCTCAACTGCTTTTTGTTTAACTATAGTTTGATAACTTTACAAAGTTTTCGCGTGAACAACTTTTCCCCCTCCACTGCACTGCCATATTGTTGACTGCTCTTGTCATATTTAACGTCCGCGTGGTAAAATGATAGCTGACGGCAGGCATGTTGAGATAATGAGCATACAGTTCGCATGGCCGAGGATGTTTTTTGCACGATCGCTGTCGCTCCGGGCCCATCTGCAACTCACTGCTTGTTTGTTTGGTCAGGGTAATTGCTGCTACTTTAAATACAAACCCCTGTGCGTGAAACTGCTAAATCATTAACCGTTCGGTCCCAGGGTATGGCTTCTTGACACAAACCAGGTGACATTATCATGCATGTGTGCCTAGAATGAGTGAGGAGAGACAGTGGGTAGACATGGCCCTAATGGAATTAGTGTGCAAGATCGAGGTCAAGCAAGTCAAACCCTAAACACTTGTATGATTACTGTACCATACTGTAGAGTAATAATGTCAATTTATTTCCTACAGGTTGTCAGCCCAGAGTCGACTCATTAACGTCATTATTTGGATGGAAAATGTATACTGCCTGCCAAAACTGATTTATACCTGGCAACAGCCAGGTGATGCCACTTTAATTAACCAATTAAATGTCAGTTAAGTGAATTCTGTGGCCGTCGCAGGACAAATTTGGACACCAGTTCAACAGAACAAAGGGAAGTAAAGTGAGCTGACGATGATGAACCATCACATTTCGACAAATATCTCACTGAAAAGTTTGCAGAAACAAATGGCCGCCCCCGTATTTATTAGCAGAAAGTAAAGTACCAAAGTTTGCCTCATTATCGAAATGAATCTTGAACGGAAACTAAATCGCATTACGTCGTAAAAATATTTACGCGAGATATTTGGGAGTTGTGAAAGGCTTTAAAATCTGCATGGCAACAAAAATACAGCTGCACTATTTGCATCAGCTTAGGATTTCACTACTCCATTGGATCGAAATAGATTTTAAATGGATTTAAATGAGTTCTGATGGTTCTCATGTTCCTTGAGCTTGACCTTGTCAGAGATCCCGCAGCCATAATGCAGCATAGCAGTAGAATATATAGCGTAGCGTAGCCATAGAGCATATAGCATCGCACCTCACTCTCCTTCATTATCCTGTACATGTATCCCACAGACGCATCACTGTACCGATCCAAGTCCGTATCACGGAGAGTCCGATCTCGGGTTCCTAAAATGCCCTGCACACTCAAGCCCTCCGCATCGGCTTACAGCACCTTTTGAAGCGAGTAAGGTAAGCCATGCCCCGCACGTCTACAGCGGTTCGTGTTTATTAAATAAACAAGGCCGCATCAGTATGGCCCAAGAGCACCCCGGTGCCCCGTTGGAATTCTCTGCGCGACCTCGCAGGCGGTGCTGGCGCCGAGTCTTGCGGAGGTGCTGCTAGCATCCGGGCCTGACGGACGGGGCATGCGGAACAGCCTCCTGCCGCGGTAATTAGCCCTAATGAGGACAGGGAGCGGCGCTCTCCTGGCGAGGTGCGGGATGCAGGCTTGACCCGGCGGAGCGGAGGGGGCGGGGGGGGCACATTAGGCAAAGCTGAACACCTCGCATGCAGGCCCAAGCAGGGGCCTGCCGGGTCTTAATTAGAGAGCGGGACTGACATCCTGTGGCTCTGCATGGGAAACCAAGAGCCATGATGCGTCACGCCAGGCTGGACAGAACAGAACAGGGACACACCCAGCCGCACGCACACACACATACACAAACACAGTCATGTAATCATATCTTTATGGGGACCTTAAACCCCACCCAGCCCTAACCATAACCATAAGTAACCAAACAAAATACAAAATTTTATGCATTTTTAGTTTTTTCATTGCAGTCACGGATTTTTATAAAAAATAAATAATGAAAAAAAAAACGGGTATTCATCACGTTGTAGGAACATTTGGTCCCCACAAGGTAAGTTATACCTGAACCACACACACACACACATGCACACACACCTACTTAAAACTATTTAAAGTGCCTATTTATGATGAATTCTCTGCATTACTGTGCCCAGCCCCTCAGTCAGTCATCTCAGACCCAGGTTAAATCCCTTAGGGTGGGCTCTCCCAGAAGAGGAGATGTTTTAATTGCAATACGGGGATTTGGGGTTAAGGCATGGGGATCTGGGCGAATGGGCTAAATGGATGTCCAGAATTATCGCAGGTATGTGAAATGGACAGCGAGACGAGGCATTCTCGTTTGCGTGTCATGTGGATGTCTTTTTGCATGTTATTAGTAAATGTCTGTGATGTTTTAATGACTGGAAACAAACCAGAGTCACTGATTATCCAACACTAGCTGTCCTTTCTTCTGAAGCACGTTATTTTGATACGGTATGTATGCGTGTGTATATTCATAATTACATTAATTATGAAAATACACACATGCATGTGTATTTTCTTCTGTCTTCACTGGGTGATTTGATTGGTTTTGACATGTGTATGCATATGTATGAGTGAGCGAGCGAGAGTGTGTGTGTGTGTGTGGGGGGGGGGGGGGGGGGGTAGGCAAATTAAGGGGGGG
>JAODLD010000051.1:5467482-5487593 GCA_026781065.1 Mormyrops boulengeri | reverse complement strand
CCCCCCCCCCCCCCCCCCCCCCCCCCCCCCCCCCCCCCCCCCCCCCCCCCCCCCCCCCCCCCCCCCCCCGGCGGCAACGTCAGGGAGGATTAACGGACACACTAACAGAGCATTATGGTGGGCTTACAATTATGGTAGCAGCCTCATTTCCAGCATCCCTCCCAAAGATGTGCCCGCATGTAGCGGGAATAGCGGGAAGAGACTGCAGTTCTACGAATTAAAGTAAGGGCATTAGTCAGTACCTATGATCACCAAATTGACATAGTCTATATAAAAGCAATTCGTCCACCTTTTTGGAGATATGAGGAAAAATCCCTCATCTTCTGTTACTAAATTTGAATTAAAGCTCTAATGTAATTTCTTCATTAACAATTATTTTTAAACCTATTTTTAAACTTATGGGTGTAAGTGCTGTCTGATATTTCAGAGTTTACATAATATTGTTAAGTGCTGTAAATAGATAAAGTACTATATTTCCATGGTGACTGTTAAATGAAGAGACTTCAGATTCAGCCCCAGACTCAGGCCTAAGTGAAGGTAAAGGCTTTTACTGGACACTGTCGGTGAGTCATTACGCCACTGTAGCTAAAAATGTTGACTATTTTAGATCACAGCTTTCTCTTACTTTTCTCTTACTTCTTATACCAATTAATTACCCTGAAGTCCATTGTGGGTGTGCAAGGTAGGCAGGTATGTCAAAAGGCATGAATATTTACTAAGTATAAATCGTATTATTAATATTTCCATGAATAAACACACATCCACTGTTACTGTATAAAATTAGGTTTTGTGTGACTATAACCTTCAGTCTGTCCGGTTCACTTGTTGTCTGACTGTTATGCATAATGTATTAAATCTGGTCTCGCTCCGGCGGCTTTCTCTGGAACCTCATTCTCCTGTCAACGGCAAAAGATTTATTTTTATATTCTGTAAGGTCATAGACTGCCATCTGTAGACATCTTGCTGGAATAGCAGCACAATAAATACTCATTCCATTGCTTATGACAGTACACGTAGGGCCAGCTGAATAAATTTGGGCAGAGGTGAAGGTTTGATGCGTGTTTATAGAGAATGTGGTTTATCTTCTGTTTTTCTTTGGTTGTTTTTTTTTTATAATAATACCCTTTGTTAGATTGAACCCTGGTTTGTTGATTGTAGCTTACATCTGGGCCACTTCATGCCCATCCTACAATTTGTTTATTTAAATACACTACGATTTACTTCACCTGGTTAAGGTAATGCTGCTTTTGCTGAAATTTGAATATGCCTAAAAGGAAACTGAAATCTGTCTGCGGAGGATCTATGGTGCCCTCTTGTGGTTTTGTAAAGCGCTATCACTATCAGTATTGGATTTATTTTGCGCAAGCATGAGCGATTTGTTCTGGTATGTCTGGTTATACGTATTGCACACATTAAAACACATATTGCATTGTAAGTTATAATAAATACACGACAATACACAGGGGTATTAAAGGTAAGAACAAACAGTACAAGACAAAGTGCCCAGGCTTGGCTGGCTCCTCTTCCTGAGTTTATAAATGTAAAGTCCCGCATGCCCTTTTCCCCTGTGTTCTCTGTGGTGTGGTGATAACGAGCCACACCTGTTCCTCATTTAACCCTGCCTCTCGTTTCAGCCTCTTGTGTGGATGATCCCAGGTGCCTCTCGTCTGCTCCTCATCTGTGGTGTATATAGTGCCTCCTCGTCCTGAGCTCCCCAGTCTGGTTGTAGCATGGCTGCCTGTGTGGTCCCTTTGGTTACCCTGTGTCCCCCCTGCCTTCTTTTGACACCTCGCAGTCTGGTTTCTTTGCCCTTTTGCATTGTGTTTTGTTGAATAAAACACCTTCCATTTTCCCCGACACCCGCCTTTGCCTCCCTCCTTCTTAGACCGTGACAATAAAGGTACATCAGCTATGATCTGTAATTTGGGGTAATGTTTTTAAATGATTTCTTTGCATCATATCCACACAGCGGACACAGTAGACCTCACTGTATTCCGCCTTTCCCAGGCAGTCACTGCTGGATGGCAGAGGTTTTGTAACGTTACAGTACTACCCAGTTCAGTGTGAATATGGCAGCAAACTGATCTCCCGCCACAATTCTGGTTAAATGCTTCTCTTAGTGTAAAAGCCTCCGAGGTCCTTCTCTATGAGATCAGCCATTGATTCGTCACCTCCTAGCCCATGTCACATACACACCATACATAGTCATTATGCATCTGTGACTCAAAAAAAAAGTCCAAGTCTTTTATTTGTTCAATAATGACAAGTTCTGTAGGTTTGTTCCAAGGAACACACACAACTGTGTAGCCTCAATCAGGCCAGCTTCTATAAACATCACTGAGGACACCCCCCAAGCCCCCCGAAGAAGCTTCCCTGGCAGAGTTGGATAAAACTTATGGGCTGGTATCATAATATAAACAGTGAACATAAACACAAGACTGTGTATTCGAAGCCAGGACCACTGCGCTGGACCTTGCTGCAGCAACGTGATGATATGGGACCAGTGTGCTTATTTACTATCACACAGTGTAAATATATCAGTAATGTAAAGGAAAATTGCACCCGCTGCTGGCAGTAACAGTCCATCGAGATATTTTTACCTGCCCTTGTGAATATTTCCTAGGCCTGGCTTGTGTCTGGCTAGACTCCTCCTGCCTGATACCAGGAGAGATTACATATGCTACTTTAAAATTGTTAATTATTCATTTTCATTGATTATTAATCAAGTAAATGAAGCAATGGTTGACCTTAGTGAAATAAAAAAGCTATACTTTTCTGAAAGGTCTACATTCATCATCATCAATAATAATAATAATAATAATAATAATAATAATAATAATAATAGGGTCACCGTGTGAAAATGTCTAATCTATCCTAAATAAATCTGAAAAATATGAAAAATGAGCATGAAGACTATAGTTACATTTTCAGACCAATATAGGCAGTCCACAAGTTGAGAACGCCTGACTTACGGACAACTGGTACTTACGAACACACTGCCGTAAAGCCTATCACACTAAAAATTCGGGTTAAATACAATGGTTTGTAATAACGAATGTTACCACTAATTTGTGACGCTGGTGAAAACATTACACAGCTTCAGCGGTTCATCGGCTTGAGGTACGGTACAGTTCCATATGTAATATACTTTCTTATTACTGTACAATTATTGCTATTATGTACTGTATTATTATTTTTCGCAATTACCTACAAATTTGACTTAAAGACAGACTTAGAGAACGGAACTCGTGTGTAACCAGGGGACTGTCTGTTCTTTACCGGGCAGCCCGGTGGTTCAGCAGAAAGCTCTGTCATCTTGAGGGGTTTGTAGGTTTGGGATTTCAACTATCACCTTTGGTTCTGTGTGTGTTGATATGTATGGTGTTTTGCATTCTCTTAGTGTTTATGTGGGTTTCCTCCCATAGTCCAAAAACATGTAATTATGTGAAGTGTCGACTTAAAATGATCGGTATTGTGTGTGTCTGCCCTGCAATAGACGGACATCCCATTATCTCATTATCACAGTCCTGCACCTAAGTGTTTATGGAAGATGGGCAGAGTTAGTTGGTCCGGTTAGACTATTTCACTAGTTTTTGCAGTTCATTTTCATCCACCTAATTATGTATTAAGGTCCTGATAAGGAGCAGGACAACTATTTGGCTTCAGAACAGTCTTTCTTGGAATGCTGACATTATAGTTTTGAACTATGTGTAGAAAGATATTTTTAAGAGCCTTTTTCAAAAAAAAGCCTTGAGTTCTTCAAGGGATAATGGAAGTCTACTTTGGACTCTGCATTCCAGAACTTTCCATAAGGGCTCTACTGTATGTTTGGGTCTGATGACTGGATAAGTCATAGAAGACACCACTCTTGAATTCATTTAGCAGTTTGTATGAGGGCATTATTATCGTGGAATATGGGCATGTTTTGAGGGAACAGTGTTTAAACCACAGGGTGCAAATGGTCCAGGAAATTGGCTTCATATTCCTTGGCTGCTATATAACCATGCAGAGCAATCACTGGACCTAATGACTCAATTCAATTCAATTCAATTTATTTTATATAGCGCCTTTCACAATGGAGTGGCCCCAAGGTGTGTTGTAATAGATTCCTACATCATTTATAAAGAATAAAACAAAAACAAGGAAAAGGGCAGACAACGAAAGAATGAATGAAAGAAAGAAAGCCAGATGACAATGGAGGAAGGGAGCCAACAAAAATCTCTGGGGGTCTGAGGTTAACTGCTGCCCCCCCCCGGGCATGCTATCATTAAGGAAAAAGAGAGTGGGCTTGCTCACTAAAAGCAAGTTGTAGTCTGTGATGAAGGTCAAAGCCAAAGTCCATCAATGAGTCTGTTCTGCATGTTGGCTTGTGTAGTGTGGCAGACTGAAGTCTGCACCCACGACGTTACAGTTCGTAAGTCACATCCGCAGTGTCACCCCTCCATGGGATTGAACCATGACTCCATCTCAGATGATGCCCAGGGTGGGCACCATCCAGACATGTGGGAAGGACAGCAGAGAACATGGGTGGTCATGCATAGACACATTAATGGAAAAGCATAGTAGATAAAATTGGCATGTACAGCAGCCCCTGCAGCCATGGTTACAGCATCTTATGTGTTAAGTTGCAGGTAAGCAAGACAAGGTCTACAGTCAAGATTTAAAGACTGAGACTACTTCAGCAACATGAGCTGGCAAACTGTTGCACAGTACAGGGGCCTCCCATGAGATGACTGTACATACCAGCAGAAATTGGGATCTGAAGACATCATAAGACTTTCTCCAAATGTTAACCTGCCCGGATACAGGGGAAAGTGTGCCAGGCCCATCAGACCATATTACCTTTTTAAAGTGCTCAGTGGTCCAGACCTTTTTGTTTCTTACACCAGGTTATGCAGCTTATGCATCTGGCCTTGGATTCAAATGTTTTACAAATGGTGATCCTGAGTGAAGCTCATGACATATGGATTTTGTTGAGTCCAGTGGTGCAGCTTCAGTTCTTTGGGTATTTCGGAGGTCCTCTCTTCTTTAGCAGATGACCTGTTGTGGCTGCCTGTCCCTCTTGCTGAGCTTTGACTTGTGACCACTGTCCTACTTTGTCAGTTCAGTTTGTTTACGTTCGATTTCTGAGGCTGTTCCCCTCAACACATTAAATAACTTTGCAGTTTTGGAGATCGATGCGCCTGTAAGTCATTCTATGACTATCTCATCTCTTTTGACCCCTATTAGTTGCCACATGATGTTGTGAAAACTCAAATTTCAAAGTACAGATTATCCAGGCTCTTTTACAACTGACACATACTGGCATTTAAACCTAGTAAATCTCACCTCTGTAGCTACACGTGTAATTGCGATTTTGTTGCAGTATCTGCAATTTAGTCTATATATCTGCATTTTTGTTTTTGTTCATACAAGTCGCTATAACACTTATGGTTTGACATTTTCATTTTTGGTTAATTTATTCATCGAGAATTCTCAAACCAAAATGTTAAAATATCATAACCCCCTTTAGAGTTCACAAGGTGCCAGAACAAAGCTTAGGAAACTGTCAGTAGGAACAGAATCAAAATCATTATTTACTTATAATATTTTTGCTATTGTAATACTACACTCAAATCCTAATATCAAAGACACAGGTTGGAATAAAGATCAGGTGAAGGACCACCCAGTGTAGTTCGGCTGAAGCTAAGATGGTGTTTGGTTGATGGCTTTGTGTAGCTTTCTGGGCAAATGGGGACCTGCATTCTGGTGGCTTTGTACCCTGCTTGATCTCACAGCATGGTCATTGTTACCTATGTAGTGCATCTAGCACCATCAATCCACATAAAATAACTCATGGTTGACTAAAGTTTAAAAGTGCTGGTTTTCTGTAGAGTTTGGGCTACCCCCCCACGCACCCACCCACCTGGGTCTCATTTATTTCCTCCTCAGTCTCCGGGTTCAGCTGAGGTAACGTTTTGAGAAACAAACCACTGTGATTTCCTCGTGGAGTTTCTCCTCTGGACTGTGCTTTTCTAACACATTTGAGGATCACTGAACCTCTCCCGATGCCACAGACAGTGGGATCACATTAACGGTGCCTTGCTAAGATTTGTGGTCTGTTCTAGAGAACAATGATCTGAGGTCACTGCATCTGAATAATGGAGCGAGGCTCACTACATTAGCACATGTGCAAAGCTAATATGCAACAAACAACCTCAGATGAAAAACATTTGCATTATAGGCATGTGCATTTGCTCCAAGTAAATACTTTTTATATGTATCACATATTGTGCTAGGATTAGACTTTTTTGAGGTTACTAAAGATTATAGATTAAATTTCCAATGAAATACATCTGTCAGATAAGGTCAGGTGAGCATTAAGAGAAAATTAAGATAATAACAGCAGATCTCAGACAGACATTGAGAAGATTAGAAGCCTGATCCACTGTCCCAGTGTGGGGTCACGTAACATTTTTTGCACTCATTAAATTATTAATCTACTGTAGACTTACTATCAGCCAACTCACATTCCTTTACCCTCCTCTCTCAAATCTTATTTCAGCCCTTTCAGACATATTTCTTCTGCATTTTTAAAGTGATGTTAGACATATGAATACCAAATGAGAAAAAAGAAAATAAAATGTAATATGTAGTAGAAAAAAGGCACAGCCAATGATTCAGGGAGCTCAGATCATAGTGCTGATTGTGTAGTCAAGCAATCAGCAAGCATAACCAAAGAAATTTAATCTACCGAAACTGAGGAGCAAATTCATGGTGTAAAAGGAACGGCTGTGAATGTACAGCAACATTACATTTCTGCCTGATGCCGAATGCTCCGCTGGTGTATTTCTGAGCTCTGGTTATGGTTATTGTCGGCCTTAGGCTGAGTCTTCATCTTAAGCATCCCAAATTTAGATGTTAAGATGAATCATTTAGCAAGTCCTTCAAAACATTTTACATTTAGTTCTTAGAAAAGGACTGTAAAAGGTTTTCAGCGAGCCAGTGAGAGAGTTGTGTCTCTGTTAAAGGCACAGAAACACCGGTTGTTGCTGCAAAGCAGGTAAACCATGGCTTTATGTCACTGTGTCTGCTAACAAGCCTCGCCGGACCACTCAGCTGACCACAGTGAGGCTGACTGTCATTTTTATGAACCCCAAGATGGATTGGCTTCATAACCATGTGGGCCACGCTTACATTTTAAGTGGCTGCATCTCCATGGATCCCAGAATGGGTGACATCCACTTGTCAAGAGAACTCCTCCCCGAAGAACAGAGGGCTCCTTCTCATTGCGAAGTCATCCGCGTGCTCTGCAAGGCGCGCTGGAGCATCTCGCCGGCATACTGCACCAGTCAGAGCTTTCAGGAGAAGCTTAAAATTCAATCGCCAGCCACTTCAGTCCTGAAGGGGGGTAGGGGGACACTCTGGATTTTGAAATCAGAATATGTGTTTGATTAAGAAGAATGCATATTAAAATATTATATTATGCATCCAGCTAATAAAGTAAGACACAAGAGGCACATAGGAAATTTAGGAAAGGTATTTATTGTAATTCCACATTAATTGTCATTCTCGATTCAGTCCCACATTTTAATAGTCAATTATTTGACTATCTATCTGACATAAGCTCTGACATAAGCTTTTTTTTTTCAAATGATGTCACCAATGCAGGATGATTAAACCTGTGTAAAGGTAATTGCCCTTAGATCAAACACAGTCTATTTCTCAATAAATACTGTCCTGTGTGAAAGTATGAAGACTGGATTAATCTCATCTCTTTTGACCTGTGTTAGTTGCCACGAGATTTTGTGAAAACTCGGATTGCCCAGGCTTCTTTACAGGAAAAGAAAGAATGGGCTAAAATCAGGTGTCAACTGTGGTCAAGGTCTGTGGCTGAGTAACAGAAGACACGTGTTTATTGCTTAGCAAAAAATGTTTATGACAAACTCAAAAATCATTGGCTAGCGGCATGTAAACCTGTATTTCAGAAGTTTTGGAACATACGTTAGCTGCCATGACTGCATCCAAACATTGGTGGGGTACAGATCAACCGCTCATATCTTCTTTGTCCTTCTTACTGACTGAACTGTTCTAGCTGGCCCAGATTGTTTGGCCGTCTTACAAGAATAGCCCTCTTTGGGTCTTGCCTCAGCATTTTTCTTTAGTTGAGATCTAGCTTTATTCATGGCCATTCCAAAGCATGACATTTCTACCTTATACTTCACAGTAGACTTTTCCTGAATATTTAGTATTACTGTCATGCTGAATTCATCCATCACTCAGTGATTGTTGGCCACTGGCAATCGTGTTTGGAAATAGGTGCTCATGACCTTAGCGTGGAGGAGGCGTTTGCATGCTTGAATGATCCACAGAGCTACATTGTTTGTAGCTTGAGCTCTTCATAGGACCTACCTTGGCGAACAGGTCTATGAGGAGAAACCAAACATTCAACAATGCATCAAGGGCCCCTGGTGGTGCTAAAAGGAACATGTGAACCTTGGCAAGAATATAGTTAGGAGGACCGAGCCCTGGGGACAGGCCTTGCGGTGGTCGGACCACCAACATAACGCAGCTGGGCTCTGCCACTGGGTGGGGGGCAACCACCTTGCCATATGGGCAGCATGTATGAACAGAAAGGGCCCTAATGGATTAGACCTTGAGGTGAAATGTTACCTCTCTGGTGGGCAAGGAACCCAAGCCAGTGTGGGAGTCACTGGCTAGATATAACTGGCCTTACCTCCATGCACAGTATGGCCTCTGGAACGCGACCACTTGCTCACTGGTAGAGTCTTTGCTATCTGGGGGAAGGCGGGCGCCATGCTGTGAAACCTCAGGAACCTGTGGGGCACTGCACTCGTAAGATCCAGGCTCGAGAGAGCTACCTCTACGCATGTGCAAGGTGCAGAGAGGGAAACTCTGACTGTTGTTTGTGTATATTGTTGTTTACAGACTGCCCCCAACTTACCACTGGGTCCTGGTCTGACAGACAGACAGCTCGTATGTCGAAATGGATGTACTGCATGTTGGAATTAGTATATACAGTACAGTGTACTAACTTCTAACAAAAAACAGACTCCCAGGTTTCAAAAAAGTTCACTAGCCCACACTGCTCTGTTTTCATTCATATTGCCCTTAACCCCCCCCGCCCAGCCCCCCACCCCATAGCAGAAGCCGGCAGGTATTTCAAACACTCAACAGACCTTTTGATCTTTTTTACATGATTCTGTAATCTCTCTTATATCATTTTTATTATGTCTGTGGCAACTACTGTACGGCACGCAGCACACCCTAAGCAGGACAGCACTGCCAGGCTTGCCGCCTCCCAAAATTTACTTAATATATATGTATATTTTTAAATTTCACTCTTATGAGCAAGAGGTCATAAGTCACATAGGTTGTAAGTCTGTATATTAATGTAGTAAGAGTTTCATCCAAATCCTTGACACAAAATCAGAGGTATTTGGTGTGGGCAAGGGTACGTCTTGTCTCCTCTCCTGATTTCCATACCACACTTGCAAGGGCATCCAGCTGGGCTGGCTAGAAGTGACATCCCTCCCATCTGCAGATGCTGTCGTGCTCCTGACCTCATCCGACTAGCATTCACCTGAGTGATTTGATGCCACGCGTGAAGTGGCGGGATGAGCATCCGTACCTCTAGATCCACGGCCATGGTGCTCTCCCCGACAAACACAGATTACTCATTCTGGGTGAGAGGGGAGAGCCTGCCCTTGGTGACAGAGTTTCAGTACCTCAGGATCTTCTTCGCGAGTGATGGTAAGAGAGGACATCAGATGAGACTGGCCACCACGACCCTCACCAGGATGAGCAGTAGAAAGATGTAGGAATGATGATGATGATGGCCATTTTAGCCAATGTTAATCATTTTTTTTTTTCAGTTAATCAGATCAAGACAATCAGTAATATTCTTTTTCCATGTGCCGCACCTCCCATGAGTCTTGTTTCTAATCAGCTACAGTCATATTGTGGAGGTATGATGTAAATATGAGCTGAAGCAAGGTAGGACTGCAAAACATTGTCTATGGTCTTGTAGGTCATTGCAACATTTCTTGTTGCTTTGTGGGCTAATTTTGAAGGATGCCACATGTCTAGACAAACGAACCATGGTCTGAAATGTTCATTTGTGTCCTGTTTTGTCTTATCCTACTATAACCCTATCCAAAGTATCCCATATTTCCAAAGGGATGAGCAGTCTCAGCACTCACAAAGGTCCTCTAAAGTCTTGCTAAATTGTGATGGAGTATATTACATTGATATGGGCAGATAATAAAAATGACTAGGTTTATAAAGCTACCCAGTTATAAAGAGTCCCAGTGTTGGTGCTTTTGATTGGTTAATCATCTATGCATGTGATTATAGTTATCTTGATAGCTAAGTAAATTTATGATATTTCTGAATATGAAAAGGTGTATTTCAGCCAAAAAAAAATTGTGTCTTGAGATTTATTTGAGTAGCATGACATTTAATCATGTAAATAGCAGTAAACCATGAGCATCTTTAAGCAACTGAGAATATCATAAAATATACTCTTGTTTGCTCTCTAAGTCCGAAGACTGCTGGAGGTCAAGTATTGACTCTAAACTTACATTGTGTGTTAATGTGTTTGTAAAGGACTGGCATCTCATGCATTGGGGATCCTGTCTTTTGTCCTATTAAGAGACTCCAGGTCACCACAAAGCAGATAATGTAATTGAAAATATAGGGACTGCCTATGTCTGTTCAACACCTACAATGTGCCGTCTCCATCAGTTGGTTTAGTGCTTCACCTTGTTTATTTTTAGGGGTGGCTCAGTGGTTAGCATAGTAACCTTGCAGGGTTGGGATTTTTTCTAGAATGATGCGGTTAGGTGAATTTTTGTCTCCAAATTGCTAATGTATTTGCTGCAATGGACAGGTATCCCATCCATGGTATCCTGTTCTTGTGCTCCCTGGAAAAGGATCGAAGTTCAGCTCATCCCTATATAATGGTTATGGAGGATGGGTGGATGAATTGTGTGTGTAGCTATATAATATCCACAAATAAAATGCATGTGTGTTAATATTTCGATCTTTGATGAGCATATTTAGGGAGTGGCCTCTCAGGAAAAATACACGATTTATATTTAATTGCATCATATCCACATAATTTTGCAGGACATATCATAACAGAGCAATATAAAATTATTGACTCGGCTGTAAAGGGCAATCAATTATGTCTCATTAAAGAAGGGTGTAAATTAATCAAAGACTTAGACCAAAACATGGCAGAAGACTGTCTGAAGAAAATAAGGCATTTTTTCAACACCAGAGCAAACCTTGGTGGAAGTGCATATACGTCATACTATTTCTACATTACAGTCCCTATTGATTAAATTGGCTGAGCATTAAGTGCTATTGAAAACAGGCAAAAATCTATCTGTGGTTTCAGCAGTGAAGGTGGTACAGGCAGTAATAAGTTGTTTAGAATATTTTGCTATAACTGTATTCATAAGAATAGATGCTAAAATGTCTGTTTCCAAGAGGGAAAATGGTTGGTTGTAGTTACATTAGAAGGAGGAAAAATGAAGATCAATGGAGAGGGTATCTGGGACATGGTGGTGGTATGACAAACCTTTCTCTCTAACTTCACAAGCCATGTGATCACCCATTGGCCTTTCGTTTCTGTTTATGTCTAGTACAGGCATTTTAGTAAATCAATGGAGAGTAAGAACAGAGTTATTTAAATTCAAACTCAGTTAATTTAGATCTGAAGATATCTCATAATTAGATACTGTTCCAGCAGAGGGCAGCAACTTTGTGTGGATCAAGTCACCATCCAACAAGAACTCAAACGTTTAAAAGTAATCAACTTGCCAACTTTTACATATTTTAAGAAAGCTGGCTGTATTTACATCTTGTAATGAATTTAGAGTGGGTCTTTGGAAGCAAAATGTAAATAATAGTGTTTAACATCCACAGTGTTAATGATCAGTAATGGAGAAATCCATCCATATCTCCATTTTCTGATGCTAATTTCAGTCAGGAGTGCTGGCCAAAGAGAGATCCTCTATTATGCAAAAACATTATGATATTCTCAAACAGAATTATTTTCTTGTGCTATGGGTTTAAAATTAAACATATTGTTAGGGCGGGGTATCACAAACGAGGGACGATTCATGCAGCGACTGTCTACGAAAGGGGTTTATTAACAAACAGTACACAAATGGAGAAGCAGGCGGGTAAAACCTGAACTAACTAAAACTAATCACAAGGGAAACTAACACTAGAACTAGGAATACATGTGGGAACCAAGCAAGGAGAAACACTATTGACACAGGAATTAACATGCAATAACAACTACAAGGTAACATCTGAACACTGCAACACAGGGCAAATAGCCACAATGACAGACTAAAGAACTGAACGAGGGCAGGCAATTAGATACACACAGATAACAAAGGCAAGGGGCAGGTGTGGACTATTACGTACCAACTGGGGGCAACAAAGAACAGGTGAGATCAATTAACAGATAGAGGATCAACACCAAGGGAGACTAGAAAACAAAGTAAACAAACATTACTAATAACAGGGGACAACAATGAACCAATGCAGAAATATAAAGATCAAGAATATAAAGAAACAAACAGTCAAAAACACAAATATAGTTGAGGCTGGTCTCTGGCCAGCCTCGAACCCACAACAAAAGGAAAGACTGGGTGAAAACCACCCACTTCGCCCATTAAGCCAGGAAGTGGCAAAGGGAACAGGGCAACACTAGAAGCTAACAACCGAGGAAATAACGGGGGGGTGGTATGACCAGCGACACCTGCTGGCCAAAGAGGGAAATCACTCATAGACCAGGGCAGGACAGGAACACGTATGTCTTTAAAGGTAGTAGTGTAATGTGCGTTTACGCAGGTCGTGGGATTCAAAAGCAAACCAAGACACGTCTGATGAACAAAATAAAGCATCTTTGACAGGATACATTTATCTATTAAGCCTTATAGGTGCTGTGTAGATGGGAGTTAACTGACTTCAGCAGCGCCCTTTGTCGGACAGCTATGGGAAGCGTGCATTTAAACGGTTATGACGTCCTTTGAATTTCTACGAATGTCCCTTCCCAGTTTCTATATTTGGAGGTGAATTTCTAGGAAAATAAAACTGGTCAGAACTCCATATACAGTGCCACAGGAATACGAGTACCCCCTCCCCTTTTTAAAAGCAGCAACAAAGCTGGTGTCACCAGCGCTGCCTATCAGAACATCTACGCAGATCGCCAGACCTCCACTTCAGCTGGAGCTTGCAAGTCGTCTTCTGGCTGCATACCTTCAAAGAAGGAGACAGAATGAACCCCCGTTTACAGAAAGCGCATTGCTTGCTGTGGATTTATATTGCGAGTTCTTTTTATGACGATCTTTTGTTTTCTTATTGGGAGCTACCCAGTTATGCCTCCCCCTCCTTTCTTATCCCGTGGCGTGATCATGAAGAAATGTTTGAGGAGCTCGCAGCGTGTTCACGCAATGCAATGAGTCAGGACCGGGAGACTGGGAAGACCTCGGCAGTAGGAGCACGCATTATCAAAGAAACAATGACAGAAAAAAATAAAACAAAACAAAAAACACCAGCCGATCAAATTCCCACCGCCTGCTGAATACCCTCCGGCTATGTGGGTAAGTTTCACATTATTGCGCATGCTATGCTGGTATATATACATATATATATTAAAAGTGCATCGGATGTGGATTTTAAATGCGTGCTCGCTCGCTGGCACGTCACGTCTTACACATGGTCGGGAAGGCCAGCAGGTGAGACATGATTTTCTATTTTCTTAATGTAAATGAACAATACCCGCTACAGAAATGATATCGCCGAGACGTCTTAGATCATGCGATTTAATGCAGGAGTTATGTATTCTTATTAATAGTTGCACCAGCGTGTCGCCGCCCCGATAGTAAGGTGCTTTATCTATTTCACCCTCGCCACCCCCCTACGAGGCTGGACGCAGACAGATACTGTCTGAGAGTAAGACTACCTGAAGTCTGGGATTGAAGACGGGGTCTGAGACTCAATCAGGTTAAAAGGACCACCCATGACTCCTAAATAGATATCTGTCAGACGCAGTCTGGCGTTATGAAATAGTAGCAAACATTCATAAATAAAACATTTTGTGAATAGGCGTAGGCATGGATCCTTTATGTTGCTGAAAACCGTGTGTGTGTCCATATATATATATATATATATATATATATATATACACACACACACACACACACACACACGCATACTGTAACTCAATAAACAAATCGACCTCTTAATATTTAAATAACTCTTATACAAAGTAGCGATTTGTATTTGATTAGTACACCCGATGCATCAATATTTCTCATAGGGATGAAAGTAAATTAACTTTTAAAATAAATGTTTCCATGTCCACAGTTACCTGTTGTTAACGGGAAAACGTGCAATTATTTCCCTACAACAATTGATCGCTGTGGTGCGTATCTTTTTTCTTTTCATTCTGATTAATTTTCTATTTTAATAAAGGAGTGCATAGTTTAAACCATCTGGCATTGGTTGAGCCTCCTGTGGCGGATGTTTATAGAAAACATTTTGATTACGTGGATTGAGTGACTTTCCAGTGGTGTCGACAGGCATCTAAAGCTGAGGGATGCCCTTTATTTTGCCGAAAGCGGTCATGTAGGTTAATATACACGGATGCAACAAGCCTCAGCTTCTGCTTGTGATCTCGGTTGCGGGATTTTGAGGGCGAGATGTGTTTTATTAAAATCCAACTGGCCCGCAAAGTCCCGCTTCTGGCACTCATTCAGTCAGCTTTAAGTGACAGTCCTCAACCTTATCCCCATTTTTGTACTGCTTCTATGGTATTTTGTGTTATTTATTCTCTGACACCGGAAGGTGACGTCTACTTTGATGCGACGCATTCGGAGTTTAATCACGCTGTAAGGAAGGTGATGACTGGTCTTTATTTTAAATTCCCATAAAGTACTGGAAGT
Organism: Mormyrops boulengeri; assembly: GCA_026781065.1. Taxonomy (NCBI): domain Eukaryota; kingdom Metazoa; phylum Chordata; class Actinopteri; order Osteoglossiformes; family Mormyridae; genus Mormyrops; species Mormyrops boulengeri. The sequence continues at coordinate 5,472,624 of JAODLD010000051.1, read as the reverse complement.
ATGAACTAAAACTGAAGTAAATTATAAACTTTAGGCCAGTGGTTTCCAGCCCTCTTGCTGAGGACGCCCCCCCCCATCATGCTGCGTTCTGTTCCAGTTGTCAATTTAATTAGACTCGATTGGCTGATCTAAATGTCATATATATCAACAGTTACAAAGCTACAGCCTATTTGAGAAATTTTACAAGCGTCTTTGTGTTAATCATATTCAAATAGGTGTTAAAACCGAAGGCATTTATGATGATTAATTCATGCCCTCCAACAAGAAAGTGTTAATTAATGTTAAGATAAATACTAATAATTTAGTTATTTAACGTATACATTATTTCGCCACATCCAAGTTTATATTAATATACATTGTTTTTTAAAAATAAATGAGGCATTTTAATGTTAAATGACAAGCAGTATTAAGTAAATTATGGAATCAAAACGGAACTGCAGGGGAAAAAAATTGGGCCAATTTCTGTCAGAGAAATAACAGAAGCCAAATGAACAGTAAAGTGATCATTAAAAATTAGGCCTACATTTAAAGTGGGAAAACCTGGCTCTTTGTCTTTGTTAATAAGTACTCCTGTGAACCTCTTTAATGCCGCAGGGAGAATGAGGGGCTTTTGGGGGCAGTTGTGTTTGAGTATCACCATCATAATGCCCCTAAAAATCCTTATTGCTCTTGCACTTATCAACTAAGCCTGAGATTGCTGGTTACCTTTGTAGACAATCAGATCACCTCAGCTCCTCTTTTGTTAACATGGGATACATTCGTGAGCTTCAGATAGCTGGAGGTCGGTTCGGCCTCTTGACTTCCGAAAAATAACCTGGATACATTGCAGATTTGATATCTTGTGTACAGATTACACAGAAATAGCTGGTCGTTTCTTGCTTGAGGGTGACATGTCCAGTATCTGTACAGAATGATGCAGCCTGTCGTCACTCCTGTATCTGAAATAGTTGTACAATGTATAGGGATGAATGACAAGATGTAAATAGCCCCATTGGAGCAGAATTTTCTCAATAAATCATTTTCTAATTAAGCTACGACGGAGACGAGTTATTTGTGTGTATTTGTTGGAGACCCTTGGCATTTAAATATGAGACAGTATTAGTGAGGTGATGATATGGGACAGAGTGGTTTGTGATTAGCTGAGAAGTGTAATATTCTACAAGGTAGGCAGCAGGCAGCAGTTATTAGCTTCTGTTGCAGCTTGTTGAATTGCATGTTTGTGCAACAGCTAAAAGGAAGAGATACTTCAAGAAAAAGTACGCAAGCCGAAGCATGATTATTAAAAATAAACGAAGGCAAAATCTATTGAATAAAGTGCTTAAATTGTTTTGGTAAAGTGTATGAATGAAACGGTGGGAATAGGAACTACTGCCAGGCCAAAGAGGCTTATTTTAACCCCATGAATTGCAGGCCAGTTTTGAAATGTCTCAAAGTACCAAGGTGTGTTTTTTCCTGCTAATGTTGATTGAACTTGGGGATAGTCAGCTAAAATTGAGGTACTTTTACCAACTATGTCCAACAAACCCATCTTAACATATCAAGCTTACGATACATGTAGGATGGAGGCTGATTCTCTGTTTGTTCTGTTCGCGGATTTCCTTATTATTCAACAAAGTTGTTTTTAAATGAAAAAATCTACAGTACTGTGCAAAAGTCTTAGGCAGTCAAAGGAAATGTTTAAAGCGATTTATCTGGGTAGTAAATGTACTTTTGCTCAGAGCAAAAAACACAGTTTAACATTATAACATATGCAAATTAAAAATAACACGATAAAAACTCATAAGAATTTCTACAGTTCTCCAGAAATTTACTGATATCTTATGACTAGATGAACACTGCTTCAGCTCCCAAACCTCTCCTCAGGGGCACCCCAGCCATTCCATGATTTTTTTAAAATTTCATCACCAGCTCAATTAATTAATTGATTTTATTTGTTTTTAAAAGTCACTTTTTTATTGATTAGCTATACAAGGTGTGCTAGTGGTCGAGTTAAGAAACACATGGTTGCTTGAATGCTTGCTGAAAATACAGGGGTGATTTTAACTGAGGTTTTGAAATGGCTAAGCTACCACACTTTGACAGGCAAACTTTCATGGTTCTATACCAACATCATTTAAGCATCGTTTTCTTTGGCTGCCTAAGACTTCTGCACGGTACTGTATAATCACATTCCCCCCATTTTAACATGCGCACACACACACACACACACACACACACACACAGCTTCAGCAACTATTTGTAATTTTTAGCTATCCAGTGTAATTTGGACGTAACTGCACAAGGACAACATTGTATCTTCATTTTGGCAGTACTTATTCGTTGTGAGAAAATATGTACCTCTAGAATTTAAGTTGCAAAAATTGCAAAAATACTTGCACTTGGATTACTTTAGACATGTATATTATAAAATTTTCTCTCAATAAATTAATTAGGACCTTTTTGCATATATGGAACGTACGATTAAAATAGATATTAAATTGGAAACAAAACAGTATGTTTCATGAGGGCCAACTACTGGATCTTTAAAGCGTCATAATTTTAAGTCTTATGACAGAAAAAAATTAAATTCCTGGACCTATAATTCCTGTATTCAAGAAGCAGATGAATTCATTAAAAAAAGTCACTAGCATAGATAGGACATCTCACATCTCAATTACTACACTTAGATTAAGTTTAAATTGCAGCCAGTCCTCAGTTTATGAATAAGATCCATTCCCTAAGCCTGTCTAAGTTGAATTTCCAAGTCGGAACAATAATATTGCAGTACATAATAATAATACCGTTATAATAAAAGTAACTACGTACCTCATGCCAAAGAATCTGTAAAACTGCACAAGGTTTTCATGAGCGTAGGCACTCATTATTATGAGCAATTGTATTTAACTCAAAATTTTTATATAGAATTCTTTATGGCAGTTCATTCATAAGCACAAGTTGTCAATAAGTGGGGCGTTCTTAACCTGGGGACTGCCTGTAGATTTGATTTTTGGATTATATTCATTACAGAACCTTCTTTAGAATGGTGTGGTGGGTTTAGCCTCAGAAAGTGTGTCATAAGGCCTGAATGGATTTCTGGGGGCTGCGTGGTGTTTGCAGCGAGGCAGACTTTGGTAACATATGAAATAATAGTATAAGAGTGCTGAAACGTGCACAGCGCAGCTAGTAGTGCTCAGCAGGCGTGGCGTATACACATGACCCACAGCAAGGTCATCCATAGCCGGCGAGGATCAGCTGGGGAACTCATTATTGTCATTCAATACGTTCAACAGAGCTGCGAGAAGCTTCTGACGGGAGCTGACGCGGTGCATCACGCCAGGAAAAAACGAGTTTCCACCGGTCGCACTGTCGCAAGTTCAGGGACGCGGCTGCGGAGATGCCTGTACGCCGCTGCGCACCCCGAAGGCATTTCAGACCGCAGGCTTTAGGAAACACCCAAGCAAAGACTCCCTGACCTGCAGTAAAGGCGTTTAGAAAAGCCACAATGAAAATAAGTTTGCGTCAGACAGAGCGAGTGACTCCATTATGCCCGCCCGTCTGCCCAAAAATACAAAAGGGGGATGCATTCAGGTCTATGAAGGACAATAACAGCAGCACAGACACCCCCTCACCACCCACCTGTCACCTCTAGCTGTGAAACAAGATAGCGACAGAAAGGCCGGCTTCTTCACCAGGGCGATACCTGCACCGCTGTGGTGTCACATGGACCAGAATGCTGCCCTTTCATTCGCTGCGAGAGGACCGCATGAAGGACACGCCCATTTTCATAAGAGAAAAATCATCATGGAGGGCAGTCTCAGTGTTCACGTCACATGTCGTTTTGGGTGACAGATCCCCCCTCAAACAGAAGAAATGATAGCATTCAAAGCCTATAGACTGGACAGTTTGGAAGGGGGGGTGGGGATTCAGCCCAGAAAAAAAAAGACACTGTGCCTTGGAAAGTTTGTTTCCCAAAAACGTGAGCGACTCACCAGCAGCAGAGGGTGAGGAATGCACGCTTTCTGCTTACCCTGCAGATTGTGCTAACAATGTTCTATGAAATTGTTTGGATAGTCACAACCACCACTTAGATTCCAGGCCTAACCAAGATATCCCAGGGCCTCACATTCCAGAGTCGGAGCCCTTACTTCTCGGATCTGACGGCTTCGAGGAACCATTCCGAAAGGCTTTCCTTCCACCCAGCTCACCGGAGCCGTTCTTTGCTGCCTCCAGGACACACACAAAAACAGCATTTCAAACCCCACCTCAGCCAGAACTTCTCGCGTGTTTGGCTCATGGGAGTTTTTACACAAAAATGTTCTGGGGTCAGAAAATGATTTGTTATTTCTCTTAACCAATCAGATTTTAGAGGAGGCGGGCCCAAGCAACTAGAGGCTGGACCAAGACATCGGATTGGTTGGTCCCACATCCTCTAGTTGCTTGGACCCACCTCCTCCTCATTTCTGGCCTCAGAACATTTTTGTGCAAGTAAAACTCGTATGAGCAAGTTTCTGGTGGCAGGGGGCCCCAGGAAGGCAAATCCCTCAGGATTGGAATCTAAGCTGGATCACATCAGCTCCATTAGTTGCTGCCCACCTTCAGGTTAACAGTGCAGGAACAAGGCCTTATGAAACGGTTAGAAATCATTACTCAGAGAATTCTACTTGGCACACTTGCTTTGAGGAAAGGGTGTCAAAATGACAGCAGGATGTGGACCAGGGATGTGCAGTCAAACGAAATCCGTTTGGAGAAACGAACACTCCAGTTCCCCTTGTGTCAGTTTACGATTTAATTTTAGCTGGGAAGCCGACCACTATGGCAGTAAAGAAATACATTTTTTCACTTTTTTTTTTTTTTTTTTTTAAAAACGGCCCTTGTCAGGGTGTCTGCAAACTGGCCATCCAACTCATCCAGAGGTGGATCTCGGACGTCAAACGGGACGGGATACTACAGCCTCCCTCCATAACACAAGGAAACACAACCTGCAAAGTGACCATCTCCGGTACGACACGCATCACGTGAACTTCAAGACACAGATGACAGATGTATTCTAAGAATCATTCTTTAATTTTTTTTTTTTTTTTTTTTTTTTTAAGGCCCCCCCCCCCCCCCCACCCCACAGGGGGGGCCGGGGGGTGGGAGGATAGAAAAAAGAAAAAAACCACA
>JAODLD010000051.1:5449222-5467382 GCA_026781065.1 Mormyrops boulengeri | reverse complement strand
TACTCAACCACTCAGTTCACATCCACACAAATTATCCACTTTTAAGAAAAACAACAATCTTTAAATTTCTTTTTTTTTTTTTTTTTTTTAAACCCCCCGCCCCCCCCCAACCCAACATGGGGAGCCTTCCGTGTCCATGATACAAAAAAGAAAATACCCACATTTTATGCAGTTAAGGAAAAAAAGACATTAATCATGGGGTGGTAAATCTAATACAACAGGACCGTATTAATCAAAAACACAAACTTTACACAAAAAAAAAAAAAAAAAAAAAAATGGCAACTATATTTAGGGAATAAAAAAGGTCACTTTCCCTAGAGGAGGAGATTACAATTGGCTAAAAACTGGGAGAAGTGGGGCTGAAGTCCATACACACATTTAAAAAGGAAATTCTAGCCAAATTTTTAAAATCTTACAGAAGCTGAATTCCACTTTACCCATGTTTACAATATTCACGCTGCATCTTTTTAAACCCACACTTTTTTCCGGGAGGTGCTTAACCCAATGCCGGCATTAAGTTGGACTGCAAAGTGCACAAGGTTAAAAGTACAGTCCTGAGACACAGACACACACACAGTGGATATGAACAGTGCAGACTGAGTGATAACCCAGACGCGTGCGCACACACATACACACGGGAGTTTTAAACACTAGGTGATGGGGTCTACTCAGAACTGCAGAAGGCCAGGGAAGGTCACGTTCAAATATTAAATCACCGACAAGTCACACACACACACACAAAAAAAATAATAAATTCAAGACACATGATCCCCTTTGAAAGGAAGAGTGACGGACGAGTAGAAGTGGCGTCAGGATGACATTCTTATGGCTTTTAAAGCGGGCTGTTTTTATTTTGGGCCCTGCTCCAGCGCGCTCCACCGCCCCCCCCCCCCCGCACCCGGCAAGGGAGAGCGTCTACCAGACCTGCGGGACGTCAAACAGGGCCGAGGACGATGTTGTGGTCATCTCAGGAGCTATAGAAAACACAAATGAGGGGGAAAAGCTTCATCACATTGCCCTACTGGGGGGAGAGCACTGCATATGGTCTTCATGGCTTTGGGACAAACACACAGGCGGAGCCAAAACCGGTAGCAGAACTGTACACGATACGGCAGTCGGCCCTAAGACATGACAAAACAATCATACACGGGGTCTGCAAATCTTTACAGTAAAGGATGAGAAGATCCCCCCCAAGTACCAAATAAAACCGATCGGGGGGGGGATGACCATAAATTCGGTCCACTGATGGCCAAGTTAGGCAGCCAGATGGGAAAGCTGGATGCGAATGCGGTCTAGCATATGAGGTATATGCAGGGATAAGCTGGGGGATGACGGGCACTCACTTCCATGAACATGAATTCCCATTGCCTAAAACGTTCTTAACCCAGCCTGGCAAACAGTCATGTAGTATGAGGAGAGAACTAGGACACACTGAAAAGTTTGGCACACGAAAATGTCCCAATTTGTGTCAGTGGTCTGAGTGCAGAACTGCTGCACTCAGATTGGAACAGAAACTAGACGCCAACGTGTGGGTATTCCTGTTAGGGATGGACTAACACAACATTCACATTAAACAGGAGGGGGCCTGCGTACCACCCTATTCATTCAGAGCCCTTCATTTCCAAGGTAGAGGCCTAGAGAGCAACGGCCACCGGGAATTTGGTACCAGTTACGACACACATGCCAGGAAAAGCCATTTTAATACCAATGAGCGCGTGAGCATTAAGTGTAGATCCCCATGACAGTAAAACGCTCACTTAAATTGTGGTGGCACCCCCCTCCAACATTCACAGGTCAGGTTACTTTTCCACAGAGCAGGGGGTGTAAGGAGAACGGTTATATTTAGAGCGTCAGCAGAACCGTCTGTGCTGGGGATGGGAAGCTCTGAGACGGGGGGGCAAGTCCCTCTCTGTGGTGCCTAGACCAACGGGTGGAATAAGGGAAATTTCAAAATTTTTACCATGGAGCGGAGAGGTCTACTTGTCAGAATTTTTGGTGTTGTATCATCTGGGGTGGGGGGCGGGGGGTGTTCAAATCCTTAAAAACTTTTGTGCAGAAGTTAGTCGCCAAGGAGACGGTATTAAATCATAGCACAAGACAAATCTGTCCTTTTTCGCCTTATTTCATCATAGCCACAAACATGTGTTTAAGAGCTCATCCCTGAGCTACAATCCCCTGTTTAAGTCTGTACACTTCTTACCAAGCTGCACACACCCTTCTGAGGGGTTATACGCAGGAAGAAGATCGCAAGGAAACCGGGCTTTGAAGATCAGCCCAATTCATCTTAACACCAGGGACTGCATCTTCTGAAGGATTTTAAAGGGGTTAGGGGAGAGTCATGGGAAACGGGGCTGTCACTATAAAACGGACGCACACAGGGAACAGTTAAGTTAATCTTCCTCTGTGCACATTCAGGACACTTTTTAAACTGCTGACTAGTCTCAAACTTTAAACAGGATGGAACTCTAACAGAATCTAACGTAAACAGCCACCCAGAATTGGTGAACAAGCACCTTTATATCGGAGGGGAAAATGACATGAAGAAATGCCAAGTTCTCACATTGCAATCAGATGTTGAGGGCTGATTGCACACGGCTGGGAGAGGCAGGCCGTACTGTGGCTGTGCATCGGCAGCTCACCTTGAGCCTTCCTCTTGTGCTTGCGGCTCTTTCCGTGCGTGGCAGCGGCAGCGGGAGCCTCGGGTTGGGGCCGGGCACTGCCATGGGCATCACCATCGTCGTTGGGCTCTTCCATGCCATCCGAAACCTGCTCCTCCTGGATGGGGCTCATGTTTCTCCTCTCCGCCGGAGTCCTGCGAGGAATCACAGCACAGGAGATGAGCCAGTAACACAGGCACTACAGCCTTGGAGCATGATAACCTCTGGCCACCTCAAAAAGCCACTGGTTTCAGAACCAACACACTTTGGTTGTAAAGTTAGCACAGTGAGAATTCAATGCAGTCATTCGTGGTCAGGCATCTCAAAGATATCGCAAGACTGAATTTCTTTTAAATACTCTGCAGACCCCTAAGTTTTATCCCATCTAGGAAATAACATTAACCTTGTGCAACAGCACAAGTACCGACGGAAGCACAATTTCAGGAAACGTCAGGGTAAGCGTTGCATTGTACCCAAGAAAAGGGCAAAATGATCAGTTTAACATGAGAATTAAGCCACGGTAGGAAGTCTGCCAGAGGTATATTAGCTGCCACTGCCCAGTTTGCTTCGCTGGGCATGACGCCGCCTGGGGCGGTGGGGGGGGGGGTTGAGGGGAGAGTCAACATACTGCGATGAGAGCCAGCTGTCTTCAGGCTCGCCTCCGTACGTCTGGACACTCATACCCTCCGCACTCCTGTTCCCAGCAGAGGCTACCGGATGACATGCAACTGAATCAGGATTTGAAACAATTTGTTCCCGAATTCCCCACAGGTTATAACCCACCTCCCACGCTAAGCTTTGAGTCAGAAGATCAGGATTCTCAAACATACATCAGGATTGTGTATAATTTACCAAGCCAGTTAAGTCTGATTCACACAAGATTGTCATCGTTAAAAATGCCAAGGAAATCCTTTATTTAATGACATCGGATAAGTTTCGCACACCGTCAATCCTGAGCTTTTTACTCTGGCCTTTGTTAGTGTACGATTGATTCCAAGTGCCGATGTCATTCTCAGCATCTTCAGATCTCTGCTCCTCCTGGATGGAGCTGATGCCCCTTTTGCCAGTGAAGATTCTAGAACACAAAAATCTAATTAAAACCTTAGATGAGAGTTCAAGGGAAAAGATTTAGCATAACCAGCATAAAATGCTCTGAAACAGATTAAGCGATTACTGTAATGGGACAAATTGGAAATGAGATGGTACGAGTACGAGGCAACACTGGTTGCTTGAGACCTCTAGAATTGGGGGTTAAAATCCCATCTCTGCGGAGTTTCCATCTTCATCCAGGTACTCTAGCTCCCCCCGTAGTCCAAAAATGTAATATGGCTTTGCTAAAATTACCCACAGTGCATGATTATGTGCCCCGTGACAGACCACCATTCAAAGAGTACCCCACACTGCATGGGATAGTCTCCAGGCTCCCCCACAACACTGAAAAGAATTACTGGTTGGAAGATAGAAGGATGGATGGATAGATAGATAGATTATATCACCAATGGTTTACAGAACCGGCCAAGAGTATCAAAAAAAAAAAAAAAAAAAGCGAGCCCAAAATGTGGATTGTTGGGGGAACACATTCTCTGAAGGATCCAATTCTCAAATGTACTACAGAGTTTAGAGGTGGCTAGATTTAATATGGCTAGACTTGTTCATTTAGATCTGGTCACTGATTTGCTATATTGGCTGCAGAAATGACTGGTTAGAATGTTCCACAAATGACCAAAATCCACAAACTACACTAAAAGCTTTAAAAGCCATTTGTTTAAAAAAATAAATAAATAAAAAAATCTAAACCATCATCCTTCACTATATGCTCATGACCATCAATCGAAAGCCAGAAGATCAAAAAGACAGAACACAGGCAAATATGCCGAAGGTCTGGGACAGTCTTCCCCCAACCCAGTCCTCTGGGACCCCCAGACAATCCATGTTTTTGCTCCCTCCCAGCCCCCTGCCAGAGTTTGCACATTATCTCTCTTCCAAGCTTCCTACCAGACCCCCAGACGGTCCACATTTTTTCTACCTCCCCGTTAATGATAGAGGGAGCAAAAAATGTGGACCGTCTTGGGGATCCCCAAGGACCAGCTTGTGGAACCTTGGACTGGGGGATAAAAGGGTCCCCAGAGCGTAATGCGTATGCAGCTCAGAGTGTGCCCTTACTTGTTGCTGTATGCATAGCTGGAAATCGCAGGGGACGTGCTGTAGGGAGACTTGGTCCATCCACCTTCAGTCCATCTCCTACAGGTCTGCTTGTCCTGCCTGTTCTCCATGTACTCTGCATAGGTCTGGATACGGTAGCTTTCAGCATAACGGCTGGTGTTTACCGCTGCAAAGTGGCAGAGGGAAGATCCAGCTGTTCGATGCCCAACAGTGCAGACTGACAACATAGATGTTCCAGATATTGAAATGCCTTAAAGCAGCTACATTTTGCTGTACAACTCACTTTCACTATTAATCCAACATACTGGCAATTCATTTTTCAGGGTTGCCGGGGTGGGGCCATAATTGCAAGCAGACAGAGAATGGTCGTTTCCAAAAACTGTTTTATGGACATCTTTCCAGCATACACAGCTCTGCAGCACATCTGAAAACCTGGCTGACAACATGCTCAACTCCCCACCCATCCAAAACTCAATTAGCCACAGTAGTCTTGAGATGCAGCCAAGGTTTGTCTAGATATAGCAAAAAGGTATCAACTAAGGGGGGAAACATCAGGAACCGCAAAAGGAACCTGCAAAGGCCAAACTAAGCTACACCTCTGCTGTCTCAAGGCAACTCAAGCAATCCTGAGCCTCCTGGCAAAGATCTAGCAGGTCACTGAACACACCAATTAAGCAGACCATGAAAAGGGGGCTACTGCCCCCCCAAAATCAAGTTGTTCAGTCACTGGCCACGGTACCACTGCCACAAGCCTAAGCTGCCTCTGAAGCCATCTACAACATATTCTGGAAATAGGAGTTAAGGCATACATGATCCTACAACATCTGCTTTCCATTAGGACCAGCACTGGACCACAGCCTGCCGTTGGGCCAGCGAGTCTTCCGTGTGACTCAGCTGTTCGGGAGGCCACAGGGATTCCCCTGGCTCACATTCCCCCCATGGCAGGAGGGCAAACCCATACCGCCAAGGTCATGATACCAGGCCTAGCCACACAGATGTGCTTCCGCTAGCCGCCAGAAGGCAGCCAGCACCGGCGGCATTCTGCTCAAAGGACCCAGTTAGGGAAATCAGGCCGGGGTGAGTGTGAATGGAGGCGAACACTGACTTTGCGGGGGTGGGGGTGAGTCACTCAGAGCAGACTAGAGGCATGCAGTGAAAATGAAAAGAAGAAAAAAAGCATTTCTACACAGACTCAAGACTGAATGCAAGCCCAGAAGTGGATTACCAAGAGCCTGCAGGGTAAGGTAAATGGGACACTTCTAGTATTTTGCATTAGTATAGCTGCACACATACTTGTTTAGGTCTGAAAGTTAGTATCAGCCTAAAAGTAAATCTGCTAGAATTCCATTCCATTTTTCCAAGACTCCCGTAACCCAGCATTATACTTCAGAGATTTCAATTCTATATAAATCTGTACGCTTGCAGCTAGAGTCACAGCTAGCAGCCAAATGCACACATTTATTACTGAAATGAGTCAGTGGAACTAAAGGCCTTTTATTCAGTACTGAGCGAATCACCTATCAGATACTGCGCAAAAAATAAAAAATAAAAATAAAAAAGGTTGACAAGCATTCACAACTTTGGTTCTGTTTGCCATCCCAGGCAAGCTGCAGTCAAAACACCACCACTGAGTCAGCACCTCCTTGGGCACAACCAGGACCTGCCTGCTCTTCTCAAAGTAACTACATCAAAAGCCTTAATGGGAGCCACATGCAGTTAAGCATGGAGGCAGGGAGTGAGCACATAGTGTGACCAACACGACAGGATGCCCAGCAAGAGTAGAGTTCTTAAAGGCGAGCGTAATGTTTATTGTTTATGGGGTGAACGATACATTGTAGGAATGGGGGTCACACCTTGACTTTGTACTACCCAAAAGAACGATCCTGGGATGCATGTGGCCTGTGCCCCAGCTGTCTCGAGGGCCGGAGGACAGGGGCTTGAATAAGCCGCCTCCACCTAAAGTAGGATCTATACTTCATACATTTTTCCAAGAAGCTGTATTTCTCATTCCACCGATGGACATTATGTTCATAAATCCCAAGCAGAACAGATGCACTGAAGTATCAAATTCCCCAACTCATTCCTCACGGCACACGGGCAGGACCTTTTAAAGCTTGTTGTGAGGCAAAACCCAAAGCCAGCTAGTTCTCTAAAAGTAGACGATACAAAATTAGGTGGACCCACCTAGAATGTGTGTAGCCAACCAAAACCTGCTGATCTGTTTTATAAGGGATTCGGCTCACAGATTTAAAACCACCTCTTTCAAAAGTGACCTTACACAGGCACAAGCTTTTCCTTAAACCGGAAACCCGATAGCCAACTGGTCACTGGTGGCAGATATGTTTTAGGGCAAAAATGATTATTTGCGTTGGTGACTATAGTGCAATAAGGTCACACCTGCACTGTCATCTATAACCATAAGGTCTCATACTGGCATTATCAACTGTGTACAATACACACTTAGGGAATCAGGCCTCTTGTGTACATTTCAATTATCTACACCATTTTAGTTACCCATCATCCCATCCCTCTACCCTTTTACCAGAAGACGAAGGATGTCACCAATCACTGGGGAACACTGGGTTACCATTCAGTCTTGTACATCCTACTCTACAAAAACCAACACAAAAAAGGGGGCATCTCATCAACAGCCAACATAATGAAAGATGCAACAAGCCAAACAAGGCATCTTATTCGTTTTTGGAGGATATTCAGTAGAGATGCATATTGGATCGGTATAGTCACCAATCCACACATAATTGACAGATCAGGTATCGCCTATACGAGATCGATCCACGTCCAATACTTAATTTTTGTCTCAAAACACAGATTTAACACGAAATAGGGGCTATTTCAACAATCGCGCTACAGCTCTCTCCCATTTTAGATGCGTTTTTTTGTGGCATTCAAGATGAACACTAATGCTACCACTCAGGTTTTTTTGCTACTCACTCAGTGGGTGTGAGCGCACCAACTTCCGCCTGCTGTGACATCATGCCCCTACCCTCTGCAATACGAGGAGTGCAAGAACATCAGCTAAGGTGATGATCTGGAAGTAATTAATGCTTTTAACAGCAACTAGTAGCACAGCGATTTGCAATCTTTGTAAAAAAAACTAAGTTTTGAGAGATGGGAGTAGCGTTTAGTGGAAAATCCCAATAAAAAGCACATGTGAGAGAAAAAAAAAACCAATGGATGATTTGGGAGTCGCTGGCTTGGGCTATTTCGCACTCTCACTACAGCTTGATACAGGGGTGGCTGCTATCGCTATGAAGCGAGGTGACGCTGTTGCCAGTGGGAGAAATTGCGGGGCATTTTAAAACATTCACCACATGCCTATACTCTTGAAAGAAATTCAAATTGAACTGTAAAATGCCTCAAAAACACTTCAAAACGAGGTGGAATAGTACGTTATGCATATTTCTAGTAGCCTAATTAAGTTACATTTATATTACATTTTTTGCACTTTTCCCATCTGTATTTCCTAGTTTTGAAATAAAAGTGTATATGCATTACATTAAAAAAAGAAAAAAAAAAAAAAAGTTATTGTATCGCAATCTGTATCGGTATCCTCAGCTGCGTATCGGAATCGGATCAGAACTGAAAGTGTGGATCATCAGCCCATCCCTAGTATTCAGTTTAGGCAAATAACTAAAGGTAGCCAAAGGAAATGTGAAAAAGCAGAAAAAGGCGTAAAGAAACGAGCCCCCCCCCACCCCACCAGATGTGAGAATAATGCTACACAGCAATCAGAACCAATCTCCTCTTTCAAACGCTACCAGGCCTTAAAGCTATCAAGATGACTCATTGGCAGTAGTGTGGGAAATCGGGCAGGGAGAGGGGGGACAAGGAGCAGAACTGCATGTCAACAGTACAACCAAAACGGCACATACTGCTACAGCTTCCGACCATGTGTCCCCTTTACAGATATTTGCAATATTTCTCTATTTTGCATTAAACTGGTCAGCTTGTTTAGCTTGAAGCCAATATAAATCAGCAAGTTCCACTTATCAATGAATGACCCCTGTCAACTCCAACAGATCTGGCGGAGCGGCCGTCTACCTAAAGACCATGTGAGGAATATCATAAGGAGAGAAACACTAGTTGCTTGTGTGGGTTTATGCTCTACGTGCATTTTTGCTTGGCTGCGGGGGAGCAGCCATTTTGGGGGCCTAAAATACAGGCGCCGTCACTTTCACCATCAGGAAAAAAAAAAAGGATAGGAAACTCAGGTCATGAGACTTCGGGATGCGCAACGCAACTACATAGTTTGAGGCATCAAGATGCCAGTGCTAGATAACCGCTGTCAATGGTCAAGGCTAAGAGCATTCTGGAGAGCCTGATATTAGCGATCAAAAATTTATAACAGACATGTCCTTCTGAGAAGATAACTACTCCCTCAATGCCGGACTTCAGTTTAGCAGTTTGGCAGCCTTCGCCACCGGTGTATGAATGTGTCGTGTATGAATGGGTGAATGTGAGGCATAACTGAAGAGCTTCGAGTACTCGGAAGTGAAGGAAAAACGCGCTATATAAATGCAATCCATTTACCATAGGGTCTCCCCTCTTATGCAGCAAATAAAATCTAGACAAATATAGCAAACACTAGATGGTACTTTCATTGCAGGATTTAGTCATTTCTATTGGTTTTGTCAATTAGCAAACAATGAATCCCACCCTAAACTCTGTGGGGAGGCTAAGGTTTGTACAGAGTCACCCAAAGACAACTAACAAGAATGAAGAACTGCTTTAACTGACGAAAAATCATCATTTGATCATTTTTCCTTAAGAAAAACCAAATGCTGCCATGGGAGTCCCACCCAAAGCATAGCATGTCTACAGTGCCATCATGACGATGATCCCGGCAACACCAGAAACATGACAGCTGAAGACTTCCAAAACACCTCAGTACAATTGTGTGTGTGAATTTCTAGGGCACGCCCCAGATCCATGCTACGATTCGGGTCAACCTGGGCAGCAGCAGAGACACTCCATTGAAGGCATTCTTTGGGGGTCGGGCACAATTTACTCTAATTCAGTTTAGGACAGTGTGTGGCATTGGATACAAGTAATGCAACTGAATGATTAGGCAGAAGACCTGTATGTTCATACATTAACGCATCTAATGAACAGAGAAGAGTTAATCCATTCTAAACCTGGCGGAAACCAAGAGCAGCTGGCAAGGATCACAAAGGACAATGAGAATTCCATGACTGTTTAATTAGATTGGAGCCATCATTGCAAAGCCAATGAAAGCCATAGTGAACAGGTCCAGAAACAGACCCAAACACAGAACAGTCATTTGAATAGCTGTTGGTGACAGCATTGCCACGAGAACCACATTATAATATTTACAGGGACATCACGCTATACACCATACATGTATTACGACGGGGCAGGTGGAGAATCAGTCAGCCCTGTCCCTTCTGCTACATTTTCAGAGAGCCAAGTCCGGGAATTTCACAACAGAAACTAATATAAAATATGGCATCTAACACTGCAAAACAAGGTGTGGCTGCAACTCCTAGCCAGACAGAGCCAAGAACACTCCCACAAGAGATGTGAAAACAGAGAAGCCATGCCCCTAGAGGGAATTGAAAATTAGCTGTGAGCTTGACACCACCTACAGGAGGAAGCCTGTCACTACCACAAGTCTACCCCAGTGACCACACAGGGGGCCAAACCTAAATAAAACCATGCCAAAACGCTCATTATGTGCATTCCTGGGCCTTGTATAAACCTTCTCGGGGATATTCTGAGCAGTGTTGGAAAGTGGGGGGGGAGGCTGCTTCCGCATGACCTACTCCAAGTAACTCCTGCCAGCACCCAGGTAAACTCAACGAGGCAGGAACTATTAAGTTCTGTTGACCTCACTGTTGAGCAATGGGGGGTGTTGGTACAGGCAGAGCACCACACCACAGAACTGGAACCATGCCCCACCAAGCTTCCGTATCAAGTGTCCAGAAGCAGAACCAGACTCCTTTTATAAGCATGCGGAGGTCTGCAGATGTTTATAGTGCTGGCATCCCAGAATACCCAGCATTCCCCAATATACCCAGAAACAGTGCTGAAGGGCACCTTCTACAGGCCGCAACCAGTTTTTACAGCAGAGATATTGAGCAGCTACAGCTGTACAGTATGGGCTTTCCCGAGTTTATGGGGTCTAAGGAATTTTAATGGACTATTCCAAGTTAGCAGAACAGTTCTCACTGAAGCTACCTTGTGCTTAAAAGACATGGTTGGGTTGCTGAAATGTACCAGAATGATAAACGGGGACAAAAGGTTGGATTATACCTAGGGCACCAGTAGATTTTTACGTAGCTCCCATTGTCACAGAAATAACATTTGCACACTGGATAATTTAATAAGCAGCCGGAAAATTCTACCGAAGACAATTCTGTCAAGGTTAATAGACACTAAGGGTCAAATGCAAAATGGATGTTTAATGCAAGGAAGGATTCAATGACGTTAATTTCCAAACCAAAAAAGATTGAGAACGTAAATAAGGAAACAGAATAAAGAACTTACCGATCTGTACCTGGTCAGTCTGACTTAAAGACACAAATGCAGATGTATCATCTATCCAGGAAACCTGGATATTACCTAGAAACAGGCAAGACACAGGAAGAAACTAATAAATGGTGGGAGACTGCATACAGCAGACTCCCCATCCCTAAGATGCCATGATAGAGAACAGGCCTAATCCCTGAAGGCTATATCACAAGCAATTAATGAGAGCTTTACTAAAGAAGAAAAAAAAAAAACAACTTATACAAACAGGGGTAGACTACCGTGATCGTGGAGTGCTGCTATCTAGCAGGTTTTCTATCCTACCTGATGAGTTACCATCTGCCAGAGATCAGGTGTGGTTCAGAGGAAACCTGCTCGATACTGGCACTACAGGATGAGGACTGCTTACCCCTGGTTACACAGACTGAACAGTGGGCTCAAGAAAAAGGCAAGAGCCTCCAATCTTTGAGACACAGGACACAGAGACAGACCTCTGTCTACACTTTAAAATGGTCAACCTATATCCACCGAGGACATGCTTAGGTAATGGACACGGAGTCATTAAGCCCTGGGAGGGGGCAAAGAAAACCCCATTCAACTACACACCCACCAAAAGCACTGAAGAGCTGATACAGATCACTAGTCTTCCATTCCTTGGGGAAGGTGACGTAGAGGACATGGTCCCGTTTGGGCTGCACTGCAGGAGAAGAGGCACCTGAGCTGCTTGCAGCAGAAACCTCGGCCCAGTTTACAATCACAGTATTTGGGTCTGGCAGATGAGGCTGTACTCACAGTCTGGCCCACTGATGTTGAGATATGGGATGTCAATAATCCTCATGAGATAGAGCCTGCAAAGAGCACAAGTACAGGATTTTGCATTAAATTCCAGCTTGAGAAATGGCAAAATGTCCCATTAGCCATAAACATACAGAACACCCTTCACGCGATTTTTTTTTCCTTTGTTGACAAGGTAAGAAAATGTTTTGATCATAGTGGTGACACCACAGCCATTATGAGCCGCCAGTCATCTCCAAGTAGTGATCAAAGGTCATTTTAGCCAGCACCTGATTCTTTGGCCAGCTCTGCAACTTCAGCATGTCATTTCACAAATGTAAACAGTTACAGCAAATTGTTCCTAAGCCAAGATTTCAGAAATCTCAGCTCGGGGCTGGTTGAAACCGAATGTGCAGGTGGGTCAAAGAGCAAAGGCTGTTAAAAATCAACCGATTATTTCTGTGCCAAAATGTAAAATTGTTGTAAGACTTGGGTCCCATACGTCGTATTTGACCGAGAACTATCAAATTGAGCACATTAGCAAACACTACTGGCTACACCTCATTAAATTTACCATGTTAAAGAAAAAACTTCAGATTTATGAAGTTACAAACTCTCAGTTAGAGAAAGGGTGCATCTATACAGTAACAATATGCTGATTTACTTACTTGTTAAAAAATGGTTCAATGAGCTTGGACCTGGCTGAAATATGCGCTCTGGGAGGTGTGAGAAAGGTTCCTGGGGGAGGGGAGGGAATGTCAAGAGACAGGTTTTCAAAGCGCTACGAAAACGCCACACACAGGAACACATCTAATACCCAAATAGTTGGCCATGGAGATGAAGCAGAGGCCAGTGATATAGGCATCGTATCCAGCTTCGTGGAGCTGCTCGCTGGCCGTGTCGTAGCGCGGGAAGCCCTCTGCACTCTCTGCGATTCGCATGGGGACAGGTAAGGATGATGCTATCACATCTGTACTGCAGGACACACACCAGCCCATATCCTTATGTTAAAGCCCAAAAGCAAGCTGAACATACCAACTTTAAGGGGTTTGAAAGGACTTTCTTTCAGCTGCTTCTCCAGCTCTGCTAGAGACGTGTTAGTGATGAGCTCCTTGGAGGAAATTCCACAAAAGAATTATGGGAAATATGGAAAAGATAGCTGTCAAGGGCTACAGCACACCCCCGACTAACCGCAACAAAACCGACACTCATAACCCCTCACCCCCATTATTCATCCAAAATTCAGGCACTGTTATCCTTCAACATCAGCACACATCCCTAAGCTAACAAACTCCATCTAGTGGCGTGCAAGCTTGCCACCTCAAGAGACCAGTTTATTATAAAAAAAAAATGTTTTTAAAAAAACCCTATGAATGTTGAAATACAGATAAAAAATTAGGTCAGTGAAAATTAGGCCATCACAAAACCCAGGCAATTTCTAAAGGTGGGCAAAGAAATCTTGGTCAAATGTGTCAAGTTTCTAAAAACTAGTATCTGCTTGGGAAATGTAACATTTAATTTCATGGTTAAAAATACAGGTTGAGTGCCCTCTCGGGCATTTGGTGATGACCGGCATGGGATATCCAATCCAAATGAGTAAAGCCGTCAGGCATCCAAAGGAAAGCTCTGGAGCCTTCATCGCAATGGCGAGCTTGGACAGAGACGTCCAGGTAATGTCTCAGCAGCGCCAAAAGAATCCCTTATCCAAACACGAAGAACTTTACCTTAAAAGGTTGTGTGGATGCCATGAGCTTCGTGTCCAGCAGCCTAGGAAAGTGTCACAATAAATTTGGCAATGTGAACGCAGACATAAATAGACAGGAACGAGAACAAGCAAGCGGCTGCGTGGGGGGGCTCACACTTACCTGGGAAAGACGCACATGGTGACCTCCTTGAAGTCAATCAACTCCTGAAACAACACACGTCTCAATCCTGGCTTGCCATACAAATAGTGCAATGATCCACTGCTGCAAGGCATCACCACTTCCAGTCCAAAGGATACTGCCCCCCTCCTTGCCCACCCCCCACGCATTTCCAAGATGGCACACTGCTAGACGCTGAAAGGGTATCTTCTCACCTCAGGCAGGGGGCAGTAGAACTGGTGAATGGTGTGCATGACATCCAACAGCATGTTGTGCCCGATGACCAGTTTGCCCTGCAAAGGATACACATCACCATCACTAATTTGACAAGTTCTGTGCAGCACGGATATAGGACAATCACATTGGCTGAGACACACCCCATCAGACCAAGGCACACCAATGTATCCGTCAGAAATACAGCCAATACTCTGGGGCGACCTATATAATACTTAATGTATGGGTGTGAAATATGACGATATATTTTGAATGTGGAGACATTTTTAATCAATCTTCCTTTACATTGATCTTTATTGTGATACTTTACGCACGAGTTGCAGTTCTATGGCTCATACACGCATGTAAAAGGTATTCTGTCAGTCAAATCCATATCAAACACACCAATGAACCTATAACAAACAGAGGGTAGTGCCTTCAACTTCCTCCTCTCCCTTTCACACCCTCATCCTATCATGCAGCTCATTCCCTATTTGGAAATGTAGCAACATGGAGGAGCTGGTCCCCAAGACATATTTAACATTGGTAATATGGAATTTCTTTGGATATTCCCAAACTGGCACAGCGGGGGGGGCAATGCCACAAGAAAAGTGTGTTATTCAAGCAAGTCACCCATTTGCCCCAAAAACTTATCCATATTGTATCTTCAGATAACTAAAAATATATAAACAAATATATAAACAAAAATGTCAACTTACAGATTTTGAAATGGCATGAATGACTCTGGAAAAGCCAACAGCATCATTGAGCTCCTCCTGCAAAGAGAAAACCCATTAGACCTTCCATGAGCAGCAGAATTTAACACGTTCACTGCTCACCATATCACACAGCTCATTATGTTTCCGCAAGAGATAAAGTCCGCATTTCTAATTTAGTCTCCTGCCGTGAGAATCACAGCTGGCAGTTAGAGGCACATCTGTTTTTCTGGTTCCTAACACTACACTGATTTTCGATGAAAATACCTGCCCAACCACAAAAAAGGAACTTGTAGGACTTTGCAAACAAGATCTCCTTTTGGGCATTAGGCCCTTAACAGACAAGCTGTAACATACAAACCAGAAGTGGGGAAAAAGGCTATGTTTTTCTACAAGGTGAATAACAGATGGCAAAATAAGGACATTTTCCACCTGCTCTTTCTCCTGCTTCTCCTGCTCTCGCCTCTTTCTTTCGTCATCGTCCACCTTGCTGATCAGGATGTACCGCTCTTTCTGAAACAGCCATGACAATGGTTCTGCAGCTCAGTGAAAATAAGCCAGAAGATAAGACAACTATCCCCTTCCCTTTCGAGAGAGAGATGAAAGCCACTGCAAGTGAAACCAGCAGGATGAGGAACAGGAATAAGATCCAATAGCTCAATGTCATAGAAAAAGAAAAAAAAAAAAAAAAAGACAAGCACTACAAAGATCACAAATAGAAGGGAAATAAACCAGTTCTGGACCCACACCATTCCACCCAAACTCAATATCATGTTTTCTTTTGAAGAAATGAGCCCTACTATCATACCTTCTCGTTTTCCAAAGTTTCCACATGAAGACCTTTAGGATACCTAATGAGGCACAAAGGTTATATGCAGCACATCACACATACTACGTACCTAATGGAAAATACACCACATTACATTGTGATCTGAAGATCCCCTTTCTACAAACTTACAACATGAAAGTGTTTATTAAGCAGCTAGAAAAGGGGCAAAGCAGAGATGTCTTTTACAAGACAGACTTACTTCCAGTTTAAGTTCTGGTAGATCAGCTTCCTCTGGAAGCTACAGGACATAAAGCATTATTCATAAATGCTGAGATGTGTCAGACAAATTAGTTAAGATAGAAAAGGCGGGGGGGGGGGGGAAACTCACCCTGTGCAAGGCTCCAAATGAATGCTTTTATCGTTGCCCTTTAGAAGACCCTCCACTTTCTCACTGTAAAGTTTATTGTAAAATAACATTCAAAATGAATAGACCCAATTGTGTCACCCAGCTATTACGTGTTTGACATCAACAGTTCATCAGCTTCAGGAACTTAGTCCACGGACGCTGAATACAGGTAAGTAAACCTTGTTTGCTTACACCACTTTGTTGACAAAATCCTTCTGTTCATCTGGCACATTGATAGGCCCTTTACAGGAACTGGGAGAAATGAAGGACTGGGATCCGTTGGACTGAGACCGCCGCTCCTCAAACTGCTCTCTCAGCTGACTCTCTTCCTCCTGATTCAGGTATGGAATTCCTATAAACAAAAAATCTCATTTAAAGCAAACAGGAAAAACGCCAACTGGGGGTAATCTGTAGCTCCTGAGGTTATGGATGCATGTTCATACCCAGAAAAATTAATGGCAGAATAATCATATCCCTGCAGGATGAGTACAGCCCTTAACCCCAACTGCTCTAGGGGTGCTGATGCTCACTGACCCTGCTCTCTTAGCCAAGGTTCTCTCACTGGTGCCCTAGTTTGCATAAAATGTGCCTGCCAAATAAGCAAATGTAAAATGCAATAAAGCTTACCATTGCAAAACACTTTGTTGAAGTCAAATCCTTGATTGGCTAAAAAATCTATACTGGAACTCTGAAATGACAAAGAAAATTATTCAACATCAAATGTGAAAACTGGCATACTAGATAACACAGGCAGGTCAGGTGTAATTACCTGACAGACAAATTTGATGTCCGGGGAATTTCTGCTGAAAGGCTTTGGAAATATATAAAAGTTGAACGACTTCGTGAGATACCTAAGAACACAGGACAGATCAAAGACTCAGGACATATTTAAACAGAGAAATCAGAATCTTTAAAGCAATTTAAGAAACACTCACTTAGACTCTGATTGGTCATATTTAAACGTGCAGAGGCCAAACTGAAAAAGCAGGAAGTCCATGGAATGCTTCGTGTGGAGAAAAGGAAACAGTTAGGCGCAAACAAGCAGCTGAACACATACAGTAACAAAGATGTGTGCAAATTGGGAAACTCTGAGCAGTCTCACGTCATACCACCAAATGTATTTAACCCAGGCGTGATTTTTTTGCACCTTTTTCAGCTTCTGATAGCGTTCTTCTGGGGTATCCAAACCGTTCGTTAAAGAACTAACGGATGGTCCATCGCTTATACCTTAAAGGATGAGTATTTCAGTGAACTTGAAACGATGCACCAAAACACTGCAAACGATGCCATTCGACAATGGCTTGCCGTAACGGATCAACTAGAAGAAAATTTACCGGAAAATTCGCCGTCAATGGCGAGAAAATCGGCTTCTTCTATTGCGCTGTAAATGGTGTTTAAACTCTCTTTAAAATCTGTAATGAAATATCAAATTACGACAGAAAAGACATATTGGCAGCGCTGTGCAAACACTGTCGTGCGTGACATTCCTGCATTCATGGAGCACACTAAAGGAAGACTTTAAATTACTCGGGCGATACATGTCGCGCAAGTATAAAAATACACGCAACAGCTCGGCAGGCAGAAAAAGTTTATTAGGGAAAAAAAAATGCTTACTCTTCCTCGTCACCTCCATCCCTGCAGACCTGCAAAACAAAATACCGGCAGCTTCAGCAGCTCGGTTCGTCAGAAGCGCTTTAACCTTTTTGGAGGATCACTTCCGGAGCACGCTGACCGACCACGTGGTCTACTCTGAAAGCGAAAGCGGTCACGTGACAGCTTGGGTTGCCTGGGAAGCCGGACGCTAGCCACTAAAGAATGTACAGTGCAAACAGTGGAATACAATATGACTTATTTCCGGGATACCTGCATTCAATCAGTATTTAATTAATTTAATCATATTTTTGCTCCGTTTCCTTAGAAAGGTCCCGCACTAGGATTAAGTAAATTGCCCAGTTGTAAAATAAGGTTTTTTGGGTTTAATGTTGATAAATAGCTGATAATTAACTAACTTAATCAGAGAAACCATAGAATATTTGTAGTGATGTAATATATATATGTATATATATATATATGTGTGTGTGTGCGTATAT
>JAODLD010000051.1:5438550-5449122 GCA_026781065.1 Mormyrops boulengeri | reverse complement strand
TACACACAATGTATATATATATATATATATATATATACATTGTGTGTGTATGTATATATATATATATATATATATGGAGCACATATTACAATCACCGCTTGAAAAATTAAACCACAATTTATATGCCATGCATATACTGGACTAGATACATTCAAATTATGAATACTGTACAAGTTATGTTATCTGCTGTTTCATACGGCTCTCATAATTTAAGATGGGTCCATGGATACAACATTCCTTCTGGGATATTTTAGGGGTAATGGTAAGGTATAATTATATGACCATATCATTAAAGAATAATGAAGTAGACAGTGTGATGAGTTCAGGTCTACTTTTGTTTTCAATTCTTTATAAACGAAACGGCTCCATCACCCCATTCCACTGAGTTCATATTTGCTTTCTTAGACTCATTGCAGAATGCTATTAGGTGACTCTGCTTGATTTCAGAACAGGTATTGCTTTATTAAAAGAATGTAAACCTTCCAAAAGCATGTACAATGTGTTGCATTGATAAGGACAGCAATTGCAGGCCGGAGGTTGCAGAGTCTTTGTAGGTGTACGTCAGAAGGGACTGATATCTGATAGCTGCACATGTGATAATGATCTCTGCCCGGCCTTTTTGTCTGTTTTTAATCTCTCCAATCACAGGTCTATGCTTTGTGCTGGTAATGTATGCAGGGCCTGTTTTTGAATGCAGATTTTGTTTCTGGGTGACAGGAAGGAACTTTATGTATACTACTGAATCTGCTCAGTCCAACCCAGTTTGTCTAGTCATATTGTATCTGTACTGGTTTATCTGCTTGGGAATACAAAACTGACGAGTCATAGTGCATGCCTACAGGGCTGAGTGAGGGAAACAGTACATGCCAGTCAGAAGTTTGGACACTCCAAACCGCCTACAAATGACAGCGATAGTTTCACATCACATGATCTGGCCACCTCATGAAACTAGCGTAGAGGAGACAGTAGGGTCAGCCAGTCCCTGGAGCAATTAGGCCTTGCTCAGGGATCCAATGGTGGCATCAGTCTGCTTATCCAGGGATATGAACCAGCAACCTTTTGAGTCCAAACCCACATAGTTGCCCCCCCAACAAATTAATTTTGTAATAATTTGTTTAATACTTTTTCAGTCAGTGCCTAATTCCATATACAGGTATGCCTCACTTAACATCCACGTTACGTTCTGGGAAACTGCATGTTATGTAATTTGGACGTTGTGTGACCTGAGCAAGGCTAAGGAATGCCATGATTAAAAATCACAGGGCTTTGTTTACATGGCGCACACGTGCATAACATACTTGCATTGTGCGTGACGAGCACAGAAACACATGCGTGATGCTCTTGCCTGCTCTGCACCTGGTTGCATCTGCTGCGTTGTGTTGTTAGATCGTGATTTTTTCTATCATATCCTTATGGGCTATGGACATTAATGCAAATGGACATTGTCCGGACAGATGTTGTACGAGATGTTACTGTATAAGTTGAATGTCTTTACAGTCATTTAAAAATGTAGAGAATAGTATAAAGAAACCTATGTGTAGGTGTATCCAGTGAAAATCACATGTCCAAATCATTTTAATTGGCTATTTGATGTGTCAGTTTTAAAAGAAAAGTGAATATGCATTGAATGCTATGCTGAAGATGTTTTTTTTGTTTTACCTGCCTCAGTCTGTCAGTTTCTGTTCTCGTAAGCCACCGCCCAGGGTGAACGGGCCGGAACATGCTCATTTACAGCTCTCAGTTTAAAGAAGGGACTCTTCAGGGTCAGAAGAATCGAATTTGGCCATTTTTTTCTTTTATTTTAAAGAAAGAGTCCCAACATGTGACAAGTAGATTTCTGTATTTCTGCACTTGAATGCTGCAGTACTTCAGGGAGTACACACATTTTTTTCTCAGGTGCCCTCACACCTAATTTAATGAAAGCAATCTTTTCTAAATATTCTCATTACCTTGATCTTGAATACAACTATTTCCAGTAATTAATGAGTATCATGTATAATTTTACGTTAGAATCATTCAACAAAGCTTAATCTGCCTTATATTAAATGATGTCATGATAATTCTATACTCAGGGAGATGTACAAATTTCACAGAAAATGTTTGGGTGAATATTTGAGAATTTCTGTTGCTTAATTTGAAGTACAAATTTGCTTTCATCTAACACGAGTTTCATCTGTGAACATGATATCCCGGCTACCATGAAGCTGACATGTTCCAAGACGGATTGTTATTGCGTTAGTAATAATTACACGTTGGATGGTCACACCCGCATAAAAAATCAGGCCACAAGGCATATTTGCGTATATATGGTGCTTTCTTCAAACAGTTGGCAGCTTCTCTGTCACAGCGGCAAAGGATTTTCTCACATCTGTCATTCAGATAATCTATAAGGAGAGAGGAAAACTGGGTGAAAATCTGTCCTGCACCGCTGTGATGGTCTTACCACAAACGCAGTGTCTGGTTTAAATTTACTTGTGGTGTAATGGTTACTCCACACATTCAGTAATGCATTCAGTTACTGTGGTCAGTAGTGAAAGTAAATTCAGAAACTGGCTTACAAGCTGCTCTTTCTGGCTGCAACTTTACATAACCTCCCCATCTGCTATTACAGGATCCCAGCACTGACAACAAAACTGCACTAACTCTGTATCGGTTTATTTAACTCATGACATTAGCTTACTCACACTGCAGCAGTCTGCTACCCGTATTCATCTTCCATCTGTTCCCCATGTTTAGTATCAATCTCCACTTACTCACAGCTCAAAAACTGACAAATAAAATGTTCTGTTTCTGTGGTATTTTGTAAGAGCAGTAAGTATTAAGTGAAATCGGTTTGTGAAAGACGTTTAGAAGATCCCTGCACGACACGTACCACAGTCTGCAACATTGTCTTCACACGTCCATTTATAAGTGTCAGTCTTGGTCTGACAGCCAGCGAATTCAGCTTGTTCGTAACAGCAATCATGTTTGTGACAACACCTGCATGAGGAACAGACACAATCTCCCTTTAGTACGTACATTCACTCACCAGAAAAAATGCTAAGCCGACTACGATCCATAATTTTGAGATTTTGAATACAAAACGTAGGTCTTCTTCATTGATTAGGCTACCAACTTTTATTTGGAGCAGGAATCGGAATGTGGTGGTTCAGTATCATTGAACAGGATAGAAAAACATTTGGGGATAGAATCATAAAAATTCATTTAATTACAGTCCATTGTGCCACAGAAATGACAGACACAGCATAGTAGTAGTTTTGTCTCAGAGAAAAATCATGCCACACTAGTGCTTAACCTCAACTACACAGGGGCTGAGTGGCAGCAGATGAGGCAGCCACAGTAGGCCTCAGCGGTGTTTAAATATAGATGGAGCCTGGCGGAACCCAGATTCGCCTCCTCAAGTCCAAATCGCACTTTACCGGAGTGCAGCTTTTTTCGTAATGTCACAACCTTTTTTCGTAATATCAAAAAATTTAGTCAAGGATTCAAAGTGAGAGGCTTAAAAAAGGTCAATATTGTGCTAAAAATCATGTATGGAAGTAAAATTGGACATTGGTAGGCCTGGGAGGGGAGGCATATTGGGTCTGTTATGTCTAAGGCCTTAGGCAAGAAGAGATTGTTTTGAATACTGTGTGACCTCGCTTCGTGATAGCTGCCTGCGGTTAGTTCCGCAGACCCTGAAGAGAGATCGGACCTTGGAGAGGATGACAGTGGAGCAAGGGCGGGGGGGGGAGAAACCACCTGCAGGAAGAGATTCAAAGCTGCCCCAACTGGTGAACAAAGAGTTATAGCTTTATAAAATAGTTGCAGTAGACAATATACAATATGTTACGCGGTAGTGCAAATGTATAAGTAATTGTTACGTTAATCATACTAATCACGTTAACCATGTATTGCAGTGATTCAATGACAATACGTCAATGTGTTAATCATTAGTTAATGGAACGCCCAAACATTAACAGTGATTCAATGTCATATAATCAATATCCATATACATATATCAAGTAGAGTCTAGTAGTCAAAACAGATTTCGGTAAATTGAGCAAGATGGGTGGATTTTACCTTGCTACCAAGGTGAACCAATAGAGCAGGAGAATTGTGTTTGTTATATGTTTGAGCTTGGTTTGTTGGTGCTTTGTGACCAATAAGGACATAGAAGTCCTTATAGGGAATTGGGAGTTATGGTTTATCAACTGGTTGCTCTGTGTGCTCGGGGTGACTTGGTACCAAGTGACAGAGTATGACGGGAGCACTTTGCTGGATTGCTCAAATAAAGGAGATTACTTTACTCACCACCTGAGAGGTCCAGACTTTTATTCTAAGTGACTCTCTAAGTTATCAGAGAGGTTGATTTATAATTTTTCTACCACACGTTTATTATCGGCTTTAATGTTACTTTTCATTAGTAGTTTCACCTCTCGATTCGATGAGATATTCCTTGACACCTTGATTTCTGTCCCTTGAATTATTTCGCTTTCTGTACTGCTGCCAAAACTTCAATTACTAGCTAGACTTTGCTAGGGGTAGGGCATGTGTAAAAAGCAATTTGTGAATAACATGATATTTTCATGGGGACATTGCTCATGAATAATCAAGAATATTCTTATAGTGATGTGGTTTTAAGTTTCATCAAAAGCACAGATTTGGGTATGGAAGGTAGGGTCATGTACCTACCAATATTGTGGGAGTACTGTGTGTGTTTAGGGGGGCGGGGGGTTCGAGGTTGGTCCCTACCAATGTTAGAAACAAACCCACCCCCTTGAGTTACATTTACAGTTCCTCCATCTAGTTAGTGAATTTGACATTTGTGGTTTCAGTTATTTGCAAGCTGGCCACTTTTGGAGTTGCCGAAAGATTGCAAAATCATATAATATATAAATATTACTGTGTTATATAATATTTGTTAATGAAAGTGCACACTACGATATGTACAATACTGGCAAACAAAAATAACAGTTTGGTCGCGTTTTTTGATTAATTTTCTTTTACATTGAAGTGGTAACACCACATGCTGACAAATGAACATACTGCATCTTTAAAATTGTGATCATAAATTCATATGCCAACTGATCAATTAATGCACAGATGTATCACTAATATCACTAATGTATCATTATGAATGTTTAAACACTGACTCTAATTCAATCCACTGGGACTTTCACAGCCTCCTAATTAGATGGACCTGTCTATTTTGGGCTAAAATCAGGAATTCCAGAGTGGGGCCAAGGATGTGGGAACGATGGGTGTGCCTGAATCTCGTTAAGTAGAACGTCAAAACCTCAGGAACCTGCATGCAAAATTAAACACTCCGCTCTACAAACCCTTGCTTATACCCAGATTTTAGGTATATTTATATAACTGTAAATTTGTGGCCGTTAATCTTAGGTTTCTATCCCACAAAAGCACATAATTAGAAATAATACCAAACATCATCAGGTGTCTAACTTATTGCTTGTCGTCGGCCCCCAGTGCCGCCTCACCAGTCCGCCCTGTCCCGGGGCCAGCCTTGGCCCCCCAGGCCACAGTAGCAACCGTACATCATATAGGCCAGGGCGGACCTCCCCGTGCTGCACTTGATGACCCCGGCCAGCTCCAGCAAGCCTCTCTTACTCCGCTGGTACCTGCCCGGAGACAGGAAGGCCATGTGCACTGTAACAAAGACGGCCGATCAGATGACGTCAATAAGCATCACAAATGACCATTTATTATAATGCTTTTTATAATGCCATTATAACATTATAATGCTATTATGATGTTACTGTCATGTTATTATAATGTTCCCCTGGGATTTCTGCTTTGTCTTCCCTCTGGTACATGTTACAGGTCCATAAAAATTAACTCAACTCTCCACTTGAACAGTTTCTTTCCAAACACCATTTTGCTTATTAATGAGAAATTTAATTAACTATGCAAAATAGAGCACCTTGCAATCACACGCTAATAACTGTTTCTTAGCTATGCAGTACCAAACTCCTCAAAGCAATATTGTACATAATGTACATACTGTATTGTACAGTTTACTGCATTGTACATTGTACAGTATGATGTGTAGAATAGCTCTTAGTACATCATATGTCCCCTGAGGTTAATATTTTTTGTATTGTCATAATATTTGTTTATTGTATTCTCTGTAAACAATTCACCACAGCAAATTCCTAGGATATGTGGTGTCACTGGATAATAAATTAGAATCAGAATCAGAATATCTTTATTGTCATTGTAATATGCACAACGAAATTAGGTGCAGTCCTTGCAGCCTCAAAGAATTATACAATAAATTACATAAATGCAGGAGACATATTGCACATAAAATACATATTGCATGAGATTGTATTGCACTCAGTTATATGAAGGTGATTAGTTGTCATTCAGTGCCCTGATAGCGACAGGGTAGAAACTACTATTTAGTCTGTTAGTCCTTGTTTTGATGCTCCTGTATCTTTTGCCTGATGGCAGCAGTTGGAAAAAGTCATAAGCAGGGTGTGAGGAGTCTTTTAGGATGTTTCCGCTTTTCTGAGACAGTGAGAGCTGTGCAGTTCATCCAGAGAGGGTATGAATAACGTCTGAGTCTTACTGTCCCAGTCCTCTGTTCATCTTAAATGTCCCTTTCTTATGACATTTGGGTTGAGGACACTGAACTACAGTTGTTAAAGAAAATCAAGAGTGCATAATGCTTATGTTGCATGCAGCAGTGAGAGTATTAGCTGCTTAGGAGGGACAGGTCAGATTTTGTACTACAATATGTTGGAATGGCCACCAACAATTGCTGTGTCTTACACCTTCTCCATCTGCAGGAGCTTCACGGCGATGCCCAATCAAAGTCGCTGTAAATTACTGCTGTATTAGGGGTTCTGGTAACACTTTACTAGACTGTAATAGTTCTCACTCAGTTACTGCTGAAGTACAAACCATGAACAAATCATGAACTTAAGTTGCTACTTAAAAGATGCATCACAAGTCATTAATGATGAACAAACATGAGATCCGTATTGCAAATGTGTTATTCATTACTTGTTCCTTCAGTAATTCACAAAGGTTTACAGAATTAACATATGTAGTAATGAATACAGTAACTGCTTGAGATAAAACATGCATCACGATTAATGATCATTAATGATAAATTAACATGAGAACAGTATGTAACTAAGACTTAGTTTGTGGTTAATTAATACATAAGTAATAGCATAATACTATATTGCAGTGCTGGGGAAGTTACTCACAAAAGCAATCCATTACAGACAGAGGTGGAAAGTTCAGGTCCAGAAAGTACAAATCCAAACCAAGGTTTTATTTCAACCTACCAGTTGAGTCTAAAGTCTGACATAACCTGCTTCAATGATTTCAGGCCAATCAGTCTCACCTCACTGGTGATGAAGTGCTTCAAGAGGCTGGTTGCACATCACATCAAGGCCTGTCTCCCCCCTCCTTCAATCCCCACCAGCTTGCCTACAGATCAAACCAGTCCACTGATGATGTCATCGCCATAGCCCTCCACATTGTGCCAAGCCACCTTGAACACCCCGGAAATTATGTGAGAATATTCTTCATAGACTATAGCTTGGCTTTTAATACAATCATCCAAGATTGCTGGACTTAAACCGCCACCCACGACCTGTGCCTGGGTAAAAAAACTTCCTCACAAATCAGCCCCAGGCCATTAGATGTGGCTCCTATGTCTACTTCTCCCTTTCACTCAGCACTGGCTCTCCACAAGGCTGCGTGCTGAGCTCACTAGTCTATGGCCTGTATATCTATGATTGCATTCCTACCCATCCCACCAGCACCGTCGCAGGCAACACCACAGTGATCGGGCTCATCTCAGGAGGATATGGGTCAGCCTATAGAGATAAAGTCCAGAAATTGACAGGGTGGAGTTCAACAAACAACTTGATGTTAAACACCACAAACACAAAGGAAGTTACCACTGACTTCAGAAAACACAGAGGTGACCATGCCCCACTTTCCTACATCAGTGGAAACAGGGGTCAGGGGTCCATTCCATCAAATTCTCAGGGATATGTATCTTTGAGAAGTTCTCCTGGTCTACTAACACCTCGACGCCTGCTAAGGAAAGGCAGCAACTTTCTGAGAGTACTCAGGAAGAACAGGCTGGATCGGAAGCTGCTTGTGGCCTTCCATTGCTCTGCCATCAAAGACGTCCTGCCGCATACTGCATTACACTATGGTATGCCAGCTCCTCATCTGCAGACAGGAGAGCCCACCAGAGGG
Source organism: Mormyrops boulengeri (assembly GCA_026781065.1). Lineage (NCBI taxonomy): Eukaryota > Metazoa > Chordata > Actinopteri > Osteoglossiformes > Mormyridae > Mormyrops > Mormyrops boulengeri. The sequence continues at coordinate 5,440,893 of JAODLD010000051.1, read as the reverse complement.
TTATTAACTCTGCCCAATAAACCAATGGCTGCTCTTTGCCATCCCTGGAGCCATCTCTAGCTACCGCTGCCTCTCCAAAGCCTAAAACATCATCAGAGACTCTGCCCATCCCTCACACCACGTTTGACCTGCTGCCCTCTGGTAGGCACTATAGGTCCATCGAAACATGCACTTCCAGACTCAAAGGCAGCTTCTTGCCTTGGGCCATAAGATCACTTAAACAACAGCAAAAATAAATATGCGTACAATATCAGTCTTTAGTGATCAAAAAAACAGTCCAATAATAAAAATAATTACTATCTGCCTCCTATGGCTGGCTGTTTTTACATATGCATATATACATATAAGTATTTATTTGTATGACTCCTTTTTCTATTTTTTATTATTGAAGTATTCCTTCCACCGACCCACAATGTCCCGAGCTAAGGTCAGCAGCACCCCATCCCCACCATAAACAGTGTTGATGCTGCACCGCTTTGCCGCCCTGAGCCGCCGGATGGTGTACCAGAATCTCCTCGAAGTTGCTCAGAAGTCATTCTCCATGGCCTCAACAAACTCCTCTCACACCCAAGTTTTTGCCTCAGCGACCGCTGAAGCTCCATTCCGCTTGACAGTCAAGGTGTGCTCTAAAATAATTGGATCCCCAGTCAGAACTCTGTCCTCCCTCTGTGAGCTGCAAATACTGAGAACAGCACGCAGAATCCTACAGGACTCTTCACATGTGCTGTTCCCAGCTTTTGAGTGGCTCCCTTCTGGGTGCTGAATCCGTTGCCCGGATTGCAAGACACAAAGGAGAAGAGCCACTTTTGTTCCAAGGGGTGTTCACCTTTTGAACTCGAAGCCACCAATACCCTCGGCCTTTATGCACCAAAAACCATAAAAGCAGAACCACACTCTCATTCCACACTATCTACTGTATTGACCTCCGCATTTGTGCATCTTATGTTAGTCTCTTAATATACCTACTTGCAACTGCATTTTGCACATTTACTACTTTATTCCTTTATTATTCTTATTACTTTTTCTAGTTTATTGTTCCATCTCTTTAATGTCTGGTCCTGTGTCTGTGCAACACTGCTCCACATGCCTGAAATTGCCCCTCGGGGACAAATAAAGTTTTTTGATTTGATTTGATTTAGAGTTGGCCGTGGAATATCTAGCAGGGAAGAAATTTCACAGAGTGATTTATTGAAAAGGTGGTATCCTATGACAGTACCACGCCTGAATTCCCTGAACTTTTCTGAAGAACCCATTGTTACAAAAATGTTCAGGCACTTAAACCACAGTATCGCTGCATGTCAGATACCAAAATTATTTATGGGGGGGCTGCAAGCCGTGCTGGCAGAGCCAGAGGCAGGGGGACCGCGGGCAGCGGCTGAGCTGGAGGCAGAAGTTCGGCCAGGTGGACTGCAGGTGGCGGTGGCCGAGCCGGAGCCAGGGGGACGGCAGGCGGCGGTGGCGGGGCCGAGCCGGAGGCAGGGGGACCACGGGCAGCAGCCGAGCCGGAGCCAGGGGGACATCGGGCGGCGGCTGCAGAGCCGGAGGCAGGGGGACCGCGGGCGGCGGCGGATGAGCCGGAGGCAGGAGGACCGTGTAGGGGGACCTCGGGCGGTGGCAGCAGAGCCGGAGCCAGCGGGACGTCGGGCGGCGGCGGCATATCCGGAGGCAGGGGGACATTGCGCGGCGGCGGCAGAGCCGGAGGCAGGGGGACCTCGGCCGGCAGAGCTGGAACCAAGGGGACCTTCGGCAGAGGCGGCAGAGCCGGAGCCAGGGGAACTCGGGCGGCGGCCGAGCCGGAGCCAGGTGGACCGCGGGCGGCGGCAGATCCAGAGCCAGGGGGACCTCGGCTGGCGGCGGCCCAGCTGGAGCCAGGTGGGCCTCGGCCGGCAGAGCCGGAACCAAGGGGACCTCGGGCGGCGGCGGCAGAGCCGGAGCCAGGGGACCTCGGGTGGCGGCGGCAGGGCCGGAGCCAGGGGGACCTTGGCTGGCGGCGGCCGAGCCGGAGCCAGGGGAATAAAAAAACCTCGACCGGGAGTAACACCCAAAAAATTTCACAGAGTGATTTATTGAAAAGGTGGTATCCTATGACAGTATCACGCCTGAATTCCCTGAACTTTTCTGAAGAACCCATTGTTTCAAAAATGTTCAGGCACTTAAACCACAGTATCGCTCCATGTCAGATACCAAAATTATTTGGGGGGGGCTGCAAGCAGTGCCGGCAGAGCCAGAGGCAGGGGGACCGCGGGCAGCGGCTGAGCTGGAGGCCCTCATTAACAACCATGCCACAGAGGAGTAATAACTGTTAAATCTTCATAAAAATCCAAAGACCATTTCAGCAGAATC
>JAODLD010000051.1:5416300-5427888 GCA_026781065.1 Mormyrops boulengeri | reverse complement strand
ATGTACTTTTATAATGTTTCTGCAAGTGCTCCAAACTGCATTTTGCAATGTCTATACTTTGATGTCAAATTACAAACAAAAATCTGACATATTTACAATATGCATTAAAATAAAGATGAGTGTAATGGCAAAACAAATGTATAAGAAATAATTTATTTGCCATGAATTAAGTTTATGGTATTTGATGAATTGTGTGATCATGTGCCAGTCAGTGAAAGTGTGTTTCCTACCCCTAGTGCTCAGAGGTTCAAGCTGCACAGGAGATTCCTAATATTATAATAATCAAAATGATCATTTAATCTGCAAGCGAGAGAACTGTAAGAAGTCCCTCAGATCTAGTGATACTAGTACTTTTCAGGAAACCTGGTTGAAACCATGGTTATCTAGGATTTAACCTATATATATTTGATTATTAAGAGGAATGTAAGTGGTATAATTAGACCAGCTGTTTTGTATGTAAAGGTTAAGCAACTGAGTTTTTGTATGATGCTGGGAGTTCGGCTTCTGCTTGGGTAGCTGGCGGTGTCGGGCGTGGAGGTGGCCATGTCAGGGTTTCTGGTTGCTTTGCTGGTGCCCGAGTTGAACTTTGTGAAATGTGTAATAATCTCAGCCAGCACGGGTGCCAGGATAATTGAGAGGTGTGCCTTTCCATCAGGGCTGTGTCTGATCGGACAGTTCGTTCTTTAGCATGGTAATGTCCTCAGGCGCATCTTAAAACTGCACGCTAAGCTCTGAAGGTTTAATTCCCTTGTTGTTTTTTTCTTTTTGGTGCCAGTGACTCCGACCCCTCTGGAAATGGGAGGAGCCCTGCTGCCCCCGGGTATGTTGGCACAGCCCCCTGTCAGCCACAAGGGGGGGAACGAGGCAGTTTCTCTCTCTATGTTTCCCTTCAACTCCCACAATGCCACGCCGCTGCCCATTATGCTGCCCCTGCTGGCGAATGGGGGTGGGGCAAGAGGCACCTTGTCCTCCTCCGTGCCTCCGTCTCACCTGGACTCCTTCAGCACCCAGATCATTGGAGACGAGCTGGACAAGCTGCTTGAGGTTGCAGCCCCTGGTCAGGCCGCAGCGGTAAGAGCCAAGGGCCAGGCTGGAAGTGCTGCTTTTCCTGCTCGAAACTGCACGCTGTGCAGGTTTTTCCGATCCTCAGCTGCCCACCTGTGTTTTGCAAATAGAGAACAAATAGTCAACAAAACATTGTTAAATCTTCTTGGAACACACAGTTTTAGTACATTTTTGTTGGACATATGGACAAAAACACTAGTTGTGCAAAGATGTGGAATTTTTTGCCAATACTGATTGTATAATATTACTGATAACCAGCTAACCTTTGAGCTCTACAAATCTGCAGTGAAGCTGATGTTGGAGATGTTACTTCTTAAGTTTTTGTGAATGTGTGTAGCAGCCACATCATATAAGGCAGGCAGTGAGATACCAGTGAAGTAGCCCACAGTTGGGATCCTGAGCAGAGGTTCTGATCAGTGAATGAACTAATGTAATCCCTCGTCCTCCACTGTGGAAAATGGCTGCGTCCAATGCATTCATCTCCTGTATTCGAGTAGCTATGGCTGTAGCTCTGGTGCTGCTAACTTTCAATATTGACTGAAGTGTAAATGTTGGCTGGCAATATCGGCCAAGATTAACACATCGGACCATTACCGATAAATTGATTTTTAATGAACAGTGATCGATACTGATACATAGGGCTGGGCAATTTAATGAAATTAAAATTTTTCAAGTGTGATTTTTGTCTTCCAATGATTATCAAAACAAAATAATAAAGATAAAATTACTTGTTTCCCATTTCATTTTGCAGTGATGCTTTCCAAAAGTCAATGAGTAGTCATGTAAAATTATCGTGATTGCAATATTGACCAAAATAATCGTGATTATGATTTTTACCATAATCGAGCAGCCGTAGTTGTAGACTGATTTTTTTTCTTTTGCTTCCTTCCCGTTTAGGACGCGGTGGCCAGAGGATCTCCTCCAGTCGCCGCGCCTGACCCTCTGCTCGCATCCTCGCACCCCAGCCTCCCATACACCAACTCCTCCTTAACCCCAGTTAATTTCGCTAATCTCTACAGCAGCAGTGGTTCCTCTGGGAACTCGGAGTTTGATCTGGTCTCCTTCCCCTTGGCCTTGGATACCCTGGACAGTCTTTCCATCTCTGAGTCAGAAATGGGTTTGTGCTGTTTTGGTTCCCACATCTAAAATGACGTCCTGTGTGTTTTTAAAGCCAGCAGAGTGTAAGTCCTTTGTGCAATCTCTGCTAATCTCAACCAGCATGGGTGTCAGCATATTTCAAAAGCCTGTCATTCCACAGTTGGTTGGGCAGTTCTTCGAACTGTGGGAAAATGACGTAAAACGGATCTTAAATTTATGCAAGAACTATCTGGCATAGAAGGAAGGTGAGGAACGGCTCGAAGCGAGACCTTGACCTGCCATCTTCAAGCCTCGTGTGGGATGTATGGGATGAATTGGACAAAAGGCAAAGCAGAGCAAGCAAACGGCTCCATATTTCTGGGACTTGCTCAGAACTTAAGCGATTTCTTGCTAAAACTAACTACCGATTTTTGTAAAGCTGTTCAGAAGGCAGATGTTTAGTATTTTCAGTTTTCTTGATACTGATCTTCCTTCGTTTTTGAGTATCTACAGAAACCTCAAACTCAATCTTTTGACTGGTTCTGTCTATGTGTATGGCTAATTGGTTAGTTGGCTAATCGGCTCTGGGCTGAAGCCACTTCTGGCTACGTAGCACACATGCACTCTGACTAGAATATCTACCTTGAACGTTCACTTTTGATGTACATGACTGACATTCTCATCTCTTCCCCTCCCCCCCATTTTCAACAGGAACTCTGGATTTTGGCCAGGACTTTCCTCCGGTAAGTTTTGTTTTGTTTTTTTTTCTTTTTTTCTCTCTCTCTTTTCTGCCTCTTTGTCTTTCTGTCTTTCCCTAAATTTGCTAGCAAAAAACAGGCAAGCCAAAGGTGGGTATATAATTTCCACATTGAAATGCTTTTGCAGATCTATAGTAATGAGACGTCCCTAGGTCCTAGGATGACCTTTAGCGTGGTGGATGGACAACCTTCTATTCAAGTTCCACTTCCCAAAAATCCACTGTCAGAGACCCACGAGTTTCGGCAGGCCTGCTCATGCTGCTATTTGAAGTCGGGTAAGCGCACCGCGCAAAAACATCAATCCAGTCATTTGAACTTTTTAATTGAGTGATTCTGAAGATTGTTTGCAAACTCATTCCCCCTCCAGGTCCAGGAATGCTGGATTATTCTCTGTTGAAGGAGGCACACAAATGCAAAAAAGACATACTTTTAGGCAGACTCAAGAACTCTGAAGACCAAAGATGGAAGCGAATTCGGTCGAGACCGACTAAGACTCAGTACGTCGGGCCATATTATGTTTGCAAAGGTAAGCAGCATGTGTGCTCTGGTCTTCGGGCCCAGATAAGAGTCCTGTAGGGTATGTGGGTAGTAAAGGGTGTGTGTCTGTGTGTCCTGGCAGATGTTGCTGGCGGTGAGGAGTGCAAGTACCCCGGTCACTGCACCTTTGCCTACTGCCAGGAAGAGATCGACGTCTGGACTCTGGAACGGAAAGGATTCATCACCAGAGACCTACTAGTCGATCCACAGGACGCCAGCAAGAGCATTAATTTCACAGTTTCTAAAATACTTCAGGAACATCAGGGGATGTTCATCTTCCTCTGTGAGGTGAGTCTCTGCGTTTTGGTTTGCGGGATAAATTTTCAGGACCGTTCAGATCAGTTTGTTTTCGCGTGTGAGACAGCAATCCACTTTGTGCTAACTCGGTTACCAGTTTTCGTCGGGTTATGGTTCCGCTGTTGGGTTTTTCTCGTTAGGACTGCTTTGACAACAAGCCGAGGATCATCAGCAGAACCAGCAAGGACAACCGCGCTCTGTGCTCACACCCCACGAAGAAGCACATCTTTAAAGACCGCAGGTACGTGCCAAAACGCGTGTCCCTGGAGCTTGGAGGAGGCGGCAATGTGATGAGTCAAGCAAGGAGGCAAATAGTACTTTAGGCGTTTGGGTAACTTGATCTTAGGGGTAATTCTTGATCTTGATGGGGGTAATTTTAAATTGTTCTGAAATTTACATTTACAGCATTTAGCGGACGCTCTTATCCAGAGCAACTTGCATTTATCTAAGTTCAAGGACAGTCCCCCTGGAGCAAGTTGGGGTTAAGGGTCTTGCTCAGTGCCAGAAGTAGGATTCGTACCTGAGATCTCTTGATCCAGAGGCAACTATCCTAACCGCTAGACCACCAACACCCCATGTTGGGGAAATGATGTTTTGTTTGTCATTTGCAGGTACGTTATAATGCTGTGTGTGTTTTTTTTTTTTTTTTTTTTTCTTTTTCTCCTCCCCCCTTCTCATCTTGCTCTCCAATGAGACGTACACATGCATACTGCTTATACATGCAGTCGAGAGTGATACTTTGGGGTCAGCCATTTGTCCAGCATCCATAGGGATGTTAAGGGCCCAGCAGACATGTGGCTATTCCGCTGAGGAAGGGATTCGAGCCAGCGACCTTCCAGTCACTGGCGCTGGGGCCTAATCCATTGAGCCACATGTCACCCCACCCTTACCATGTCCCCCTCATTCGTTTGCTTGAAGCTGGTAGTGGCTGCCTGTTTGTAAAGTAACCACCACCCCACCCACTGGCTGTTCCCAAGCCTTGCTTCTTCCCTGACCGCCATTTGCTGTTCCGCAGGTGTCTGGTCCACGTGGCGGGTGAGGGTCTGCAGCTGCCCGCCCGGCAAGAGAATCGCGTCAGCTACTCCAAGATCCGGCCCTACAGCCCCCTCTCCCAGATGGACCTGTGCCGGCATGTGGCGCGCTACGGCTGTGTGCGAGAGGACAGCTGCTTCTTCGCGCACAGCCTCGTGGAGCTGAAAGTGTGGATCATGCAGAGCCAGAGAGGTGAGCACCAGGTCATAGAGGCGGGCAGGCCAGCCGGAAGCTGAGCGATAGTCTCAGTCCTTGAGGATGCAGGAGTTACTATCAACTGTCTGTGTTTCGATGTCTGAATCCTTTTTGGATGAGCGCAGGCTGCCTGTCCATTTTCTCAACTTGATGTGGGTTGGGTCATGCTGAACAGAATGTCATAGACTAGGGGTGTCGAACTCCAGTCCTGGAGGGCCAGAGCCCTGCACATTTTTGGGTTTCCCCTCATTTAACACACCTGATTCAACTCTTTGCACCTCTTTGTGCTAATTACCACACAGCTCCTGAGCTGAATAATTTGTGGTGGAACAGGGAAAGAACTAAGCTACAAAGGGTTCCGGCCCCCCAGGACAGGAGTTTGACACCCTTGTTCTAGACTTTCATTAAGAGATCTGCTGTTAAACAAAGCAGGGCGGATTAAAGGCTCATGGATTTTTGGTTTGTCTCACAAACAGCATGGGAACAGGAACTCATTTAGAACAGTGTTTCTCAAACCAGTCCTCAGGGACCCCCATATGGTCTCCATTTTTGCTCCCTGCCTACTCCCAGGGAATTGGAAGAGAGCAGAAATGTGGACTGTTGTGGCTCCCTGTGGACTGGTTTGAGAAACGCTGATCTAGATAAATGTTGATGCATTTCCATTGGTATAGACTGGCATTTTTACTTAAGATCCACACGTGCATGTTCTAATGATGTCAGCCAGAAAAAGGTTCTATCATCTTTAATCAAACAGAATGGTCTTCTTTTTAGTGTTCTTTCTGAAATCTCCTTTGTGATCGAATGATGGGGTTTGGTGACTGATTTTCACTTTAACCTTCATTTGTCCCAAAGGAATGTCCTCTGAGGACATTGTTCAAGAGTCCAGTAAGTACTGGAACATGGAATCCAGTGCCCAGGTAAACACTCGTTTTGATAGTACTAGTCTTTCAACATCAGAAGCTGATGACCACTTCCTCTGATATTCATAATGTTTCTACATAAAATCTAGGAGATTATTTGTTTAAAAAATGCTTTATTTTGAATGTTATGGAGGCTAATAATTACACTTCTCACAAGATCATCATAAAATTGTGGCATTGAAGAAGATAGAGTATGAGTTAGTATGAAATCGATTTGATTATTATTGATTATAAATCAGTCTTCATAATTAATGACTTGTTTGTTCCATGGCGTATTATTCTCTTAGGAGACCAGAATAGATTGTTTTTTGCCTTTTTTATGGTCAGAGTGTAACCTTCCCATTATGGCTGTGTGCAACCTCCAGCAATCTTCCAGTACTCCCAAGTTTGGACCCTCCCACCTGAAGATATCTTTTGTGTGCAGCCAGTGCTGGAGAAACGGTCAAGTTATCGAGGCCGACAAGAACAGGAAGTATTGCGCAGCTAAGGCACGCCATCCGTGAGTAACTGCCCCCCTTTGTTGGAATCACACTCGCTAACATTAATCATTGGCACTTAGTAATTTTTAATTGTTTTATTAAAAATACTCTCCGGATCTGACATAAATTGACATATATAGCTAACGCCACAATCAATATTTTATATTCTGTTTTGCGTAAATGAATAGGCACTCAGAAAATCTACTGTGACCCAAAGTGTTTCCACATCCTTCTCAAAGTTTTTTGAGGGACTTGTGCATGTGCACATGGGCTGGGATGGCCCAAGGCATAAGCAAACTAAGCAACTTATTAGGTCTCAGTGGCCACCAGGGGGCGCCCCATCTGATCATCCTTTTAGAATAGGAAGGGAGATGACAAATGACAACCAGGTTAAGCAACTTTTGCTTAGGACCCGCAGAAGTGTTGGGCTAGCTCTTGGCAAAGATGAAGTTGAAGCATTAACTGGGCTTTTGCTTTGCCACAGGTGGGCTAAAGACAAGCGAGTGGTATTGGTGAGCTCCGTCGAGCGTAAGAAGTGGATACAAATCCGCCCTCTCCCGACCAAGAAGCCCGTTCCCTCTCAGTTTGAGGTAGGGCGGCTTCAGATCCATCTGAAAATGCTTCTATGTGAAGAAGTGGTCCTGCCAGTACTGGCTCTGCTTTCCTAGCAGCTCGACCCTAACTCGCCCCCTGGCCCCCACAGATCTGCCTGCACATATCTTCTGGGAAGAAGTGTCAGTACATAGGAGTCTGCACGTTCGCGCACAGTCCGGAAGAGAGGGACCTCTGGACCTTCATGAAGGACAGCAACAGTGAGTGTCCAATCAGCGGCGTTCAGCGTGTCGCCTAGCCACAGCGTGCATTCCGTACGCCTTGCTAATGCCGTTTTCACATTCCCTCATCAAGTTGCAGACTTTGAGCGACTCTATGAACTCTGGCTGCGAGCTCAGAAGCCCGGCGGGGGCGAGGAAGCTTCCAGTCAGGGAGCCCGCGAAAACGGGAGGCACATCCACATGCCCACAGACTACGCCGAGGAAGTGGTGGGTGGCGCCTGGGGGGCAGGGAGCTTATTTGATTCTGTGCAGCGTTTTAATGAAGAGAAGCGATGGTGAGAAGCTGGGCATGTTTAACAGACTTTGGTTCAGCTGTGAAATCAGCACTGGAGACTCCTTGCAGTGTAAGGACTGGTCATGCCCAGATGTTTCTCAGCACGTAAATAAAATTAAATATTAATATTAAAGTTATAGAAACAGCTGCTTTATTGTCTTTAGCTTGTCTAACATACTCCGCTCACTTTCCATGCATAGTGATTTTAGGAAAAATCTTTCTCTTTTTTTTTTGGAATCTTACCCACAATGCATTTAGTCTTGACTAAGGAGATCGTGTCCTAGAGATTGACTAAGGAGTGCATCTGTGGAAAACTGCTCCTGCATATAATCAAGTCCTCCGACATTCACCTTTTTTTCCGGTTATTTTCTAGGTCATATGTCTAGTTAATTGCAGTTTTGTAGCTATTGAAATTTTTTTTTCTTGTACTGAGATTAAAATTGCCTTTGCTGCGGGATTGATTGCACTAATACAAAGTAATTCAATAATGACTATCTCTATTTTTGACAGTAAATTTGTAAATGTTAACTAATCCAGTAATTCAGTATCTGAGTTTCACATTCCAAATTAAAAGTCTGTAGTCTACTCCTGTTTCCTGCTTGTGCTGCCCCCGGTCATGGCTGAGGGAACCAGCAGCTGACACGCCCTGCTGTATCGTCAATGTCCTGCCTGTCTCCACAGGCCCGCAACCACTGCTGGCTGTGTGGCAAGAACTGCAACAGTGACCGACAGTGGCAGCAGCACATAACCTCCGAGAAGCACAAGGAGAAAGTGTTTAACTCGGAGGACGACCAGAACTGCTGGCAGTACCGATTCCCCACTGGCACCTTCAGGGTGTGCGAGAGGTAGGGTCCTGCCATCCCAGCTTCAAAATGTGGTCGGTGTGTGTGTGTGTGTGTGTGTGACGTGTCACCCTGCCTCCCTCCAGGTATCTGAGGTCCGCCTGCTCTGACAAGGAGAAGTGCGAGTTTGCCCATGGAAAAGAGGAGCTTGAGGAGTGGAAGGACAGGAGGGATTTCCTGCTGAGGAAACTCGCCAAAGCCAAGATGGATCATCTAATTGCTCCTGACGATAACGACTTTGGGAAGTATAGTTTTATGCTTAAAGAAATTAATTAATATTTAACCAAGAGAAATAATGTGAGCCATTGAGATTGAAAGGCCCACACAGCTTGTCATTCAGAAGCACCCAGTTGTCCAGATGGCTGGAATCTGGGTTGTTGATTTTATTGCCGCCTCACGAGGGAAAGGTCAGGGAAGCACCAACAGGACTGAATCTCAGAGGAGGCGCAGAGGTCCGTCGCTGCAGGGAAAGGCCTCGCGGCAAAGGCAAAGCAAACAGGCTGGCAATTCTTACACTGAGACGCATCAGTGTGTGCGATAGATGTTTTTTTTTCTTTATTAATTTCTGGAACTATTGGAATTGGAAAATTACATTTGATTTTTTTTATTATGTTCTATTAGCCCTGTTGACTACCAGGCAAATAACTAAACAGAAATAGTTCTGTTCCAATTTAATCAATTGTATTCTGAAAGCGTTGGTATAATTATATAAAATTTTAAACATAACTAGTTTTACTCATTAGTCTATGAAATGAATAAGTATGGAAAATATATTTAAAATATTTTGTGAGGAATGCAAGCTTTTAGTTTTATTTCAGCGTTTTCCATCTGGAGTGTTAAGTGTGTCATTTTATCTCTTTTGCACGAGGGTTACTTGCATCAGTTATTTCCGTAGCGTCTTACTTTGTTTTTGCAGGTAGACTCATTTCAGAGGTATGTCCATCGGATATCGGTATCTAAAATAAGGAAAGATGCAGAGTGTTAAAGTTGTCTTAAGAGTCACTGAGCTCCTGGGCAAAGTTCACAAATAAACTTCTTTTCAGTGGTTGTATTGAGGAATCTGAGGTCTGAGTTTGGCAAGGAAATCTGCCCACCTACTGTTACAGACCAAACCTTGTGAAATATGGAGTTGTGTGCCTGTGGAATCCACTGATAAAGAAATATGGAAAGTTGGGGAAAAAATGAGAAATAATTCTGGAGTATTTCTTATTTGAAATAAAAAATAAATAATGAAGCAAATTTGTCCTGTTTCTGTTTGGGGGGGGAAAGATGGTAAACTTTCACTAATGAAAGAAATATATACCCTAAATATATCGGGTGCAATACACATTCAAAATTCACGAGTCTAACATCAAAGTCTGTATTTTTCACTAACTGTGTGGTGAAGTTATTTTCTTTCTTGCTGAATTACTTTTGGAGCGTACCACACCCTACTCTAGGCTTAAGTCTGCCTTTTTATGAATTTGTCTAATGTATTTGCCCATTAATTTTTTTTAACAATTCATGCCTAACACCTTGTGTACTAGATATCCAGGATAGCAAGATTGTTTGGAGGGGGAAGGTAGGGTGGAGGTGAAACGGAAGCAACGATGAAGTCCAGGTAGGTCCCTGATTTTGGTTATCAAGAGCCATCATCCTGTAGGTTTAAAGGGAGCAGATTTTACTTGGCGTCTGGTTGCCAGAATGGGCAGGAATGCGGACATATTATAGCATCAGAATAGTGATTTGGAGCTCAGCTCAAGTAGACCTGTCTGAGTCGTATGCCGCTTTGGACAAGTTCTGAGTTTTGTCAGGTACCCAAACATATTGTACATCTGTAGTGAAGTACTTTTCCATCTGATACCACGAAACGCATGATACAAAGCAATATAGGATACAAAGATTGTTCAAGTTCATACCAAGACTAAAACTAGAGAGAAAGAATCTCAGCATTTGTAAGAGATGCGCAGTGACGGTGTGGGTTGATGAAGGTGCGTACCGTAAAGTGCCTCGTTAACTGTAGGGATCCTCACTCAGAATACTAGCAGCCTGGGGGTAGAAGCTTCAGCGTCCTGAGGTAGTGGGGGCGCTGATGTGCGCTGCCCATGTCAGGTCCTCTGTGATGTGGACACCCAGGTACCTGACTCCCCACAGCAACACCACTGACTGACATAAGTGTAAATGTTCTGCCAGTTTGTCCACGCTTGGGCTTTATACATCACAGATAGTGGTTTTGATTTTGATGGATGTTTGATCAGTAAACATTTTATCAACACATTATCCACATGTGGCAGGTTGTCACATTTAATCACATCTAAAACTCTTCACTTGCATCTGCAAGAGGAGTGTAAAAACTTCATCAAGTATGGTGCAGTGCAGCATATTCAAGCCCTGACTAATTCTGCATGCAGACATTTGAAGAAAACAGGGAAAAGTAGAATTTCTAGAGACTCTTTTAGCCATAGTTGGCTCCTGTCCAGCTTCTATAGTGAAAGTGTAAAGTAATACCATTATTTTGTTATATGTAGAGTTTATAATAATGTTTTGCTTTTAATCTTGCCGTTATTAAAATGTAGCTGTGCTTCAAATATATGGTGGTTCTGACACTAGGGATCTGTGCTAGTAATTGGAAGGTTGTTGGTTCAAATCCCGTGAATACCAGGAGTGATCCTGGGTATGACATCTGTCCTGGGTATGACATTAACATACATCCAGCCATGTAAGCAGGGAAAATTTGGGGATCGTTGGCAGATTTGACACTCCAGCCCCCAGAAAAAAACTCTCACTGTTCCATTTGGACCAGTGTAGTGCTGTGGTATCACCCACTGCACAGCTGCACTTGGATCCTCACCGCTGAGGTGGTTTGTTGTGTGGTGGGTGCAGCAACATGCTGTCATCGCATGCTTCATACCTCATTGAAATATACTCTTATTTTGCTATTATGGTTAGGGAAGCTCACTGGCCAGTAGATGGGGCAGATGCAAATTTTTCATTTACTACTTCATGACAAAATTGTTTTTCAATTAAATTCCAAACGTGTTTTGGAAGACATATATATGTCTAATTTCTTATACAAAATAATTTCAATTTTTGCATTAAAATTACAGTCCATAGAACGAAATGCTATACATACCCAAAAAGGACTACCAACCTATATAGTCATCCATAGGCGTGGATTGGGGGGGGGGGGGGGGGGATTCATTCCTCTCAAAAAAAAAAAAAAAAATGCCTGGTTTAAAAAAAAAACAGATGATTAAAAAAAAACATTACAAAATTTGAAGTTTTTTTTATTAAATTTTT
>JAODLD010000051.1:5394615-5408531 GCA_026781065.1 Mormyrops boulengeri | reverse complement strand
GTAAATTACTCGTGTTCTCTACTGTGAACACCCGTGTAAAATAATCATTAAACTCATTCACTATATCCATTTCATTTCATTGCATTTCATGCTTTCATTCAAGCATTTGATCATGGGCATAGAGTGAAGGTCTATAGCATATAGACAGTGTATGGTGTGGTGCTTGATGCCAGCAGCAGTAATGCTGTAATTGTGTCATGGTGGGTGTATGTCTAAGTTGTTCAGGAGGGCCACTGCTTGGGGAAAAACAAACTGTTTTTGTATCTTGAAGTCCTGGTTTTTGTTGACCAGAATCTTATGCCTGGATAGGGGCTAAAAATACAATCAGCAGGGTGTGTGTGTGTGTGTCTGTGTGTGTATGTGGTTTAGGTTTATATTACATTGTAGGGACCAAATGTCCCCCACAATGTAATAACTCACAATTTTCTTGATGATGTAGGGACTAATTTTCAGGTTTTCGGGATGGCAAGTCATTATGCTCTGCAGACTTGATGATATTTTTGTCTGATGAAGACAGATGGTCAGATGAGATGGAGATCAGACTGATGGTCCTCTGCTTGGGTACGATGGGGACACAGTTGGTGACAACTATGAAGAAATGTGCCATCATGTCTGTAGAAGGTTGAACTATTTCAACTGCCGCAGGAAGAATGTCCTCTTCTAGACGTTTCTGGTGATGGAGTCGGCATTGTTTTCCAATTTAAGGTCCTGGGAGATTATGGTTCTGTATTAAGCTGTATTAACTGTTCAGCCATGGATGGTTAGGGGGCCAGAGTGAGGCTTTTCCTATAGTCATCTCTGCAGTCTACAGAACATTTATTGTTATGACTGTATCAGGGCACCAGTTCATTTACTTCCAGGCTATATTCTGATTTGTCACCATTATTTGGCTGATCAGCATTTAGTATCACATGCAAATGTGTGGAGTTTAACAGCTGGGTGATGCAATATAGGAGAGACTAGAGTATAGGAGAGAGGATGCGGCCCACAGGGGCTCCAGCGCTAAGGGACAGAGTGTCTGACGTCCCACCCCCCCTACAAATGCTGCCTCCTGGCTATCAGGAAAGCAGTGATCCAGTGAAAAATAGAGTCCGGTACTGTGAGATCTGTATTGAACACATCCACAAACAGCATTGCAGTAAATTTTGTTACTGGATGGTGCGTGTGTCGGGGGGTGGGGGGGTAGGCTCGGCAGTAAAGCTTGCCTAGGACTCCCTATGGACTTCCCCCGGCATTCGCAATCAGTATCCATACGTAAGTTCCTGGGTGATCTCAGTGCTGCAGGCAAGAGCATGTTGTTCAAAGACCTACCTGAAAAACACGACGAA
The DNA here is from genome assembly GCA_026781065.1 of Mormyrops boulengeri. Taxonomy (NCBI): domain Eukaryota; kingdom Metazoa; phylum Chordata; class Actinopteri; order Osteoglossiformes; family Mormyridae; genus Mormyrops; species Mormyrops boulengeri. Next base: position 5,407,203 of record JAODLD010000051.1, on the reverse strand, counting down.
GACTAGGTTCCCACCAGATATGGGCGAAAAATAAGAAAGAAAAAACAAACGCTCAGTGTTGCCAACAGAACACAACCAAAAAAACTGTCAATAAAGACAGAGAGTATATCAGTGGTAACATGAGTTGTTAGAGGTGCTCCCTTGAAAGAGGGATCTTGAGGCATTTCTCAAAGATTAACACAGATATTCTGATAAATAAGGTCAGAAATGATGTAGCGTAGAGTAGAATGGTGTAGTGCGCTGTAAGTATACTCTATGTAAGGACTGTATTTAGTGCTGTAAGTAAAGCATCATGATCAATGGCAGGCTGAACTGGCACGACACCATGAAGGGAGACCACTTGATTGGATAGCACTAAATTACGCGCCTTCCATGTTTCAACCTCTCCTCTCCTCCTTGCATTTTCTTTTTTTATTCCTTATTTATTATTTCTTTGTGGAAGCACTATTGTGGTGGGACTTATACCTCAATTTAAATGCTGCTTTAAGAGCACAGTTTACCAGTTATGTTACCCAGTAGTTGCATTGCTTGCGACATACTATTTCATGCGAACATCACCCTCCCCCCTGCACTCATTTCCTTTAGTCTGGTTTCCACACTTTGTTCATATGAACAAGTTGTAAAGTCATGCAGTGTTTTTAAAGAGAAATCACACTCACTTTTCTGTACATAATTCACACCCTCTTGACTCTCTCAAATAAAATTTGTGCAGCATTGTACTTTTCTGGCACCATTAACCAGCTTTATTTGTTTTTATAAGCCTTCTGGCATTCTTGGGAAATCTTAATTTTGTTCACTTTGTCGACTGCAAATTATATATATAAAAAAGGTTTACACCAAAAAATATCTTTACCAAAAGGTCATAACCCACTGTTACTGTTTATTGTTTGCAACTGAGAAAGTATGTGATGTTCAGTGGGCAATGCAAAATGAAATTAAATTACTTCCAATGAAGTAATTACTTCCCAAACATGAGCTTAGTCACCAGATAAAGGTATTAAGCAGATCAGATGATATTCATAGGAAATGGTTCTTCCATGGGCGTGTGAATGAATCCTGGTGGATGTCGTTGTAAATGACAACAGTCTTCAAGGAAGAACAGCACAGAGCAACCAACAGAATGAGGTCCCCACGTCAGGGGTGGAAGTAGAGGAAACGGGCTATTAAACATGCTGATGATGATGCAGCTCTGATTTAATATGCTGGGTTTTACCTGGCTGCTCTTTTGTGCAGAACACCAAAGCTTTTGTTGTGCACTTCTTGAAGTTTCTGCGGGGACCCAAACCTGCCAATTCAAATGTGCCTGGGAGATATCCAGAGGGAACCTTTGAAAAGCCCTTCAAAGCTTAAGGAGGTGCTACGTGACAATCTGCCCAGCTGGGGGAAGGAGGAAAAGGACGTGATGCCTTTGTTAAAATATGGTGATTTTCCATAGTTTCAGCTCACAAATGTGTGGAGAACTCAATTCTTAGCCTTTAGACTGTGAAAAGCAACGAACGTGTGATGGAAACTCCATCCATCCATCTATCCATTTTCTGTACCTGCTTGTCTTATGCAGGGTTGTGAGGGGCCAGAGCCTATCCCAGAAGCTATGGGCAAGTGGTAGGAAACAACCCAGGATGGGGCGCCAACCAATCGCAGGGCACAGTCACGCACCATTCATACCTACGAACGATTTGGTAAATTCAATTCCTCAGCATGTTTATGTTCTGTGGGGGGAAACCCCACAGGGAAAACAAGCAAATCACACACATGGAGTCACGGCAGTGACTCAAACCCCCGTCCCGGAGGTGTGAGGCAATAGTGCTAGGCCAACAATAGGGGCGGGGCCAACAGTGAAAAGACCCTATGAGCAGCAAGTATTGGCCTATACCTCTGACAGCTTAACAACGAATATCATATGAATGAGCGCTAAAGGAGAAATTGGCCAATAAACACATACTGACTGGCAGGGAACTAATGTCTAATAGGGATCAGGACTGCAGTCATGGTGAGGAGTGAAGAGTCCTACTGATCAGTGTTTCCCAATCCGGTCCTCAGGGAACCACAGCTGGTCCATGTTTTTGTTCCCTCCGAGCTCCCTGCCAGACAGTCTACATTTTTGCCCCTAAAAACATGGACTGTCTGTGGGTCCCTAAGGACCGGATTGGGAAACACTGCTACAGATGGACGGGTGTGATGAACCTGCTGCTGCTGTTCACTCATTCTTTCAAGTCACAACACGAGAAGCGGCATGTCAAGGGAAGTGGCCCAGTCTGGCGGGCAGAAGGAGCAGAATCTGCGGTATTCAGAGACCCTGAGCTGCTGATCAGGCGTCACATTCTCCTACTCACGTGCACTTGCTCTCAGTCAGCAAACAAATGCACTAAACAGGAAGACCTGGTTCCAGATTCAACACCAGTGATCTGTGTTAAAGTTCAACATGTAAATGGCACCACATCTTAAAAATAGGCCTATGAAACATAAAATTGTTCATTGTCAATACTACACATCATGACTCAGAAATATATGATATTTATATTACATACTAATTGTACGTAATGATATTAAAGGTAACGAGGTATTTAAGAATAAAACTGGACATATCTGCATATATGCTTACAGTGTCAGTGTTCTCCATGTTTTTAATTAATTTTAATACTTGATAAACTCTAGTGAGCACAGAAAGTCTTTGGACGCTTGCTTAATTCTGTAAAAATGTTGCAGATTTATGTAGGCTTCATAACAAAAGTCCATTTTAACACATCTGCACACATCTTACACACAGACATTTTAAGTGTCATTTTTTTAGATTGACTCATTCAGTTCTGTTTTTGACATTTTGCTATTAATTTCAGTTGTAGTCACTGGCTCCCAAATGTTTAATGTTTTAAGTTATGTTTATGTTTTATGTTATTGCAAAGGTGTCACTAATCAAAAAGCATCCAGCCGGATTGGTTATCAATAAACTTTTACCTCAGAACAGCTCTTTTAGAACTATAATTTGGGTTTCAATTTATTATGACTTGAAATGAATGTTTTACTTAAAACTACTGGTTGTTTCTGATGTAATACATATTTTTGTAAACAAATGAATAAAGTAAGGGTTTTTGTTATAAAACCAATAAATTTGCAGTATTTTTACTGAATTAAGCAAGTGCCCCAGCACTTTCCATGGGCATTGTATATTTAACTATATGCCAAAATGAATATACTACAGACGAAAATCCGTCAAAAGTGTTCCGTAGATTCATGTGGAGAAGCAACAGTGATTTTTACATTGTAGCTTTAGTTTAAAAATTAAAAAGAGATTAAATGCCATAAGATACTTCAGTATTGGGGACACTGTACAGAGTTACTTCTAAATGACTAAACCACAATGGAAGAATTACATAGCTACAAAAATTTTATTCATACTCAATACAGATACACAAGAAAACATTGCGTGACAGGGCTCACAATAGACCATGGTATCCTTTAAACCACAAAGCATTATGCGCTTCAGAGTACGCGCTTGGCACATTTAAAAGGGCTAAACACATTTCCAGACATGCAGAGGAAGGAAGCGGGTGCCAAATCCCAGCCAGAGGTCAGCAGCCTGATGGCCAATCACACGATAGCGATGTTTCAGGCGTATTATATGGGGTCACATGTTTATTTGCATGGACCTAGTGGTTGAACACAAACAGAGGGAAATGTTTGACAGATTTTTTATTATTATTTTACATCTTTTACCCCGCTCTCCCAATGCCCCCCTCATCCTCCCACCCTCCCCAAATCACCTCCGCTCCTCATCCCACCCCCACACCTTCTGCATGTCCGAAAATAAACTCCTTCTCGGAGTGTGATCCACTGGCAAATCGCCCAGAGCAGCATACAAAAATAAACTCTTTTACTTGATCGGAATTTTCTTCAACTTACAAATGGCAATGACAAAAGTAATAAATATGTAATTCAAGAAGATCCATAACAAAAACACACAGATATGAACTATACAAGACAAATGAAGTTCCATGTCACTTCCTTTACAATATAAACAAAATATCAAGCCTATAAAACTGGAGTTTTTTTTTCCTTTTTAATATACTTCCTCTTTCGCTCAGCCACAATAACAGTAAACACGAACGCTCAAGATGCTTTCCGCAGTGCTCTATGAAAGTGCACTATGAAAAAATCCTTCATAGGTTCCAATGTTTCAAGTGGCTTCCTGGCACCATTGTTTCTATTTAAAACCTCCCTGGCCAATCACACCATCCCATAGGCATTTAAGTCAGACCTCAGAACTATGAAACCACCATCTCCAAAACATACGTGTATTATTTATAACTATAAGCAAGTAATTAAACCCTCCAAGTCCCTGTAACATTCCCTTGAAGTTTAGTTGTGTACAAATTGCAGAATAAATAACATTACATGTACAAGAGTATTGACAACGTCATATTATGGGACTAAAAAACGTCCGTTTTATAAACGGAGGCTCAGAAAATGACAATGAAAATAAGGTTTGTTCAGTGCATGCACTCATTCTGTCGACCACATTCATAAACTTTAAATGGAACCAGAGCTTTGTTCTATAATTCACAAACTAAAAAGTTGTAAAAAATGTATATTGCCAGTGTCGTGTGAGATGGAATGTTGCAGACCTGGTTTACATTGCAGCTGAATGTGTAACTATGAGAGATCGAGGGCCCCTTTAGCTGAGATTCTCAGTGCCGTTGGGGCTGAGTTTGGTCTTGTGCTCAACTCGTGGTCCTTTGGCAGAATACTGAACCAGCAGGAACGGCTCCTTCGTCTCACCCTCGCCCACGATGCTCTCCTCATCCTCCGGCTGCCCGATACGCTGTAGACGCAGGTAGCACCAGCAGCCCAGGATCAGGGCGCCCAGGGCGGCAACGGCGATGAGGGTGACGATGACCGTCACCACCCCTGTGGTGGGGCTATGGTCCATGATCGACATGTTCACAGGGTCACAACGGAGCTCTGACGGGGAAATCTCTCTTAACACAGTCTCTTGAGTTTCAGTCGGGATGTTCCTCTCGTCACTGGTCACCTTGTGACATCTAGACCACGTGTAGAACACAGTAGCGATGGAAACTTAACAGTCACATTCAGAAGCAGCTGACTTCTTCAGAAACCCAAAGCTACATTGGACATCTGTGAAAGATACAACTTAACCTAACCAATCCATGGGTCTCAGGGGACTGAGAAAAACAAACAAAAGAAAAACCTAATGGTCAGGGTTTTTATAAACTTTACTAAGGTCTAAATATGTCGATCGGCACTCACGTCTTGCAGAAGCCCTCTGCAGTTCTCTTCAGTTTTTCACAAATTATTTTCATAATGAAATCATATATACATGACGTACGGAAAATATCTTCAAACATCTACTTCGTGTTAAAAATACACAAAGATTTGTAGTAATCACTAAAACACATAGATACCTGGAAAAGGACAGCTTTATGCCAAATTTAATTTGCCATTTGTAGTAATGTGAAAGTGCACATTAAGTGTATAGGTATTCCTTCGCTTCCGCTCGCCTTTGAGACAAGCACACGCAGATATCCGTGTCCAAAAAAAAAACTAAATGCTGTCCATAGCTACATTATAAACGCAAATAAAACTTGTAGTGAGCCCTGGAAATTTTAACGGAACTGAAATTTTAACATACACCATATTACATAAGGAGTTCTTCTCATGCACATTTAAGGTGATTATAATAAAGCGCAGCCTTCTTAAAATTAGGCGAATAAACAGGAAATGATCATCAACACACTTTTAATTATGACGTTTCAAATTTTAAAAGCAAGCTCTTCTTCCCGAATAAGATTCATTTACTACGTAGCCTATTTTTAATTCTGTCCACGTTCATTTAATACGTGATGGTTTGACAATCAGCGAAGCAATCTTTGCAACATTAATGCTATACGAAGCCAAAAATTTCAAATTGCATATACTAAGAAGCAGTTTATGTCTCACAACTTCAAATATAATACTTTTAACAAACTTAACATCTTAACAAATAACAGCTGCAATTATCATTATTATTATTATGTGTACGATAACATTTATATTTCAGGAAATTGATAGTCTCGGCTGAAAATGCAGGAGTAACACAGTGATCGCCGACATGTCTGTCGTGCATATATCACGGCTATGGAAATAGTTTAATTTTAGACATGCACATTGGCCTTATACACAAATCGAAAGCAGCGTTATATCAGGCGACAACAAACCCAAATAACCGAAACCCCACGACCGCAACGCAAAATGAATACTCACCCTGTCTTCGAGAAAAATATAGGCTATATAATTTGTTTTACACGGTGGCCGCAACCTTGATCTTTATCTGTGCGATCTGGCGATAATTAAAACCCTCTCACGGATCCCTGCTGGATCCATGCCGATCGCTGAATGCGTTTAAAGTTTTCGGGGAATAACTGCTCGTTGTTTTACTTTCTGAAGCCATCCCCTTTCCTCCCCCGCCCCGGTGCTCTGCTATCGTATATCGGCGTTTCTGCAGTCAGAGCAGTGGTAGTGGCAGATGAACAAAACCACGAAGGCGCCCACCAGCCTCCACATTCCAGGAAATGATATCACAAACACTCAGATACGTGTTCGGCCAATTACAGAGGCACAAAGCCTAGATAAGACCTGTCTGCATTAAGCTTATGTCGGCAATCAGCTCGTTTTTATGGGCCTCTTTCAGTGATTTTTGCTGAACGCGACAGTTGACATGGTTTTCATCACATGTATACCTTACAGCTAAGAAATGCTGAAAGCTGAGTTGATGATGGATCAGTGGGAGGTGGATAACTGTATTGGCAATCACAATAAATAAATAGGAATATATTCAAAATATATTTATTATATCTGTATAATTCAATATTGGTATTGGGGAAATACCTCAAAATACAATTAAATATATAGCTGTATAAAGAGGTTACTGAGTACCAATTTTGGGTGCAGTATGTTGACATACTGTATATGATAAACATATTATATGAATGATGATTATATTAATAATAGTTTATCAAATGGACCAAATTAAAATGAAACTTTTAAAGTAGCCTGATGCACCTTTTTCTCAGTGTAAATTTTCAGTAGATGTGAGGTGCGTTGGATACAGGCAAACAGTTTTTCTGTTTTTGAATGATAAATTCAAATGGCAGATAGTTCTGCTCCCCGAAAACCAGAATAGATTTTGCATGATCTCAGTGAAACTGGAGTGTGAGATAAGACACAACTGCAGCAGAATTTAAGTTCCCTTGAGGTTAAAATAGAAACAGCAAGACTTAATTACATGTATGGATGGAAAAAGGCCAGCAAGGGGAAAACACAGGGACTTTGTTTTTTCCAGCTGTGTCTCTGCTGCAGTCAGCATTTTGAAGTAGAGTGTGAAATAGATGTTAAAAGGAATGGATTATATTCATCTTCCCCCCACTGAGCACTTTAGACCAGTGTTTCCCAATCCGGTCCTCGGGAACCCACAGCTGGTCCACGGATCTTCTTGAATTCCTCTGAGCTGCCTGCCAGACACTCCACATTTTTGCTCCCACCCAGCAAAAGCATGGATTTTCTGTGGATCCTCAAGGACTGGATTGGGAAACACTGCTTCAGAACATTCGCTAAAATGGCCTATTTTTAAATACGTACAATCATACTTTTCCCAATACACCCCGTGGTGTCTGAAAGCAGACTGCAGAGGGGTAATTGACTTTGTTCGACTTAGCTTCTTGTTACCTGATTCGCGGCAGCCAGAACATGCAAACGCCACACACAAGGGGCGGAGGCAATGTTCCTGACCCTGAAGATGTCCAATAAGGCAATGGACTTGGGGGTAGGCATGGTACAGAAACAAAAAGGAGCTTATTTGAACTAAAGGAACAAAGGCTGAAAATAAACAGGATCACAAAGGATCAAAACATGGAAGGTGGAACGAGGTAGGACACAGGTGACAAGACAGTACAATGTCAATGATTGGACTGGGAAGCGCATATATGCAAGATTATTGAGGGAGCCAACGAGAGGCAGCTGGGAGTGATTAACACGAGGGTTAGGAAAAAAAGGTAAGACGAATGAGTAACAGGCATTTCTTGTTAGTGCCACGTCAGGGAGGAGGTAGGAGGGTCAGGTGGACATGGCGGGCGGGACATGACAGTACCCCCACCCCGAAGTGTACCCTCTGTGCCTGAAGGGCAAACCGGGGAAGGGGACCAAAAGACACAGCAGACCCATGGGGCTGGAGACAGACAGGACATCGGATTAGACAGGGTATGACAGGACTGACAGGACTGAATCCATGAAGACTGAAGGGACAGAGCCCCTGGACCACACAGGACAGAACAGAGTAAGAGTAAGAGACTTTATTGTCATTGTATCAGAAATACAACGAAAATTGTTTGGTAGCTCACGGCTCAGCAGCAAAGACGTATAAATTAATGTACCACATTAATATGGCATACAGTCTTGTAGACATGGTATAAATATAAATAGACCTAATGTAACTATTGGTAAAATACAAAATATCAGAAATATATTCCCTAGTGCAGTCTACAGTATGCTGGATGCGAAAATCCTAAGTTATTTACAGATTTAGGTATTTACAAGTCAATGTGATTAAACTGACCAAGTGAATATCAGCAGCAATACAGAGGTGTGGAAGTGACTTAATGGTCAGTGTTCTGAAGTGGGAAGGGGTATGATGGAGGCCACTTCTCTCAGGAAAAAGCTGTTCCTCAGTCTGTTCTCTGCTTGGCTTCTTTGATGCCCTTTTTCAGCTCCCTCCGGGCACTGGTGTAAGCCAGTCTTTCTCCTGACACATAGGCAGCGTCTCGTGCCCTGAGTAGGTCATCACTGTGTCAGTGCAGAAGGCGATGTATTCCAGCACTGATGAGCTGTATTCCTCTAGGTCTGTGTTTTCTGCAAACACATCCCAGTCTGTGTTTTCAAAAGAGTCCGATAGTCGAGATGTGGATTCTTTACTCCATACTTGAACAGTTGTAACAGCTGGACGTGTTCTGCAGATTAAACGTCTATAGGCTGGAATCAATTCAAGTGAAACATGGTCAGACAGTCCAAAATGTGAGGATGGAATAGCTTTATATGCTTTGGAAACATTTGTGTAGACCTGATCCAAGATGTTATTGTCTCTGGTGGGAAAATGCACATTTTTGTGTAGTTTGGGCATTACAGATAGAAGGTCTGCTTGATTGAAATCCCCTGCTATAATGACAGCTCCATCTGGGTGTGCATTCAGCTGACTATTAATAGCATCCTGCAGCTCCTCCAGAGCTAGCTTAATGCTAGCCTGTGGTGGAATATAGACAGCTGTTATTAGACTAACGGAAAACTCTCTCGGCGAGTAAAAAGGTCTGCACTTCAGTGCCAGATATTCAATGTCCGGGCAGCAATGTGTCTTAATAATGTCTGTGGATGTGCACCAGTTATTGTTGACATAAATACACACTCCTCCGCCCTTTTACCGGTTTCGCCCTTGGTCCTATCCGCGCGGTAAACAGAGTGGTCCGCTAGCTCTATAGCCGCGTCAGGAATGTTTGTGTACCAACTTAACTCACATAAAAAAACAAAAACGCTGCTCGAGAGCTCCCAGCCGCCGCGATCGCCCGCGCCGCCAAAACACCACAGCAGAGGAACAATAAACCAGGACACAGGACAAGACACAGGACACTAGGGACACAGAACAGATCTAGGCAGGACTAGGGACAGCAAAAAGAACATTCAGCAACATTCTGCAGGGGTCACTAGCTCAGGGGACACAAGCCAGGGTAAGACAAAGGCAAACCAGGGCAATGGGACAGGAACTGAGACATGATGACTGGGAACAGGGGACCTCCCAGACCCTGGAGAGCTGGGCAACAAATGTGGCTCAATGGTCCTCCCGGCCCCGTTCCCCAGCAAGGTGGGACCCATCCAGACCACTGGGCGCTAGAAGGCTGGTAGGCCTGTGGGTGGCACAGAGGAGCCAGCAAGGCCAGGGCTAGGCACTTGAGGGGCCCACAAGGCTAGGGCTGGGGAATATAAGGAATCCAGTCTGCTGGGTGTAGGGAAGCCTGGAAGACAGGGCAGATGTTGCCACAGCGTTTCTTTTGAAGTCCAGTCATTCTGTCACAACCGACATGATGAAGGACACAGGGCAGGTGTGGTGGCGAAACAAGAAGGAGTTTATTAGAACTAAAGGAACAAAGGCTGGAAATAAATAGGAACATGAGGGATCAAGACAGGGGAACTGGAACATGATAGGGCACAGGCAACAAGAAGGTACAGTGCCAGTGACTGGGGAACAAAGGCGTGGGAAGCACATATATATGAAACCTATGAGGGAGCTAATAAGAGGCAGCTGGGAGTGATTTACACAAGGGTTAAGAATGAGAGGTAAGACAAACAAGTAACAGACATGGTTTCTTAGGGTCACACCAGGGAGGAGACAGTAGGGTCAGGTGGACATGGCGGGCAGGACATAACAGTGACAGATCAGATAGGGGAGGGGATCAAGGGGACTGAACCACAGGGCAGACCCATGGACATGACAGGAGATTGGTGGTTGAAGTTTAAAGATATCCTGTACAACCCATAACCTGACCTGGAAGGTGCTGACAGTTAATGAGCAGTGCTGTTTATATAAAGCATAGCTCTTGGTTTCCTGGCTTTGTCTCTCTGGTTGTTTATGCACTTTGTATGAGGACCCATGTTTTGTTGTATTTCCCGTTTCCTGTTTTACCCCTCATATCCTGCCTTTAGTGTTTTCTGATTTCTACTCCCCAGCTGCTTGATCTCTGCACTGTTCCTGTGTCTCATGGCCAACCCTTCCTGTATCATTGCCTAAGTTTCTTCAATCTCTGGTTTGACCTGCACCACCCTTGCATGGCCTACCTTTGTCTATGCAGCACTCTGGTTAAATGAGGGAGCTGAAAGGTCACTATAGGCATAGGACCACATCTATAGAGTATCCTAAAGTTTATGCCCTGATCCAGTCCAGTTAATTTATAATCATTCCTGCAGCCTCAATAATGTATGTAAAACCAAAAGCTTCACTTTACCTGTAAAACTGTTCTGGGATGCATTTCCTGAAAGATGTGTTACACTAAGTATTTTGTTATGTCATACTTAAGATTAATCGTTACTGTTTCTCAAAACTTGTAACTCAAGTAGTTTGTAATCATGAGTTATTGAGTGCTCTGACCAACTTATTTTCTACATCATTCTTAATCTTGTTTGTTATTCACTAAGATCATTCATTACAAGGAAAAGCACCCCTGATCAGTAACATCCATCCATTTTCTGAACAATGGGCACAGGCAGGAACCAACTCTGGGCAGTCACCAATACACCACAGGGTATACACACTCACAGGGCCAATTTTGATTCACTAATCAACCTATCCTGCATGCTTTTGGACCGTAGGAGGAAACCAGAGCCCCCAGTGAAATTGGAGAGAGTTTGCAAACTCCACATAGAAAAGACCCAGGACCAAACCCCAGACCTTCTTGCTGCAAGGCAGCAACACTAACCACTGTGCCACCACAGCACTCATGATCAGTAACAGTATATAGTTATTATTTATCTATTCTAATCCTCTGAGTTCCTGATTTTTTTTTGAAGGCCTAAGGTTTATGTTCCTTATGCCCCTGACCAAAAACAATCAGAAGGTCCTTAAATTCGCCCCATCCCTGTGATCTAATTTGAAGGACCAGAATCAGGAAGAGAGAAGAACCTTGTTTAGCTAAAACGCAAATCAAGAATGGCACTGTTGAAGCTGCAGGTTGGTTTAACTGCACAGAGGACAGCCTGCAAACCACCCATTTCAGCTGAAAGATAAGATGTTCTTGTTTTGCAGAATTTGAGCATCTGTTCTTGTCGTCACATTATGGGAGCAAAAATAATATTTGCTTTGCTCATGTTGTCGGCAAAGGCTGCAAAACTCCTCAGGGAAAAGGCACATCCTCCATTCTGGAGCTGTCACAGCAGATTATCACAGAAATCCTTCAGAAGTGTTTGTTTCAGCAAGGAAATTCACTACTGTCATCAGTTCAGCTTTATTTTACTTAGCATCCACATTATTCTGTCCACACATGGATATGTTTCAAAACCACATTTCATCCATCTCCCACAACAGTTTATCCAGTACAGCAGTATTTCCCAACCCTGACAGTCCATATTCTTGTTCCTTCCCAGCCATCTACCGGGAGCTGGGGGGAAGTGAAGACTTGGACTGTCTGCAGGTCCCTGAGGACCGGGTTGGGAAACACTGCAGTACACTGTCACACTGAGTTTGAGGCATGTATCAGGAAGCATGGGTACGCCAACTAAAGAACAATGAGTTGGGTACTAAATCTGAATTATTTTAATAAAAATATTCAACTTTTACTTGGTCCACATGAGTAAAGTGGAATGCAGACCAATTACTGCTGTGCACAATGTGACAAAAAACAAGTATGAATTAGCACCTTGTGCTGGCTTAAAAGATTATGTATCTGTTAGCTATTTTGTTAGCCTTTGATGTATGAATATGTAGTTTATTAGTGCTGCAGCTTATCACTATGTTGAAGGACAAATATATTATTAACCATCTAGCCAGACAATGTGCAACAA
>JAODLD010000051.1:5346149-5356694 GCA_026781065.1 Mormyrops boulengeri | reverse complement strand
CCCCCCGCCCCCCCTCAGGGAATAGGTGGCCCTGTTTGGGGAATATGTTGTTGTCGTGCCAACAGCATCTAGTTAAACACCTGTATCAGCAATAATTGTTGCTTATTTAGGCAACTACTCTAAATAAAAGGGTTGTCCACATTCCTTTGCCCACATAATGTATGTATGTTAAAGTAACTGTTGATTCATTGGGAACTGTCATTTTGCCTGAACTGCAGACATTAAAGTGGTTTAGTGGATTATTCTTCTTTCTTTGGTGTAGATGTTGGAGACAGCCTGCTTTTTGTCTTCTGCAGGTATAAGGATGCCTTGGTCTTGTTGCTGAGGGAAGTTCTGCATCGTGTCCAGTTTCGATACAGCCAAGCACAGTTGGAGGAGCTTGACGATGAAACGCTAGATGATGATGTAAGATCAGCCATGCATGTGTTTATTTATGACTGCTTGTTTAATCTATCACTTGTTTTCATAAGAATGAACCATACTGCCCCCTGGCTGACTCTGTCGCTGCCCTTGTGTTTGGTTTCTGTAGCAACAGACAGAGTGGCAGCGGTACTTGCGGCAGAGTCTAGAGGTGGTTGCCAAGGTGATGGAGTTACTTCCCTCGCATGCGTTCTCAACCCTGGTATGTCATCCCTTTGGTTGTCTTACAGTCTATTTGCCTGTGCATATAAGTACTGCTCAGTTACTGAGTGCGAGTGGTTTGAAGATCTTGCTGTGTTGTTGCCTGCTCAGTTCCCGCTGCTGCAGGAGAACCTGGATGTGTACCTGGGGCTGCGGCAGTTTATCATCACCACCGGCACGGGTGAGCGCCCTTGGTAACCTCAGAGAACCACATCCCATCTCAGGAATAAACTCAGTCAGCACCATAGCAGAATTCACATGTGCTCTTCTCATGTTGCTTCTCCTGATCTCCCCCTACAGGCCGGAGGTTGAATATCACAGCAGAGAATGACTGCCGGCGTTTGCACTGTGCCCTGCGTGACCTGAGCTCCCTGCTGCAGGCGGTGGGCCGCCTGGCCGAGTACTTCATTGGAGATGTTTTTGCCAACCGCTTCAGTGATGCCCTCACGGTGGTAGAAAGGTGAATGTGCTGGATGTGCACCTTCAGCCACACTGACACACTTCGTCATTTAAGGATGTTTAGCTTGCATGATGGTTGCTGATTCCTTCGTCCTCATCCTCTTGTATTTGTGTAATTGCTGAATTAGGAGCCTGATTTTAATTTTGTTCCCAGTATGTGTTGAGCTTTAAAGTGCTTTAGAGATTCTCCAAGTAAATTGTCCACAACTGCGGTTGGAAACCATGATCCTGGAGTGCTGATATCCAGCAGGATTTCTATCCTACCTGATGAATTACTATCTGCTTGAGATCAGTTGTGGTTCATCAGAGATCAGGTAGGATGGAAACCTGCTGGATACCGGCACTCCAGGATCAGGGCTGCCTACCTCTGGTCTAAGATGTAAATTGACAAGCACTTCAAAAACATCATGTTCTGTATTGCTGCATGAAGTTTTCCCCAAATGTATGACATTCTTCAGACTGAGCTTCCCTGTGTGCTAGAAAAAACTTAAGAGCCTAATAGATTAATTAAGAGCCATTAAGATCAATGAAGTTTTTGTTTGTCTGTTGGTCTGTTTTTGTGAAACACAAATCACAATGCTCACTGCATCTGTGAAGCTTGAGTGTTCTGGCCTGACGTCTCCACTTTCATGCTGTCTTCGGATGCAGGCTGGTGGAGGTAACCTGCTACGGTTCCCAGGTCAGCCTGTACGACGTGGAGACGGCCGTGCCATCTGTGCTCAAGCCTGACCTCATTGACGTGTGAGAGACCTGATCTTTTTGTTGTTTTTCCTCTCCTGCACATTAGGCTACATGTATACTTACTGCCATCTGCTGGCATTCCTGCCCCTAGGCACGCCCAGGCGCTTGCTGCCTTTCAGGCATATTGTCATTGGCTCGCACAGTTCTACAGCGAGGTCCAGAGGCAGAATCAAAGCCGATTCGTCAGCCTCATCACTTCAGCCATGGATGCCAGTGGTCCCTTGATCAGTGCCAAGGTATCCCAAAGCCCCGAGCGGTGTACAGGAGACTTATTCCCAAAATGTGTGTCAGCTGAAATGGAGTTTCCCAACAGTCAGGCCACGCTGTATCTCACCAGGTCCCAGAGAAGCTGTTGCTGTCGGCATGCCATCTTATGGTCTCAGTCGCCACCACTGTACGGCCCGTGTTCCTCGTGACCATTCCTGCAGTGCAAGACATCTTTGATCTGGTGACAGTCAGCCATGCTCGCAGACTCCCCCAAGAGGTCAGAGTGTGATTCCCGTCTGTTCACAGATGCCCCTTTGGACTCCTCTATATAAAAATACCAGAGGTGTAGTGAGCATCAGAGCTTACAGTGAGCCAGATGCCAAGCCCTAACCCTGTATCCCATGGCCTCTCCTCCAGGCCCAGGTGCTTGTGTGCAGAGCCCTGTCCAACATGCTACTTCTCCCATGGCCCAACCTGCCCGAGAGCGAGCAGCAGTGGGCCACACGCTCCACTAACCACGCCAGCCTGCTTGCCACCCTCACCCGCAACTATCGCCTGCTCCGGGGCACCACCAACCTGCAGCAGCGACGCCTAGAAGAGAGTGAGTTCAGCCCTGCGTGTCTGCAGTGCTAAGGCCATGGAGCTGTACAAACTAACAGCTGGTTTTACGAGTAAGAGCAATTCGTGCAGCTTGCTGGTGCTAGCTGTGCATGGCTGTCCTGAGGGTGTTTGGATCTGTGTGGCAGTGAAAGGAGACGTCCAGCAGACATTGAGGATCCTGAGGGACATCGTGGAGAGCATCTCAGGAGAGTCTACCAAGTCTCGCCAGATATGCTACCAGTCTCTGCAGGAGTCAGTGCAGGTGTCTCTCAGTCTCTTCCCCATATTCATCCACCAGTCAGGTGAGCGGCGTGAGCTTCTGTCTTCTCACGTATCTGCAGTGTCAGATAAAGGTCCCAGATGCCTTAATAGTGCCTCTCCTCCCCTCCACCGTGTCCCAGATGTGACAGACGACATGCTGAGCTTCTTCCTCACTCTGATCCAAGGCTTGAGGGTGCAGATGGGAGTGCCATTCACAGAACAGATCATTCAGACCTTCCTGAACATGTTCACCAGGTATGGCCCTAATCCTCAAAGTCATTTTCCAAGTTTTTTTTAAAATTCAGGCAGTAGTTCTTTGGAGAGGAAATGGCTTAACTCTTCTATTTGTGTTTATTAGGTTTAGATTTTAACTTTACCATTAGTATGGCGAGGAGATTTATCTCTGACTGTCAATGTGCATTTTTCAGTCTTGTACAGTAGTCATGCTATAAAACAGCTGGTCACATGATGGTGGATTACAGCTTTTGATTGGCTGCTCTGTTTCAACACAGAGAACAGCTTGCAGCCAGTATCCTGCAGGAGGGAAGCGCAGGAGGACGGGTGGTTGAGAAGTTTCTGAAGATCCTGCAGGTGGTGGTTCAGGAGCCTGGCCAGGCCTTTAAGCCGTTCCTGCCCAGCATCATCTGCCTGTGCTTGGAGCAGGTGTACCCAATTGTGGCTGAGGTCAGGAACTCAGCCGTGCCGCCCCTCATGCTGTGATAAATGAAGGGCAGTAGCGTGCACCTGTAGGCATCTTGATGATCTAATTTCCATCTGTGGTGTGTAACTGCTTGTCTCTCTACATACCCATAGCGCTCCTCCCCAGATGTGAAGGCAGAGATGTTTGAGCTGCTCTACCAGGTCTTGCACCATAACTGGAGGCATTTCTTTAAGACCTCCGTGCTGGCCAGTGTGCAAAGGGGCGTCTCTGAGGAGCCCATGGAGAATGAGGCGCAGTTCATCACGGCCATGCAGGTCAGGAAAGGGCAATGGCTGCCGTGCCACACCTGAGCAGTACACAGACTCCCTATTACATTGCCAGAAATTCACTTTGATTATACTGGTCATCAAGGGTTTACTTAGTTTGTCCCTCAATCCAATCAAAATAGGGTAATCTTACAGTATTTTTTGTGCTGAATTCATATATCTAATTGGAATTTCCCAATCACATAAGGGTTTTGAGTGACACACAATTAAACTTTACGTACTTAATTTAAACAGTTTACGTATATTTACAGTATATGTCCATGGTGGAAGTGACTTATCTGAAAGATGCAGGTGTGATTTTTCTGCTGTACTTGGCCTCGGAAACTATATACTACCCTACTAACCAGACCTACGGTTAATATTTATGCTATCGCTTGTGTATATAAAGCTTATTCTCATATATATCATAAGGTAATGCGCCGGCACACGCTTCCACGTTACCCGACCTGCAGAACTGTCGCAAACGTGGAAATGAGTTGCGTTGTGAACCTGTGGTCCATTACTTTTCCTCAAGGACCCAGATGTGTGTCACATTAGTTTGAAATTGAATTTGCGAACTGAAAATTTTCCAGGTAGGATAAATGCTGTTTCAAGTTATTGGAATTCAGATTCAAACTATTAAATTCAGATTCAGTTTTGTAATGCGATAACTGTAGATTCAAATTTACAAAATTTCTAGTGGCACATATATCAGCCCATACCAGTGCACCTGCCCACACTGCAGTAAGATGGACCAGATGCACGTTGTAGATACTTCCATTAGAGATGGTACAGTGTCGTTTGTTCTTGTCCGATCCTGATTCTGATATTAAAATTGAGTATCTGCAGATAGCAGTGCCAATCTGATATTTTCCCGTTTATCAACAACTAAGCATTAAATATTTGTAGATATTTGATATTTGTATCAATACATTTCAGTTAACATGGCAAACTGTCTGCATTTAGTGTTATACCTGCATTGTTTGAGTTTGCTTAGAATAGGAAAATATAACTGTAATGTTGTACAGGGAACATGATTTTTACAAGTCTGCTGCTTTGTTTTATTCAGTAACAACTTTAACATAAATGAACAGAAATATTTCTTAAAGTGCAAATTGTGTAGTCTGTTGCCAAATTAAATATAATAGTCAGTCATAAAAATATCACTGTATATCCCAAAAACCATTTTAGTGAAAAACTACTCAAGTCTCCAGTACAAAATATACAATGGAACGCACGCAAAACTTTAAGGAAGCAATTAAACAATTTAAGAAAACAAATCTGAAAATGTCTGTGTGTCCTTTTGGCAAAACCATTAACCCATAAGTCTATTACCAATTTCTAAATATACAGCACTGTACTGTACACTTTGCATGTCAAATTACCTTATTTACTACTGAGACCTTTTTATATAATATGCAAACCATCTAAATTATGCCCCTGTATGTACAAAGTTACTACTGTATGCACTGGGGGCACTATGTTTTGGACTTAAAATGCAAAATTAATGGCACTGAAACATCAAAAAATTACTCTAAGAAACATGAGATTCCATGGCCTCAAAGACAGCTAACATATGAGTGAGGCTGGTTGGCACGATGAAAATGTACATCATACCCAAGCCAAGAATTTTTTAATATTCGCAATCTATCGGCAAGCTCCAAAAATATTCCTCTATACTTCTTCATGGCCAACTCATGAATGACCAGACCGCGAATGTAAAATATGCAATTGTGTAGATGGTGCATTTCCACACAGTCAATGTGACAGTTCTGAAACGCATGCGTTGCTGAACAGCTAGCCATCATGTGACCTGTTTATGGTACGTCGCACTAAGGCTACAAGCATTTTTGCAGTTTTTCAGGCTATACGTATCTCTGATGGAAAAGTGGGTTGGTTTCCTACGCACCCTCCCCCAGTACTGATACTAGATATCAGATCGGTACCTTTTCTAACTTTCTTTCATACTGCTGCAGACATACTGTGGAGTTTTTGAGGTTTGGTTCTTGGTGTTTGGAATTTACTCACCACACCATACTTTGTCTCCAGGCTTTTGGTCAGTCCTTCCTGCAACCTGACATTCATATATTCAGGCAGAATCTGTCTTACCTGGAGTCTCTCAACAGCAAGCACAAGCTGTACCACAAGGTAAGCTGTCATTGCTGTAATCTTGGTTGGGAAACTATAGACAGCTGGTATGGTATGCCAGATGCTGCATTCCACAGGATGCTTACATCACTGAACACGCACTGTGCAGATGTGTGCATAACTTCATTCTATGTGCCGCTCTGTGTTCCCCCTGTAGAAACTGTTCCGTATCTCCATGTTGTTCCACTTCATCAACGTGCTGCTTCAAGTGTTGGTACACAAGGGCCACGATCTACTGCAAGATGAGATCGTGTTGGCCGTCTACAACATGGCCTCTGTGGACTTTGACAGCTTTTATTCAGCCTTCATGCCCGAGTTCCTCAGTAGCTGCCAAGGTGTCGATGCCAACCAGCGCAGTGTTCTTGGGCGCAACTTCAAGCTGGAGCGAGTGAGACACCCTTCTTCTGCCTAAACATGATGCTAAATATCACTGTTTCTCTTTAGGAATTTTGAGGTTAAGTGGTTTCTTTTAAAATTTGGCTAGTGAAAGATCAGGAATGGGTATGTTATTTACATATAAAATGCTAATCTAAAAGCCAGATCTGTATTTGTACTTAAACTTCCATTCCATTCTGTATTTTTAAATTGGCAACAAATAGAATTTGAATATAAACTGGTATTAATAAATAATACAATTATAATAAAATATAATGAAAAATTTATATTAAAATAATTTATAAAATATTCTTGGCAATAATTTTGATAGCCATGGTATTGTAAAAAAACATATTGTTCAGGGGAAATATTTCCTGTACACAGAGCCAGTAGCATCCTTGGGGATAAGAACATAAGAAATTTACAAACGAGAGGAGGCCATTCGGCCCATCAAGCCGATGTTTGAGGTTGGCGTTGGTGGCACGCCCAGCTATGTGTATGTGCGTCTGTGTGTGTGTGCGCGCGCTGCCCATAACATTCTGCACTGCTTTTCTCCATACAGGACCTGCCCTCATTTACCCAAAGTGTCCACAGGCTGGTCAATGACCTGCGCTACTACAGGCTGTGTAATGGCAGCTTGCCTCCAGGGACCGTCAAGCTATAGCAGCCTGCAGCCTTAGACTCTGTGCCATGGACACTGTCCCAGTCCTGCTGTAAACCAGCACCTTCAGCATATCCTTACATCCTGTTGGACTTTGGGCTCAGTGTTTTTGCTTCTATTTCTAATCTTCCTTGAGGTGTCCATTGCAAGTTCTTACGCAGCCAAACAGAAGACTGTCCAGTGGTTTATGATGTGGCCACAGAGCGTAAAGCTCAGTTTCAATTATGTATTTTTTTTTCTGCAGTCTGTCTCCAAAGGAGACACTTTCAGGCTGAAAATTAAGATCATTCCATTCAGATTCACAAGAAACCATGCTTAATTAATAAAGTGCTTTGAGTATACAGATTAGTTTTGTAAATGGATGCACCAGAGAAATTCACCAAGATTTGTTCAGTTTGTTGTTAATTTGCCTTTTGTCTTCAAGGTTTGTATTATGATTGTGATTTCGGACTTCATAGTTTTTATTTGAATGTGTTTCTCTTTTAAGCAGCGATGTTTGTACAGGTCACTTTTCGTACATTAAAGATGTTTTGTTAAAAATGTAATGCTTTTTGTTTTTAATGTGGATTATAAGTGAGTTGTGTGCTTTTCTTTATTAGAAAGCGCTAGCTGAGCTCTGCTGCTAAAAATGCCTAATCCCATCATGGTTACTTGCTGTGAGGGAAGCAAATGCCTCTTGTCAGTAGTTTCGTCTGATTGTTTTTTTTTTATCATCACTGTAGCAGTAGCCACAAAGGGAAGAGAGAGAGGGAACAATGGCCAGTGAGAGCGAAGGGACAGTGACCTTCGCCCCTCCGTACATCCCAGTGCAATTCATCTCCCTCTCAGTACAGCCTGAGGCCCCTGGGGTCAAAGTTGTAGCTAGTATGAAATATTAGCCAGCAGTTGGGGTTGGGTTGCTATATGGTGATACTAAGCACTGCTCTTTGTTGTTGGTTGTTTGTTGTTGGTTCTAACATTCCTGCCACCATGCTGTTGCATTATTTAAAAAAAAAAACCGTCAGAAGTGTCCTTAGGGGGACAAAGTTGCCAGTTTACTCACTTTTTTCCCCACTTCATGGCAAAGGGTTCAGTGAATCGGTTCATGGATGAGGGGGAGATGGGATCGTGCAAGCGACAGTGATGTTACTGGCTATCTGGCCAAAGTTAAGATAAGGAGAAAAGGCTCTTGAATATGCCGGTTATCCTGTCGGAGCGGCAAATTTTCTGTGGCTTTGGTTAAAACAAATAGTGATGCATACACACTCTGTTAATTACTAGTTTGTATGTTAATGCAGGAGAAATTGTTTGAGGCTTGGTTAAATTGTACTCAGTTTAATATATCTGAGAAAACCTGAAGTGAAGTTTTTTTTATTTGGACAGATTATAGTAACTTGGCAATAAAACCGTAAAACATTTGCTAAATAAACGTATTGTAAAATTCATCAATTTTCCATCTGCTTATCAATTAATGGTTTAAAAAAATTAATGGAATTTTGTATTTGAAACTGTGCACTGTATCAGCAGGCTTGCCAACTTTGGTCATAAGAACATAAGAAATTTACAAACGAGAGGTGGCCATTCGGTCCATCAAGTTCATTTGGGGAGAACTTATCTAATAGCTCAGAGTTGTTCAAATCTTATCTAGCTCTGTTCTAGTTTTAGTATTTGAACTAATATTGAAATAGCCATTTGGCTGAACAGCATCCAGACCTGTTAGAATCTTATACACCTGGATCATGTCCCCCCTTAGTCTCCTTTACTCGAGACTAAACAGATTCAGCTCAGCTAACCTCTCCTCATAAGACAGTCCTCTAAGACCAGGAATCATTCTTGTAGCCAGGTCAGCTGGCTGGAGTGAGATTTTCAATTCAAGACAACTCTACCACGGTTAGCCTCATATTTGATATTCAGTTTTCTGGCTTTAATAACTTTTAATGGAAGTAAGGTGGAGTGTGTTTAATGACAGAACACAGACAACGATGCACACCGATTATTTTTGCGCTTCAAACCATTTCGTGATTTGTGCAAAATCATGTTAATAGTTAATATAATAGGTCCTTTCAGGTGTAATGACATTGTGGTTTAGAATTTTGGGCTCATAGCAACTGTTGCACACCCCTTTATAGTTACTACACAACAACAATAGTCCCTGCCCTAAAAAAGGTCTACTCAGAGGTGGAAGTTTCAGGTCCAGAAAGTAAAAATCCTGACCAGGATTTTGTTTCAACCAGCCAGTTGAGTATAAAGAGTCACAGTCGTATAGTACTTAACAGGATGGTTGAAACAAAATCTTGGCCTGGATTTTTACTTTCTGGACCTGAAGCTTCCACCTCTGAGTAGAACTTTTTTTGGGCAGGGACTATTGTGTAGTTTAACAGCAACTCAGCATAGTATAGTGTGGTACTTTTCCTATGTATGGTGAAAAAGGCCTCCTCCCATGCTGCTCTTGTGGCCAATTCTAGAAAAGAAAAGACCAATGCATGCTCTTGGTGGTGCCGTGGATTAGCCTTTTAGGCATGTGCAGAAGATTCTAGAACCCATTGACTGAAGTTGCCCTCTTCTTGAGGAGTTTTATGTAGTGTATCCTCCTTTCTATGGCTACTCGGGATCACCATACATCTTCTCAAGTTTATACAGGTTGTATATTGCCTTTGTGCACAGTATGCTTGCTTCTGTTTCTGGAAAATCCTTAGGTTAGTCCTGTGTAGCCCACGATTTCGTTATACATGTTTCAAACTCTTGTGTCCCATCTCTGGTATGGGAGAACTATAAAACTGATGCTGGTAGCATGTGTAGAAGTGCATCTATGATGATTATAAAAATGAAAGACATTAGAAACATTAGAATGTTTCTAATGTTTCATGGTTGTATTAACATTGTTCTCATTGATTCAGTTCCAATGAGACCTTTGTTCCTTCTGTGGAATGGAATCCTCATCTGCTGACAACAGCAATGTTATTGAATGGGTGAGTAAAATTAATTTTAATCTATAATTTGGAAGAAAACTTAATCTTTACTGGAGGAGAAATTATCATTCCCCAGAAACAACACAGTGTTAACTAAATTACAACTGCTTTAACCCTTTTAAGAGTTAACAGTTTCATGGCCTCTTGCTGATTTCTTTAAGAAAAATAATTAAAAAAAACAAGTGACAAGTCTTTGCCATTTTGCAGATCTACCTGAGAAAATGCATTGATGAACACAGATAATGTAGGTTTCACAATATTCTGAATGTTTGTCTAACAACCAAGGCTAACTTGGATGTTCGGAAAACAGAGCAGCTAATTGTTCTTTTCTCAACAGACTGAATGTGAGAGCTGTAAAAGATGGTACCACCGACTATGTATCAATATGGAGCAAGAAGAGGTGACAAGCAAATGGCACTACACATTCTGCAATTAGCATCTCCCAGGCAGATAGGCACTTAAATTCAATTCAATTCAATTCTATTTATATAGCACTTTTAACAACAGTCATTGTCACAAAGCACTTTACATATAACCGGCCCGAACCCCCACCAAGCA
>JAODLD010000051.1:5250429-5287280 GCA_026781065.1 Mormyrops boulengeri | reverse complement strand
ATGTACAAGAAGTAGTCAAAATAATGGAAACATTTTATGAAACAGAACTTTTTTTCAGCTATAAAATAAGTCTTACAATCAGCAGCAGGATGACCTTATGAAGTCTTTGATGTTGAGATATTGTTAGATGTTTACATTTTATCTACCACTTGTATATATGAATGAGGTTGTAAATCCTAAACAATATTCTCGTTCTTAATTAAACTTCATGAAGATTTTTCTAACATCAATAGGAAAATGAATCCAATAGGAAGGCTATGAAATGAGATGCCAATCTGATCGCTTGGTCATAGTCTCAGCACTGGCTAAACAATGAGTTTGCCAACAAATTGAACAGAATAGATTTTTTTCTAAAATGTCAGTTATTCTAGCTGAACTGTAATGGCTAAAATAGATGCAGACAGCGTTTGACAGTGTAATGTAGAGCACCGACCATGTTTCCATTGGATAGCAAAACCAAACTGATTGAGATGTAAATTTTTGTGGACACAGTAGTGGGTGTGTCAAAAGGTTATTTGGTGTGTCTAAAGGTGGGCATGTGGACAGAAAGAGTGAGCCAAAGTAGGTGGAACCATGCATGTAATTTCGTTTGCACTTTCTGAAAATATGGCAGTAAGTGTAAACAAGCAAAGGAAATGTATTACGTTATGTGAACAAATATAAAACAGGCATGTAGTTATATATATCTCTTAATCTTAGTAATTACCTAACCAATATGTCTGGTAAATATTTTGTCCCTTTCTGAAGTGACGTTTATTGAACGCATTTTCGGCCAACAGAAATAACCTTTGGCACGCCTGCTTGTGCACTTCACCTTTCGACACGCCCAGTACTCCAGCCCGCAGAGACTTGTACCTCTTTTCCACTGCCACTACAAATCAAGCCGTACCCATACCATGAACTGACAGTTTTCCATTGCAAAGTATGTGAGCCGACCCGTACCCATGCTGACTTGGCCCTGCTTACTAGCAGGGCTGAAAGCGTGACCAAACCGGGCTGGTTGCATCACCACCCAATCTGATTGGTTGAAATGCACAGAGATCCAGTGCCTGTGTCGATATACATAGATTATGTAAAAGGAAAAAGGGCATATTCTATGTATTATTCATTATTAGTAGTATTGCACATTGCAATGATTTGATGGATTCCTGATAACTTGGAACTTGAAAATTTCGACCCTCCTACTTAAAAAAAAAAAAAAAAAAGTACTACAGAACAGCTGAATGGAATGGATTCCTTCTGCAAATTTACACAAGCTAATGCTAATTTCGCTAGTGTTTGATGCTGTTAACAAAACATAGTGATTCTCACAGACATGCTCACAGAATTTAGCACTAGTAAATCAAAACGTATACCATGTGAACAGTAAATAAGCTTCTCTTCAGTTTTACGTCACTGTTACTCTCCAAACGCAGTAACGTCTTTACCTGCTTCCTAATTCTTTTGTTTTCTTCAGACCCTCCAGGTACTTCAGGATGGTTAGGAAGAAGACTGTACGTCCCATTGCAGAGCTGGCTCGCAAAGTCCGAGAGTACCGTGCTCTGAAAGAACGACCTCGCGACTCGCAGAAGTATGCCCTGGACTATGACACCATGACACGGCCATACTCAGGCAGGAAGCTGCCTGTCCTGGCCTGGCAGGACGTGAAGCGCGAGAGTCGCCTGTTCTCCCTGCTGAGCAGCTTGCGACTCTTTGGGGTTGGCCGTCTCTTCACCCGCAAGTCCTGGCTGTTGGAGCACGATGAACCTTGCTATTGGAGGATCACCAAGGTCAAGGCGGACTACACTGCCCAGGTACGTATGTGTGAAGCTGTTTTTACTCTCTTCACTCATCAGAATTGCAGGATGTATTTGTTTGTGTAAAAATATCTTTGTTTCACATTTCTCAATAAGAATATGGACCATGGGAAGGCCTGGGGCATCCTGACCTTCAAAGGTGAGACTAATCTGACTTTATAACAAAGTATTTTTTAGTTTTTTGTTTATGTCCCAATAGGATTTAATCATCCACCCATCAACTGCTCTAATTGTCCCGCTCGGGGTTGCTGTAGGATGCATACATGGCCACTGCAGTGTTCCCGTGGTTTACAAGATATTTGAAATCCTGGATTTATGTAGATTATGCATTTATTGCATGCATAGAACCAGTTATTTTTATGATGTACCATAATGATCTGATCATTTTAATGCTGCTTTCCAGTAGCTCTAAATTTGTTTATTAATGAGTATTAGTAAGTATTAATATTTACTTTAGGTAGGTTGAGCTGGTTGATTTATTCTCATATACAATGTAAGATTTTTCCAAAAGGCTACTTAAAACTTGCCTGAAGATTAATTCTTGCCTTGATTTTCCAGGGAAGGAGGAGAGGGAGGTGAAGGAGGTGGACAAAGTGATGTACCATGACTGGCGCTTGGTGCCAAAACACCAGGAGGAGGAGTTCACACGCTTTGTTCCTGTAGCTGATTCAGCACCACGCTTCGTGCCATACCCCCCCCTCCTTCGTGCCATGATCCTGGCAGAAAGACGCAAAGAGCATCAGCCACTAGACAAGGAGCCCGTGATTGACATGCAGAAAACTGTACCACTTAAGAAGGACTTTTTCCTGAGACTGCAGCAGGAGCAGCAAAGTATGGGGACCTCGGTGTGAGGCAGAGCACAGAGTTGTGTGTTGGCTCCTACTGGAGGAGAGAAGAACAGGCCAGCAGTGAAACTGTACATGTGTCCTGCAATATGCTCTGTCAGGAATGGAAATAACTTTTGTTTGTAATTTATCATCTGATTCAGAGAATAATTTGTCAGAAAATGTGTGTTTGTGTGTGTTAAACATTTCAATATAATACGTATTGGCCACGTTTCTGATTTGTCATTAACAAATGTATGAGTGTTTCACGCATATGTCTGTGATTAAAACGTGCCTCGTTCATAAGTGTTGGGAGGTTCTTTCGGTTTTTTTTTTTATTACCCACTCTATCAAGGGTGGAGACTGTTTATAGGTAGGAATGGGGTTTCAAATGTTACAGTTCTGTATTAATATAGATTTTTACTGTGGACTTAATTGCTTGCTTTTGTAGCCGTAGTCCGCTGGCACGTATGTGTACGTCAGACTCGCGGGGGCACGCACCGCACGAGGCACATGCGCGAGCAGAAATCCTCCACCCTCGCGCTGTTGCCGTGGGTGACACGATCCGTCTGACGCCATCATGATTTGTTTCGTGCTGACTGTATTTGCTAACATTTTCCAGACCGGTAAGTGCAATATATTTCACCTGCACTTTAGCTTAAGTTTAGTGCCACTGTCCTGCAGCTTGTTAAGACGCTAGCGAAGCAGTCAACGCCAACAGAACATGCATGCGGGAGGCACGGATCTGCGCTTCTGTGAAATCCGCTTTGCCAAAAGTCCCGGCTGCTGGCTGATAGGCAGGCCCATCATTCACGCCATCGTTTTATAAAATGAGCATTACTGCCAGGCTATTCTTAGCTGCAGCTGTTCCTGTTGGTTTAATGTAAACCTGCGATGGGCACCAAACGGTCTGTGTCCGAACAACGGGGACATCCGGAGCCGTCTGCTAAGCGCGGCCGGGCCGCCCGAGCCGGTGAGCCGAGCTGGCAGTCCTGTGGGAAGATATTATATTTACTGGAAACTGCGACATAAAGTTTAGGGTTCAAAAAGAATGTTTCCATTGTCAAAGAATGTAAAACCGTAGGACGCAGTAGGATGGAGTGACAGCGGCGGCTGCGCGTGATTCTTACAGTAACTGGACTGCAAAATGCAGCACTGCATCTGTGGAAAAATAAAATGTCGCTTTTCCTTTGGCTTATTGGAGGTATGACTTGTACGACACTGTCGTAGCACCAGAGAGCTTTTAAAGCGGATAATACTCTTGCTCGCTGTATCTAACAGCTTCCTAAAGCCGACGTGACAAAATGATCAGGCAGCTTTTGCATTAGGTAACACTGAACCCCATTTTACTTGCAAAGCGTAAACGGTCCGTTTTATGTGTGTGTGCGTGCAACGTGCAGCCGTTAAGCATGGTCTACTCCGGCCACGTGTTGTAAGGGTGTGTCTGTTTGTGGCAGCCTGGACCGGGGTCTATGAGCGAACCTTCATCGCTGTGAAACCCGACGGCGTACACAGACGCTTGGTGGGTGAGATCATTCGGCGGTTTGAGCAAAAGGGCTTCCACTTGGTTGGGATGAAGTTAGTGCAGGTGAGTTCATGAACAAAAACTTACCGTCTTTAATAAAAAACCTCATAGCTAATTCCTTTTGAGTATTGCTGTTGTTCCAGATTTGTTGCAGCTTTTATTTTGACAGCCTTCAGAGCCCCTTCTGAAGGAGCATTACTGGGACCTGAGGCAGAAACCCTTCTTCAGTCGACTGATAGAGTACATGCGCTCTGGACCTGTGGTTGCCATGGTGAGGCATGCTCTTTTTAATGACATTCTTTTGAAAATGATGTAAAAATTATGTAGTCTTTTGTCGTAAGGTAAAAGATACAAGACCGTGCTTGCCCATTCAGCCAGACTCAGAAACAGCCTCTACCTCAGTTGGGCTGGCCGATATGGCAAAATATTTTATCATGAAGATTTTTTTCATGTTGGTCGATTTCAGTACTTATCATGATATAATTCAGGTATTTTTTTTCTGTACTTTAAGGCTCAGTTTATGCTCAAAATTCCCTTATAATTGCCCTTAAACAGATTCAGAACATGAAAAAATGGATTTTACTGCAGACAAATCTAATTATAATGAATAAAACGTACAAAAAACATGTCATAAGCCGTGACACTGGAAAACTCATGACAGTGTGATTTATTAAGTTAAGAACAGGTTTGACATTTATGGCACAGTTGGGATTAAATAAAGCGACTGTACTGGCAGCATATAGATGCTTATTTACAGTGCCCTCCATAATGTTTGGGACAAAGTCACATTTTCCTTGATTTACCCCTCTGTTCCAGTTTGAAATTTCAAATCAAACACGTCAGATATGATTAAAGTGCACATCTAGAGTTTACTATAAAACCATTTCTGTTGTGTTTAGGCCAGGTGGCCAGGTCATTTAATGTGACACTCTATCATTCTTCCTTGTAGGTGGCTTAACATGTCCAAAATTTTGACTGGTACTGTACCCATATGATATTCATAAGGTATCGAAGTGTATGGGACAGAATGTAACCTGTTATGCGATGTATTGCAAAGTCTGTCAAGCAACTGTTGGTGGTAACACTAGCAACTTACCAAATGAACTGTGTCTGATCAACAACCATTTTAATACTGAAATACCTTGGCGTGAAGGACAAAATATTGTGAATTAATATTAAGCTTGTTTCTCGTGCAATAGAATGTTTGAGAAGTTTCTCTTTGAATACTTAAACACTGAGTATTTTAGGTAGGTTTATAGAACTTAAAATATTTTAGAAAGGAATCAGTTTTAGAAAGGAATCAGTGTTAAAGTTGTTGGCAGATCTGTTTTTAACTTCATAACCCCAGTTGCTTCAGGCATGAAAAAAATAAATGAATAAAGTATCACTTTTCTGATTTATACATTGTGTGACAAACATTGTGCGTGCACAGGTGTGGCAGGGCCTGGACGTAGTGAAGACGGCCCGCAGGATGCTAGGAGAGACTGACCCTGCTGACTCCCTCCCAGGGACCATCAGAGGGGACTTCTGCATGGAGGTGGGCAGGTATGTGGTGCATGGCATGTGGGGGGGGGGGGGGTTATGAAGGAAGCCTCCCTTCAGTAAGGAGACCTAAGCGCTACAGCCATTCGGCGCTATCAGTCACTGACACGTCTGACCAGCTTACCATTACTTATTAGCCTTACTGAGAGTTAAATCAAAGTGACTGAGAGGAGTAGTTGACTCACCTACCATGGGTTGGAACCCTTCTTATCAAGGGACCAAAGAAGTTATAGGGAGAGATGGCAGTCGGTTAGGGTTACGCTTTGGGATGTGGGTCGAGGGATGGGTTACTAGGGTCAGACACGCAGGAGGAAGAGCGGGAATTGACAGTAGGGCTTTAATGTGTTCTCTGCAGGAACGTGATCCATGGCAGCGACTCTGTGAAGATGGCACAGAGGGAGATATCACTCTGGTTCAACCCAGATGAGCTGATCTGCTGGGAAAACAGCAGCCAGCCCTGGAGGTACCAGTGAAGAGCACAGCAGCTAGCTGCTGGCAAACACGTTGCGGGCTCCTGTGTCCATCGTTACACACTGGCAGGACTTGTTTTGATATCTACGGCTATCTGACTGTTTACCGCTGTTCTGCTGGGTGGTCCCAGTGCCTGCTATGAAGCATATCCTTGCTATTGTAATCTGTGGTCATCTGTGATGAGTTTGTATTGAGGCGGATGCTCTGAATGGATGCTCACGTTCACAGAATCACTTCTTTGCCACTTCATATTTATATGACCTTGGTTTCATTTTTGTTAAATGTAGTGTCAGCTGTAAAGACTGAAATTGGTGTCTTTTACAGACCTGTGATAGTTTGATATTTTGGAAGATGAGTCCCCTTATTGCCCAGTTTGGCTTTATTTATTGACACATTATTTTTAAACATGCACTTATTTTAGCTGAGATGCACTGCTTCAAGTGTGAAATGCATCAAAATGTAAAGAATTCATTTTCAATTGAGATATTCCTACTTCAGCTTTATTGCTGTGGTTTAGTACAACTACGCTGAGTAGAGAGAAATATAAAAACATACCACTGCAGAATATAAAGTATGATTTATCTTATGTCGTTTGAGGACCTTTAAACCCAATACTCTCAAATATATACATTTTGTTTTGCCACTGCATGGAAAATCTGATTCTCATGACCAAGAAGCTCATTATGAATAAAACACATTGACCTAAGTAGTTTGTCTAGGTTTTTGTGCCTACTTGCAAATGTCACAGTGAAGCATAAAATGCTGCTCAAACAAATGTGTTGGGAACCTGAACACACACATACGCACACATTACTTTGTGTTCCTTGCACATCTTTAATACTTACAGACAGCAGTTTATGTGTAAAGGTACATAGCATGGGGGAAGGGAGGATCATAAATTGGGGGGGGGGGGAGGCTTTACTGTAAATTTACAGGAGCCTGGCCTCTGAATCCTGCTGCTTTTCAGTGCTTACATGGGGACTGCAGAGGACGTGGTAAGATGACTTCAACCAGTCAGCTCACAGCTTACTAACAGCCACAGCAAAGGGATCCTGCTGGCCAATCTGTTTCTGGTTTATGAGATTAAATCACAACAGGGATCACATACTGGCCACAATGTTATAGCAGGTGGCACTGTAGATCTGTTGATGGACAACTGCTTTGATTGCAATTTGGTTTGATGATCTGCATTTAGTCTTAAGTGCAGTCCTGTAAAATTTGTACAATGGCTGTCCTTCCAGTAGAGAACATGTGTAAAGGGTAATCCCTCTTCCAAAGTGAAAGGCCTAGCCCCATAAAAGTAAAAAAAAAAAAAACATCCTTCCTGCTTTCTCGCAATGAATCCATAGCTGTTTATGTTACTTCCACAAGCGTCTGCTAGCTGTGTTATTGTTTACACATGTGCTCTCATGAATACTGTCATCTTATTTACAATCTACCCTTTGGCCTAAATGCTGACTATGTACAGCACCATTTATGTACCAGTATTTCTGTGTTTCATCCCCAGGGCTCTGTTCACTGCATGAAAAACCAAGCCCCACACGCACCTGCACATTTATTTCACACTTTATATATTACAGGTTATTAGTGTTGCTTTTTATATTTAGTTTGGAGCGGTGTGTCACCAACAAACCCCAAACTGCCTAATGTGGCGGTTTTGACTCCCAAAGTGGCGTGTAACTTGCCATTCCACTATGCCCACTGGGCTGCCACACCTGCACATTATCCAGAGTGCCATGTTCATATGTACAGTTAGCTTGATTGTTATATTCTTTGAACTCAGCCCCATGTCATGTGACCACTAGTAAGCAGTGAGCAGTATAACCAGGTCATGGGTCAGAAAGGTTACGTTTATAATATATTTGAATAGTTGAGAGCAAAAAGGGGATTTATGATATGGGTCTTAAATTCAGCTGTAGCCATTAGAGGAGGACAGTTGTCATTCTGGGACATAAGACACCTGCCACACGATGATATGGCTCCTCTCTGCTTTGGACAGTCCTGGCTTAATCTGTGGCGCTCTCGAAGAACCTTCCTCTGTTTCCTCGTCCTCTCCATCCCCTGCAGGTGCACGGGAATGGTGAACACACGTCAGACTTAACGGAAAGAGCAGCACATACTCGTAAAATGGCATAAAATGAGGCTTCATGAAGTGGTGCTCGGTGGCTATCGGGCGTCCCCTCAGGTCTTACCGATGCGGAAGTCAATGTAGCCCTCCCCGCCACTTAGAACCAGCACATTGTTGACACTCTGGGCCTCCGCCTCTGGGGCAGCTGTCGAGCTGGGGTTCTCGGACGGGCTGTCCAGCACGCTGCCGTTCAGCGTGGCCAACACGTTTCCTGAAGAGTTCAGGTGAGACGCACAGTCAGATTTAAGCTTGAAATGACTTCCTCCATCTCTTTATAAGGTGGATGTCTATGCACTCTGGTTTGACATATGAGGCAGAGGTGCTGTAGGACTCACCTGGCACAGAGACAAAGAACTTGACGGCGTCGCGATGGCCGTGGAAGCAGAGCTGCGCCTGGGCCATGGAGCAGTAGGGGATGAAGCTGCCACTGTTCTTGTCTGAGCCGTCGTCAGCGTACACGTGGATGACCCCCCCGCTGGAGGTTGGAGACACCTTGTTGGCTGAGGGGCGACAGTGGAGCTGTGGTCAGCAAGGGGACAGAGAGCCTGCACTTTTTAATTTCCACATGTCTGGTACCGATAGAAGGACTAGACCTGTATGCAGATGGGCTATTTACATTTCAAACAGCTTTGCCCCTCGGTCTGCATTTATTTCAAACCAGCAGTCTGTGGAACTTACAGCCGATTATAAATCAGAGGGGTTCCCTATCACTGCAACTCGTCCATGCCCTCAGCAAAACATTCTATTAAGATTATTAGGGAACATGTGGAGGTGAGAAAGCTGGCAAATGAGGATGAGAAACACACATGAAAAGCGGCCAATCAGAAAAGGACATTTGAATACGCATGTGGAAAGCAGCCAATCGGAAAAAGGGGGTTGGATAAAGCTTCGACTTACCCCTCAAACCTAGGAGCTGCCCTCGGTGCAGGACGACAGCTTCAGGAAGAAGGAGGGAAGGGTACGGATGCCAGGGATAGAGAGTTTGAAGGGTGAAGGGAGGCAAAGGAACGATCACCGGAAAAAGGGAGATGGAAAATAACACAGAGAAGGAAAACGCATTTGTTAAAGGGGGGGTTCAACAAAACAGCTGAAGTGGGCCAAACTGGTGACTGCAGAGCCTGTGAAACTTGAAGCTTTTTATGATGTTCATTTATTGTCCAAGAGGCCCCTGTGCGTCTGATGCACACTACAGGAAAACTCACTTTCAGTCAGCGGGATGGAAATGATGACACCATTGCCTGTCCCCACCCACAGCCGGTTTCCTCCAATCAGGAGAGCAGTGATTCGGACGAATGAGAAGCCCAGCTTGCCAGTACCTGCCAAACAAGAGCAAAGAAAGGAATCAGAATCAGAGTCCGGTTTATTTGGACAAGTACGTTCACACGCGCAGGGAATTTGTCTATAGTTGTCAGTGTTCACATACATACAGTGGGTACAGACACAGTTAAGGGTTAACTGCCTGAGAAAAATGCAGATCACTCTTCTGCTTGGCTTGGGCGGTATCTATATTTTCATAGCATCATACTTTCAAGATATTTCACCCCTGTATACAGAATACGATGGTATTTTAATAAAAGTAAATCATGTAGGTTTCTGTAAACTCCGGAATCAGAGATAGCCTAACTTAAGTGAGGCTCCAGTCACTGCGAACGCTGTGCACTGCATCGCCTCAATACAGCATCTCTGTATCAGTTTAACAGAAAAAGAAGCATCTGTATTTGTATTTTATTTTTAAATAATACTTTCAGGGTTTCTAAATACCGGAGTATAGCATCATTTCGGCATACTGCCCAAGCCTTGCTCCTGGGTTAAATGCCCGTCTCCTTACCTAACATCTTGCTGACGTAGGGCTCAATGTCCACATCCTGCAGGTGCTGGTGAGTGAGAGCGTGGTACAGCCTCAGTGTGGAGTCCAGGCGGATGGAGACCCACACGCCATCTCCAATCCACGCCAGCTGCCGTACCTGGCTCTCCCTGCGTGGATGGGCTTCGAACGACTTCTGAAGACGTAAAGTAGGGCCAGGGTGAGTAAGCTGGCATACATAGACACTCCACAAGAGCAAAACGACTACTGCTATTTTATGTTGCTGCTTCACCTCAATCTGCATCGTCTTGGGCTGGATGACATGGATCTTATTCTTGTAGCCACACCACACCCTGTCATGCACCACGGCCATGCAGCGGATGGAGTGATGCGGCCGGCCCAGGTCCATCAGATGGTAGTTGCTCAGGTCCCACTGGCCATCTATACACACAGACACACACAGGCACACACAGAGTGACAGACACACAAAGAGAGACACACATGCATACACGCAGAAATTGACCACCATTTCAGGGACCCTACGGCCCACCGTGCCACCGTGC
The DNA here is from genome assembly GCA_026781065.1 of Mormyrops boulengeri. Classification (NCBI taxonomy): domain Eukaryota; kingdom Metazoa; phylum Chordata; class Actinopteri; order Osteoglossiformes; family Mormyridae; genus Mormyrops; species Mormyrops boulengeri. The sequence continues at coordinate 5,276,627 of JAODLD010000051.1, read as the reverse complement.
TGGTGTGCAGGGACCCTACAGCCCACCGTGCTGGTGTGCAGGGATCCTACGGCCCACCATGTGGGTGTGCAGGGACCCTACGGCCCACCGTGCTGGTGTGCAGGGTCCCTACGGCCCACCGTGCTGGTGTGCAGGGACCCTACGGCCCACCATGTGGGTGTGCAGGGACCCTACGGCCCACCGTGCCACCGTGCTGGTGTGCAGGGACCCTACATCCCACCGTGCTGGTGTGCAGGGACCCTACGGCCCACCGTGCACTTGTTCTCTTACCTTTAGCTCTGTGGAAAATGGCCAGAGTCCCATCTGCCAGGGCCACCAGCACCCTGCCCTTCACATGGCTGTAGCACAAGGTCAAGCAGGGTTAGGGTTAGAACTATGAGAAGCAGCATTCTCATTTACAAACAGAACAGCTCAGAACACATCTGATTAAGATAGACTCACACTATACTGAGAACGGAGTCTTTCAGCTTTATGGAGTGAAGGCATCTCTTCCAGCTGGACACTGCTGAGTGCACATAGAGCCTAAAGAAACAGACATGGTGCATCACAGACACTTAACCCAAACAACAGACCCAAGACGACCAGGACAGAACCAAGCGAGTGAGCAGAACATGAATACAGGAGGATGGCTGTTTCTAAGACGCTGGAATCACGTCTGGCACCGACAATCACACCACCAAACCGTGTAGATCAGACGTCTCCGATGCTCAGCCTTTCTGATGCTCAGCCACACAGTGAGTGAGGCTTCTGCCCCCATCCGCACACTGAGAATCCATGCCTAATCTACTGGTACTCCTAATGACGTGTGAGTGTGTGCAAGCGAGTACAGGAGACGGCGCGCCGTTGATACGAACCAGCCATTCTGAGCTCCCAGCCACATGGTGGGCGCTGTGCTATTGGCCCCTGTGGCGTCATCCCCGTCCTCGGGAGGGACTTGGCCTGTGGATGAACTGTCCTCCATGGGGGGTCCAGCAGCCCTGCTGGGAGTCGGGACACAGTTGATGGACACTCACCTCAACATGGTCACACTGTTCTGTGCACTCTGAGGGCATGGAACTGAGGACCCACCTTCCCAGTGGGGGCCCGGCCGTGCTAGGCAGGGGGTCGGTGAAGACGTGCTCCATAAAGGGCCCAGGGGGGGCTGATCCCTCTGCTGCCACACTAGCTGCAGCCTCAGAGACCTCTGTGGCTTCCGTGGCCTCCTCAGCTGACTGAGACGGATTCAGCGTGGCGGATGGCCCTGAACACACACCTGTGCTTAATGACTTATGTGTGACAGTGTGGCGGATGGACCTGAACAGACACCTGTGGTCAGTGGTGCATGTGTAACAGTGTGGCAGATGGGCCTGAACACACACATAGGTGTGACGGTGCGTAGGTGTGATCATGCATATGTGTTAAAGTGCATATGTGTGACAGCGCATAGCTGTTACAGTACATAGGTGTGACAGTGCATAGCTGTTACAGTACATAGGTGTGACAGTGCAAATGTGTGACAATATGTAGGTGTGACAGCTCGTACCCTGGTTCCGGTCCACCACGGGGGTGTCGGTGCGTGAGGAGCAGCTGCTCTGGTCCACATTGCAGTTGGCAGCACAGCCCACCAGTGTGATCCCGGCCAGGACACCCTCCACAGCCCCTGCATCCTGCGAGTCACCCCCCTCCCCAGCCTCCAGGAAGATCTCCCCCGCGGGATAGTCACTCTCGCTGGCCGCTGGGGGGGGGAAGGTCACTGGTGGTTAGGGGTGTGAATGCTTACGCGTGCTGATGTATCTGTCAGAGATGTCATTCTGGAAGCGCTCACCGGGCACACTGGAGATGCACAGCACATGGGCATTGCACACATTAAACTGGTCCACCAGTGAACCAGGCTGATTGGCGTCGATGATCACAACCTTGCTGGCCGAGTGGGTGCTGGTGAGGATCCAGACTCTGCTGCACATGGCATCGATCTCATGCAGCTCCTTAGAATGTAGAAAGTCAGGCGGGGAGAGTCACACGCACCCACACACATATACGAATGCATACACAATCATAGCTGAGAATGAACCACATCATATCACATCACATCACAATCATAGCTTAGAATGGTGGTTTTTCAGGATGGGGTTTCAGTACCTTCTTTTTCTCAGGGGAGCTGTGATTACTCTTGCTCTCTTCACCATCAGTCTTCACGGTCAGAGGGTCCGAACCACTGATAGGCAGAACTTCCTGTGCGGCAATCTTCCAGCCAGCAAGGTCCACCCCAGCTGCACACCACAGCTAAAGATCCAAGATGTGACAAAGGAACTCAGATGTCATACAGCCATACCACAATGACTTCCAATCTCTCTGTAACCCCAGGACAAAGCAAAATTGGGAGGTCACAGCAATGGGACTCGGCTCTGGAGAGTGTCTACCTTCCTGTTGGGATCTCTCTCCACCAGGGGGCGACAGTACACAGGGACAGGGACATTCTTCATGCGGTTGTCCTCTTTGTCATTCGGGCTGACCTGAAGGGCAGACAGAGTGAAACACAGATCACACCAGCATGTTTCAATAACCCAGGGATAACAGGGACAGAGGTCAGCATGTGCCATCACACACCAAGCTGACGTCATAGGAATTTGGTTCTGAAAAGCAATTTGAATATTCCAACTTTTCAAGGGTTTCCAAGAAGCGAACAGAACAGATGATGTGAGACAGAGTTCAGACACTTATACGGTAAGAGAACTGACACAGGGGTCAGGGCCATGTTTAAAGCAACAGTACATGTCTCGTTTAATAGACAGGGGAGGTAGGAGGATTTGGACCGGGTCACAATACATGCATTTGTATTGTGGGGTCTGAAGAGTGTGCGGGTGCAGGGGGTGGGGGGTGCACCAGTGCATGCTGCGACTCCACATGCCTCACTTGCCTGGTGTTTTTTCCCATCTTGTGATAGCTCCAGCAGAGGCCCAGTCTGCGGGAGATTAATGTTAGAGGGAAGGAAACACATGTGCTTATGGGCAAAGAGGTCAACAGGGATCTATAGAGGTTAACATGATGGGCAAACATGGATCAAACACACCAACAGAGACTTACAGAGTTTAACATGATAGGCAAACACAGGCCAAACACGCCAACAGATACCTATAGAGGTTAACATGATGGGCAAGCAGAGGCAAAACACGCTAAGAGAGACCTACAGAGGTCAACATGGTGGGCAAACATGGATCAAACATGCCAACAGAGACTTACAGAGGTTAACATGATGGGCAAACACAGGCCAAACACCCCACTAGGGACCTACAGAGTTTAACATGATGAGCAAACATAAGTCAAACACGCCAACAGACACGTACAGAGGTTAAAATGATGGGCAAACAGAGGCAAAACACGCCAGCAGAGACACACAGAGGTTAACATGATGGGAAAACACAGGTCAAACACGGCAACAGCAACCTACAGAGGTCAACATTATAGGCAAACACAGGCCAAACATGCCAAGAGAGACCTACAGAGGTTAAGATGATAGGCAAAAATGGACCAAATACGGCAACAGAAGCCTACCAAGGATAACATCATGTGCAAAAACGGACCAAACATGCCAAAAGACACCTGCAGGCAACAGCAACCTACAGAGGATAACATAATAGGCAAACACAGGCCAACCACTTCAAGAGTGACCTCCAGAGGTTAACATGATAGGCAAAAATGGCCCAAACACACCAGAGACCTACAGAAATTAACATTATAGGCAAACACAAGCCAAACACGCGAACTGCGGCCTACAGAGGTTAACATGATAGCCAAACTTGGGCCAAACACACAAAGAGAGACCTACAGAGGTTAACATGATGGGCAAATGTGACTCAAACACACCAACAGTGACCTACATGACCTACATGGTCAGCAGGGGTCAAAATGGACCAGAGGCGGCGGTTCTTATACACTGCAGTTACACTAGGATAGTCTTAACAGAAAACTGCCTCACACTGAAGTGTGGCCATGACACTAGTGCCCTCAGCCCAACCACCACTATTCACACATCACCTTTAATACAAATAGTCTGCCATTAAGATTAAGGACTCCTTACAGGCACAGCTGTTTACTGACTTACTGAAACCCACACGATGCCTATTCTTTTACGTAAATTAAACTGTTCTAAATTTCATGCATTTGGACTGTTTTATGTCCAGAACCATTGTGACTGTGACCATGATATGCATTTGGAAAATGGATAAAAGGACGGTATTAACAGCTTATAACCACTGTCCTATGAAATACATATCTACATGTTTCATGGTTTAAATTGGAAATGAGTACTATAATTATTCCAGGTAAAACTGCTGTAAGACAGCACAGGTAAAAAGAGGTGCTGGTCATGTTATGTTTTATCAGCTAAACGCTATGTGCCACTGCATCCCGGTGTAAAGCTAACAAGAATCAACAGAGGGTGGCATGGATGTAACATGTGGAGGTACCTGTTTGAAGCGGGATGGGACACTCCAGCCACAGGTGTGTCTGATCCCATCTTCGCGCACGTGCTCTCGGACGTGGCGGTACTGCTCCCGTCTCTGCTCCCGTCGGGCAGACAGTATGCAATCGCTGGAGACAGACACAGTCGTGTTACAACCACCAGCCGATTCACACACAGTATATTCCTCTGTGAATACAGCTGACCCATACACAATACAGCCGATCCACACGCAGTACAGCCCATCTACACGCAGTACAGCCCATCCACGTGCAGTACAGCAAATCGACATTCAACGCAGCCCACACACACACAAAACAGCCAATCCACAAACAAAACAGCTGATCCACCCACAATACAGCCGATCCACATGTGGTAAAGCCCATCCAAACACAGAACAGCCGATCCACATACAAAACAGCCGATACACAAAGTACAGCCAATTCTCACACAGTACAGCCCCTCCACATGCAATACTACCCAACCACACACAATACAGCCAATCCACGTGCAGTACAGTTGACCCACATGTAATATGGCCAACCCACATGCAATACAACTGATCCACACGCAGTATAGCCAATCCTCATGCAAAACAACCAATCCACAGTACAGCCAGTCCGATCCACATGCAATACAGCCAATTATATACAATACAGCCTTTCCACATGTAAGTTGATCCAAATGCAATACAACTGATTTGAGTACACAGACACCCGCATTAACAGCGGGGTCACAGCTGACTAAATCAGTGAATGGTGAGTAGTGGGGTGCTGCTTACTCCTCTGTGAATAGCTCGAGGGTACGGGTGGTGTTGAGTGCGCGGTGTTGGGATAAACACGCCGGCGACGGAGACTTGTAGTGGATGTTGACGCTGGTGTACGGCCGCTTAACAGGAGGAGGGCTGGACGATGCACTGAAGAGTCGAGCGAAGCTGAAGGATGGAGAGACATGAGTGGCAGTCAGTCGTCGTGAGGCTCCAAAAAAAGACAAAGGGGTCAGGCTGCGGGGGCCTTACAACTGCCATATGGTGGACTTCTTCTTCTCCTGGATTGGTGGACTCTCTCTTGAAGCTCTGGGAAGACATAAGAAACGTGTAACTAGCAGCCTCTTTGTGTGTGCTAGATCTGTAACGTACACTGCCACATTCCGCCAGTGATGTCAGGGCCATAGGCATCCCTGTACTCCTCACCGAATCATCTCTGTCCACCGCACCGCCTCCTGTAGCTCCATCAGCCGCTCCTTGTACTGATTGCGCTCCATGAGCACACGTGCCATCTCCATACGTGTGAATCGGCGGCGCTGTGTCAAGGGAACGTCGTCCTGGAGTGGGGATGCGTACTGCCAAGGGCATAGGATGAAGGATCACGGAGTCAAGGGTCACAGGGTCAGAGGCTACATGCATTTGCAGAACTGCATTGGAAATGATTGACGTAACCAGAGGTATGGAGCAACTGTCAGTGAATCATGAATTCTGTAAATGCAATGCTGGACACTCCAAGTGCTCCAACTCACATCATCAGGTCCTTCCTCTTTGGCATCTTGTATGGTTCCCAGGGCTTCAGCCTTCAGCCTAGCATGGGGACAGTAAAATACAGTTCATCACAGTGTTACATACTTCACTCCAAACATCAAAAGTGGACATCATGTATATGTGTGTGCCTGGTCCGCTGCAGCCCACACCTCCGCAGCTCCTCCTCCAGCTCTTTGACCCTGGTGTCCACCTTGTTCTTCGACTGCTTCACTGTTTCCAGCTCTTCCTTCAGGACCTCACGCTCACTCGACAACTCGTCCACCTTTGCAATGAGGTCGTTCTTCACAATGTTTAGGGCATTCCTGTGGAGGGATCAGTGCTGCTTGGGGAAAGACTGACCCAGAAAGCAGCCTCATGCACAAAGCCAACACTCTTGTCTCACTACTCACTTGGTCTCCAGGAGCTGTTTGTTCTCAGTCAGGAGGTTCTCTACCTCCTTGCCCATGCCTGCAGGTGAGGGGCACCATGTGTTACTTTGGCAGAAGTCCTGCTGTGCTCTGCCTCAGTGTCACACATTCTGTCACACTCCCAGGCTCCCACCCCAGACACGCACCCTCAGGCTCACACCATGTCCCAGACACGCACCCCCAGGTTCATAAACCAGACAGGCACCTCCAGGTTCACGCCATGTCAAGGACACACACCCCCAGACTCATGCCCGAACACACACCCACATGCCAACACCATGCCCCAGACACACCCCTATTCTTCCTGGACCAGCCTTCCTTTTCCCTTATCTCCAGCCAACATGGAGTTGGCTCTTTTCAGCATTACATATATACAGCATGAGCAAATTAAAGCTGCAGTGGATGGAGCAATGATGAGTGTCAACATTGCCAAAGGCTGATCCATCACTCCAAACAAAGATAAGAAGGGAGCGGGGGGGGGGGGGTCAAGGCAGCAGGGCTGGATGGGTGGAGGGGCCAAATATGGCCAGACAGCAGCCAAGAAAAGGCCTTACCGAAGAAATCATCGCGCACTGAGCAAGCAATTCCGCAGGGGGAGCAGGAGGGAGGTAAGGAAGCAGGGGAGTGCACGGCAAGAGTCCAAGAGAAACAGGAGAAAGAGAAGCCAGTCAGCGCCAAGAGGAGGAACATGATGAGTAGGACGTCTAAGGAGAAGGCGAATGGAGGTGCAGCACCGAACTTTCACTGTAAAGCTCCCAAATTCACCGCCAATCAGGGTGTAACAACATAAACATGTATAATGGCTTCCTGTAAGGTTTATACAATAGTCCTGGTTAGGTGGCTTAAAGCTTCATTGATACTCCTTACATTTTAATTTAGACCAGTAACAGGGAAGTGTCCTAACATGTGCCAGCATGGGGTAGCTTTTGGAGGCATCAGAACTGCAAAATGCTGAACAAGGCGTTGGTCATGTGACACTAATACAACTATATGAGTGAAGGAATACCAACCAATCCTGTGGCCAGAGGGGATCACATGACATAGATACAGCTATATGAGTGAAGGAATACCAACCAATCCTATGGCCAGAGGGAGTCACGTGACACAGATACAGCTATGTGAGCGAAGGAATACCAACCAATCCTATGGCCAAAGGGAGTCACGTGACACAGATACAGCTATGTGAGCGAAGGAATACCAACCAATCCTGTGGCTAGATACACACCTGAGAACTCCCCTATGGATGCATCCCGGAAAGCCAGCCACATATGACAGAGGGAGGAAGCAGAGAGAGAGGATCAATCAGGAGGGGGAACACACCTCCCACAGGCTGAAACTGCTTAGAAACGCATGTGCAATGGTAGATGCATGATTTCCCAGGGGGTCTGGGTGAGGGGGGTGTGGGGGGCTTCTTGAGGGCTTCATGCAGACAGAGGCACTGAGCCATAGCTGCAGGGCATGGAGCAGCAAGATCAGCAAAGCAGAGCTGAGGCAGGAGCAGCTAGAGCAGCAAAGCAAAGCTGCCACGACTCTCCTCGTCCTGCTCAGGTGTCCCTGAGCCCTTCAGAGCCAGAGTTTGTTCCCACTCACCCAGAAGCTCTGCCCCTTCATCCACATCCCCGATGATGTCAGACTTGGCGTTCTTGATCTCATGGTATAGCGAGTCTGTGTTAATGCCGAAAGCCTCATTGACGATTCCCTGCGAAGGGCTGCATATGAGAAGATTGCTGAGGTTAGAGGTGCCCATGGCAGCATAACGCAGTGAGAATATTTACTTTTAAGTCCTGAACCCCAGAACCAGCAACGCACCTGCTCCCCCCACCATACATGCGGGGGTCCATCTCTGGCGGGGAGTCGATGATCTCTTGGAACTCGGACCATTCATCACTACTGCCCATCCCTGCAGGAAGCGGCACACGTCATGGCACGGTCCAGAAGGCGCTTGCTCACCACGGCTACATGCAGGTCAACACCCACCAATGCTGACGTTCCTCGTCTCTTGAGACACCTGCACCTCCATGTTCCTGCTGAGGCGTTTGCTCTTCTTGTTCCGGTCTCTGTTGAACTGGGACACGTGCTGAAGCCCTTCATTGAGCGGTGTGACCGCGGCTGACGGCACCGATGAGGTGGGGGTGTTGGAGCCACCGCTGCTGGGTGTGGCTACAGCTGAGGACTGTCCTGATTCTGACTCGTCCTCCTGTGAAGATATGAAACACGCTGACCAGGGATACACAGAGATCACAGCACACAGCCTCTCCACACATGCTGACCATGATTATAGATACACAGAGATCACAGCACACAGCCTCTCCACACACGCCAGGACACGGTACACGCTGACCACAAGTATGGATACACAGATCACAGCACACGGCCTCTCCGCACATGCCGGGACACGGCACACACTGACCACGAGTATGGATACACAGATCACAGCACATGGCCTCTCCGCACACGCCAGGACATGTTGGTTAGCTGCTTGTGTGCTGAATTGGCAAGGCTTCATTAAGGATAAATTTGCATGTAACTATTGCATGCACTAAAAGTAGGTAAGGTCAGCAAACACTGCACTCCAGACCAAGGCCTACTGACCTAAAGTGTCAACACTAACACGCTTAGAGGGGGGTCCTAATAATGTGAGCTTCCAGTGCAAACATATGATGAGTGGAGAGGAACTCAGAATGTCAAACAGCTGTCTGTGCTGATGCTATCTCTTAGCAAATAAAACAAGGAGAAACTGCACAGGCTGACAATCTAATACTCACTCAGAGAAGTTAAGGCTTCAGACCAGACGTCATGCAAAAGTCCAAACTCTGACTGGCAATTGGAGTCCTCTCAAAATTAGCGGATTGACATGTATATGATGTATATAATGTGAAATCTTGTTTACCACAGCAGAGCATCTAGGTGCCTAATCTGACTCAAATGATTCAACCTGAACAGATCCATTTATATTTCTGTCTGAAACGTATTGAAGAAAACTTATAAACTTACACAGGAGAACTGTACTGTTGCAGCGATATACATCATACATATCTGTGCTGTTTTAGCGATATCCACAACACATAACTGTATTGTTGTAGTGATATCCGTGATACATATCTGTGCTGTTGTAGTGATATCCATTATACATCTGTGCTGTTTTTGTGATATCCATCATACATTATCTATGCTATTTTAGCGATATCCATAATACATATCTGTGCTGCTTTTGTGATATCCATCATACATATCTGTGCTGTTTTAATGATATCTATCATACAGATCTTTGCTGCTTTGCAATATCCATCATATACACCGATCAACCATAACAATAAAACCACTGGCAGGTGAAGTGAATAACATTGATTATCTCATTACAATGGCACCTGTCAAGGATATCACTATATATTAGGCAAGTGAACAGTCAGTTCACGAAGTTGATGTGCTGGAAGCAGGAAAAATGGGCAAGCGTTAAGATCTGAGTGACACAAGGGCCAATCTGTGATGGCTAGACATCCGGGTCAGAGGATCTCCAAAACTATAGGTGTTGTGAGGTGTTCCTGGTATGCAGTGGTCAGTACCTACGAAAAGTGATGCAAGGAAGTCTGACTGGTGAACCAGCGAGGGGCTCATTGATGCGTGTGGGGACCTAAGGCTAGCCTGTCTGGTCAGAGCTTGCCGCGTATAGGGCTGTGTAGCAGCCGACTGGTCAGAGTGCCCATGCTGACCCCTGTTGAATGGGCAAGTGAGCACCAGAACTGGACCATGAAGCGATGGAAAGGGGTGGCCTGATGTGATTAGTCACGTTTTCTGTTGCAGTATGAGGATAGTTGTGTGCATGTGCATTGTTTACATGGCACCAGGATGCACTATGGAAAGAAGGCAAGCCGGCAGAGGCAGTGTGATGCTCTGGGCAATGTTCTGCTGGGAAACCTTGGGTCCTGGCATTCAAGTGGACGCTTCTTTAACACGTACCACTTACCTAAACATTACTGCAGACCAAATGCCCCTTCATGGCAAGAGTATTCCCTGATGGTGGTGGCCTCTTTCAGCAGGATAATGCAAGAACTGTTCAGGAATGGTTTGAGGAACATGAAAATTCCCCAGATCTCAATTCGATTGAGCATCTGTGTGATGTGCTGAACAAACAAGACAGATTCATGGAGGCCCCACCTCACAACTTGCAGGTTTTAAATGATCTGCGGCCTAACATCTTGGTGCCAGATACCACAGCACACCTTCAGAGGTCTTGTGGAGTCCATGCCTTGACAGGTCAGAGCTGTTTTGGTGGCACGAGGGGGACCTACACCATATTAGGCAGGTGGTTTTAGTGTTGTGACTGATTGGTGCTGTTGTCTGAGTCATTTCTTGATAATTCTGAATGTCTTATCCCTGATATTACACACTGCATTCCAGAGAAAGAAAAGAACTTTAACATAATGATTTTCCACTCATACATCTTTCAGAACAGTTTATCCAACAGAGGTTTGCTGTGTTCATTTATTTTTTGAATAAATTATGAATTATGATAAAAAACCTTTAGTAAGTAAGTAAGGAAGTAACATTTATTTATAGAGTGCCTTGCACAGACAGTGGTCACAAGGCACTGAACTTAAAATTGTGTTTTAATTAATGTTAAAACAAATACATGTAAACTATAAATGAAAAAGATTAAAATTAAGTGTCATTAAGCCCATTTGTCTCGCACACATGGACAGGGGGTACCCTAGGCTTAGCTTGCTGACACAAGCAGGCATGCTGCGGGCAAGCGTGTGGAAAGGCCCCATACTCTGTGGGGAAGGGGCACTTCTAGCAAACCTTGTAGCGAGGTTGGCTGAGCTGGCTGGCAAGCCAGACATCAGGCCCAGGCGCCATCCTCGCCCCCACCTGCCCCCCACGTACCATCCCGTCCGCACTGGGGAACAGGCTGAGTGACGGTGGCCGCTCCGTCTTGCTGCAGATGGAGAGAGAAAGAGAAGAACAATATGGCTATTAAAACTGCTGCCTGACAGCATCTCTCAGTAAACTGTGAGAGTCTTCAGTGTGACACAGAACAAAACAGACCGCAGAGAAGAATGGAAGGAGACTGGATGCAAGCAATCCCACAAAGTCACCACAAGCACCCAGACGCATGCTCAACGTCCCACACTGCGTAGACAGGATCTCCATCTCAGCAGTTAGTGCCAGTGCTGGATGAAATAAAGGTGCATTTACCTTTTCCTCCACGCGTGGCGCTGACTGTGGCCAAACACACAACACAGCAGCAACAACACGGAGTGCAAGACAAGACACAGAGGTTAGATAACGACAGGGACAAAACCACCAAGGGTAACAACAGATGAGGAATAATGTGATGTTAAAACACTAACATTTCAGGGCAGATTAAATGTACAATGAAAGCTTTCCATATCAAAGACACGTTTCTAGGAATGTCATTCAACAAAATTTTACAAATGCTATTAAAAAAAATGACAAGGAAGATGGCACAATCTTATGAAGAGAATTCACTCAACAACAAACCAATGAAAAAGCGCAAAGAGCCCAGCCAGCACTTACGTTCGCCCAGGGCTCTCAGATTGGATATTGCCACCAGCCTGCTGCATCTTTGATCTCTCAATGTGCTCCACATACGTCTGAATCATCTGAGACAGAGAGGGGCACAGTGGGCCAGTGAAGTTTCTCATTGACATTTCGGGTCTATTTGCTGTTGCCTTTTGTGAGAATTATATGACCATGGTTAAGTCACACACAGGCTGTATTTGAATTCAGGGGCTGCATCCTTCGAAGGGCGCAATATATACAGCCTTCGAAATGGGACTGCCTTGTCACGTTGCTGTGACGCATTCGGTTTTTGAATGCAGCCTTAGAGGGATGCTGTCACTAAATTCAGACACAGCCATAATGAAAAGCCCTCAACTGCATTATGGGATTGATGGGCTATGCGGGTGTAGTGACCGTGAAAAGGATGGCATCTCTGAACCGTTCGTTCATGCTGTGTGGCCACATACTTCTGTGTGCCGTTGATGAAGGGCATTGTATTCCTTCTTCATGTCAGTCTCTCGTTCCTCCAGACGAGAAACTGCAAACAAGAATGACAATCACAGGATCATGACCTTTAACCTCATCAAATGGACCAGTGTTTCTATCTCAAGGAGCACAGGATTATACACACACACAGTTAAGGAATTAATGACCCAGGTAAACATCCAAGTCGATTACTGTTCTAATGTTAGTAACTAATGACCCAGGTAAACATCCAAGTTGATTGCTGATGTTAGTAACTTGAATATTGCCAGATTTATCTGCACTGGAGTAAATTCTGTTCTTCAGAGTAGAGTGACATGGAGGTTAAAGATATATTTCTGATGTGTAAACTAGGCAGGCCGCACAGTGTTTTGCTTCCCTGTCTTATGTTTCATGTAAAACAGCACTTACTATCTTTTTTGAAAGATATACAACTGCATGTTATTATAGTCATCTGGTTGTAAACAGAAAGTTTACATTAGGCCATTATTTCCAGACGTGGAGACAGCAGGAGACTCACTCTGATCTGCATAGTTCTTTGCTTTCAGCTCCAGCTGCTTCCCCTGCAGCTCTAGACCATCCACCTGCCGCTGCAGATCCTTCTTCTCAGCCTCGAGTGCATCCTCAAACTCAATGAACTTCTGCAAGGACCCGCAAGGCACATGGCGTCAAGAGAGCACAGACCACCACCAGAACAGAAACACAGGTAAATAAGTGTGAGACGAACTAACAAAGACTGGCTATAATGAGTGATGGTAAACCCCAGCCGAGAGATAGGTCATGCATCATTTAATGAACAGAATAAAGGGGAATGCAGAATACACCTGAGTAACAAATGGTTACTGCTCTTATTGATAGACACAAACTGGCAGAAGATCATGGGCGTTAATTACAGGAGGGATTGTAAAAAAAAAAGTGTCAAAACCTGCTAATACAACCCCCCCAATGATTATGTTTCCCCCTAAATGGGTGCAGACCTCAACCCCCCCCCATGTTCAAACCAAAGTTATGCCCTTGCAGAAAATGACTGTTATTGCTGCAATGTTCAATGAAGATAAATAACTAAACCTTGAATTTTACATTATACTGCAATGGGAAAAACATACTCCATCCATCCATCCATCCATCCATCGTCCAAACCGCTTATCCCAGTGGGTCGCGGGGAGTCCGGAGCCTATCCCGGAAACCATGAGCACGAGGCGGGGAACAACCCAGGATGGGGGGCCAGCCCATCGCAGGGAAAAACATACTCACGTTGACTTATTTTTAATTAAGCAAAGGAAAAGTGCCCTTTTTTGACTAACACAGGAATGCAACATTAACTTAATCTACGTATATAGATGCTTTTATAAATCAGTAATCACTGAGTCTGCAGAACAGAATGATACAACTAAGCAATCGTCGGCTGTAGTCAGGGGTTTTAAGAACATGTAGACACAATAATCTGTTCTACAATGAAGAATATTTTAATTCTTTCATTTTAACTTGAGTTTGAAAGCTGAAACCCCCTGTGGGATACAGGCTGCCGCTCTCTAATTGCATGTTATGACGTAGAGCAGCTGAAATGCTTGCTGCAGTAGTGCAGTATTGATCTGCCAGAGTGTCCTTGAAGGCCCAACCCCCTGCTTTTACAGAAAATAACACCGCTGCTCCATCTAAGCACTTTCCCTCACTCAGGGCTGGTCAATCCAAAAGTAGGGCGCCAGCTTTTGAGGGGGTGCCGACTTGCCAGCCAGTTTCACTTTGCCTGGGACGGGGGGGGGCTGGGGAGGTGAGACTCACCTAAGGTGCCACATCGGCTAGGGCCAGTACTGCCCTCACTTAAGGATCAATCTAAAGTGTGTACCAGAGACCACATATTCACAGGGATCTTTACTGACCAACACACTGAAGGGAAGAAGCTGTGAATCCCACAATAACAGCATGACTGTATAAGATCCACATTCAAAAAATTGCTTTCCTGCTCTCACAGAGACAAATGAAATTTACCTCCACGGCAACATCTTGTTTTTTCATGCTTATTCACAACACACCGAAAACATATTAAACAGTAAATAAATCACAATTCCTTATGCATAAAAATACCTAAAGATCTATTTGTTAGACACTACACAACTTAACAATTATAAGCTCTTTATGACTGTAATAGCTGAACAAGCTGAGTATTGACCCCTTTAAGACCACCAAGACCAAATACTCCCTGTGAACTTCATCACTGGTTAGAATTATATATATAACACACAGCTTTCTAGAAATATTAAGTCATTTTTGTCCGGAATTTAGCGAAGTGAAAGATGGGTTTTAACAGAATCTCAGAGAAGACAGTGTTGTTACACAAGCGCGAGATTACGCAGCACATGTGAATACGGAGGGATAACGTAAAGTGCGGCGCGGTTCCGGAGGCGGTGCTGTTTCCTGTACCGGGGCATAACACTGTTCAGGTAAATCCGAGTATGAGGGATTTTACGGGAATGTTTGTATGAGAATGTACAGAATCCATACACATCCTCATAAATTCACTACCATTTCCTTAACCTGGTAAAAAAGAAAAGCTAGCATGCAAGCGACAGTTTCGTGACATAGAAATCAATCTTATTCTTTTAACTAAAATGAGTGGATAATCTCTGAAAACCTCTAAAATAATTCTGATTTTATAAATTACCAGTTATGGGAATATTTCAAAATCCGCCCACTATAAGTAATGACGTTCCAGTTGCCATGTAGCAAATAGCCTGTTATAACCAAGCAGAGGCGGATAAATATTATATTAATATGCCACTAATGGCACGAGCCGCGTCCGGCGCGCGCGCACCTCCTCAGCCTGCTTGCGCAGCGCCTTCTCGCGCTCGTACTGCGTGATCAGCTGCTCGTTGTCCTCCTTAAGCAGCTCGAGCTCCACCTCGTGCTCCTGGTTCTCCGTCAGCACGGCGTCCAGGTTCTCCAGTACATTCACTACCAGCGGCATCAGCTCCTTCACCACCTCCTCGTCGTAGGTGCGGATGAGCCGCTCGAATTCGCGGTAGATGCTGTTGGCCAGGCCCGACACCCGCTCCGACATAACGGACACAGAGCCGTAGTCATCCTGGTACACCATCTCGTCGAGTTGGTGGATCTCCATCATGTTGGCGGCGGCGCCTCGCTTCAGCTGCGGGCGCAGCGGCACTCAATAACACGAAAATTTATCTCCCGCGAAGGCGAAAACTGGCGTTTATGTCAGTGTTTTTGACGGTGGCGAGAATTTCAGGTTTTATTCAATTATTTATATTTTTTATTACATACAGATCTCCATTAAATACCATGATACAGATATCTTCGTTTATTACAATTGCTGTCTTTTTGCTGGTTTTATTTTTGCAGGTCGAGAGGATGAAATGACATATTACTCCTCCACTGTTCAGAATATACGCAAAGGCAGGTACTTCCCAGTACCGCAGCCTCGTCCTAGACGCACCCAGTCAGGGCTTTTCTCCGGACGCCAGCATCCATTCGCGAGCGAGTCAGTCCGGCTGGTTCCGATCCATTCTTCGGCCAAACAAGCTGAACCTGTAAAAACGCAGCGGTTCGACAATACACCTGCAGTCAGTGGAGCGCTGCCATCGCCGAGAAACCTCTCAGTGGGGGGATTAATAAACGGCGAGATGCAGGCGTATTCTCCCGTCGGACACTCCGGGTGGTAGGTCCTCCTAGATCATTTTCGTCCTATTCTGAGTGTCAATCCAAGGCGTCCAGAGGGACGGGCTTTCGCCGCAGCCGGTGTGGAGCGACCGGGACCCTCCCTGGCTGGACGGGGGTGCGGGCTGACGTCAGGCAGTCTGCAGCGAGCATCACGACGCACGGGGAGGTGGGGGTGCGTTACAGATGGCATGAGAAAATGCTCGCTGATATCGTACTCTACCAGGGTAGCTCGCGCAGCAGTGTACTTAGAAGCGCGTTATAATACGGATATGAGCATAAAATCGCCCTAGAGTGGATACAGGCAGATGACATGTTACGGTACGACTCGTATATGTTACCTCATGAAATAAATGTCAGGTTGGAGGTGTAGCTGACAATGCCCCTCGCATCGCAGCTCTTTGTGCTGGACGTGTGACGTAGGCGCATAATGAGCACGTGATAGCGGTTGGGGGTGGGGGGTCGTGGAACCAAATTAAAAGTTCTCTTTAATGATTTGGTTGGCAAAAAGCCGTGAGCATTCCACTGCTGTTCCCGATTGGCCTGCAATCGTATTTACTTTCCTGCATAGTCTAGGAATTTAGCTTATAGTTTCAGTGATGCAGGTGACCGATCAAAGTGTTTTTTAAACGGTAAATGTTGAATAAATCGAAGTGACAAGTAAATACCTAATCTCCACATGCAGCATGAAAAGCAAAATTTCAAGCTGCTATTGATTATAGTTAGGATGTATTATTGCATCATTTACCTTTGTTCATCCTATACTGTACACTTATCACAGAATCTCCTTATGACTGCTTGTGTTTTACCATAACATTGTTTTTTTTTTTTGTCAGAAGCTCCCTACTTTGCAGAAAGTTAGGCCTACTTACAGCCCTGTTTGACTGTACCAGAGATATCCCACAGATTTTATCTGTGATATAATATAGATATACCCAAATGGCTATCCACACAGGGGTAAGTAAATTTGGGGTTCTGAAGATACTAATGACCTGGTTCTATAGTTGATATGTAGAACCCTTTGTTGAAAGCGTGGACTCATATGAAACATTAAACACAAAAGTCAGTATTTTGAGCAACCTCATGATGCTAATTATGGTTTAATTTGTTAAAACAATCATATTTTTTTCAGTTAGTTAATACCATCACGTTGTGAGTCATGCTGAGTGGATATAGAGCCAGCTAACATTCTGTTGGTGTGAGCTGCTAGGCCATGCACGAGCATGATGGTGCGAGCCGTCGGGCAGTGCGTGAGTGTGATGGTGCAAGGGAGCCGCCGGGCTTTGCGTGAAATTAATGGTGCAAGTGAGCCGCCGGGCCGTGTGTGAGTGTGATGGTGCGTGCCGCCTGGTTGTGCTTGAACGTGATGCTGCGAGCTTCCTGGCAGTGCGTGAAAGTGATGGTGCAAGCGAGCCACCAGACCATGCGTGAGCGTGATGGAGCGAGCCGCCAGGCCATGTGTACATGTAATGTGAATTTACACACTGGCCTAAAACGTTGCGCCTTTTTTACAGTATGGTGACCTCATTCTTCTAGACCTGAAAGTTCAAATTTCACCTCAGCTCTTTATCTAGTACCTTCATGCTACTGCACTATTCATTTTTTTTCTGAGAATAATGAACATAGATTGCAATTTAAAAAGAAAATGGAACCCGCTTCTGAAAGCTATTTTTAAGTGTGTTAAGGCACAAGGCAGGGATGTCCCCATCCATTGTTTTAGTACCCTAATCTGATCCTTTCACTATGTGTATCTGCTGATTCCAAGTCCTAATCTGATCTTCCATCCATTTTCTGAAACTGCTTATCCTATTCAGGGTTGTGGGGGGTCCGGAGCCTATCCCAGAGGTTACAGGCGCAAAGTGGGGAACAACCCATCTCAGGGCATACTCGCACATCATTCACTCACACATGCATATCAACTATAGAACCACGTCATTTATGGGCAACCAGGTCCTAGAGATGTGGATGTGAGGCAACAGTGCTAACCAATGCACTGCCCTGTTCTTTTGTCCATCTGATCTGATCCTGTAATATTTAAATATACATACACATACAGTGGACATCGGTGCATTCTTCATCTGAGTAAGCCTTGCAGTTTCACAGTACTCTTCCTTATGATGTTTGTGCAAGTGCCTAATTTCCATTTGTTGTATCAAATGATGCTTTGATGCTACCATATCTTGAAAGGATGACATTACAATAATTGCAGGTAGCACTTGGGCTACTTCGAATTTCCAGTTTAAAGGATTTCCACACAGCTGACATCTTGATAGTCTATAGTTTCAAGCCATGTGCCTCAGGATTACTGCAGCGTGTAACAGGCAGTCTGTCCAGCTGACATATATCAGATGGACACAGGAAATAAAACAGCTCAGGCTGCGGTGGCTGATACCAAACAATGAAAAAATGCCCGGATCAGCCCCAGTTCCCCCCTTTGACATTGACTCAGGGCATCCCTTGTACCAGGTTTATCCGCCATCATCTGCTTGTTTATCCAGCCATAGGGATGCAGAGTTTAAGTTTCACAAATTTCCTTTTACAAATATATTGTTTGATTTTATGAAAGATATCATTTGAGGTGATCTGTATTTCTGTCCTGCTGATGTGACAGGTTTGATTGGATTTATCACTTTTTGAAACGTGAGTTAGCAAGGGCTGCTTACAAGTGTAACTAATTGTTCAACCATAATGAAAGTTAAATACTGCATTACAAACAGAATTTTCTGTAAGGATGAAAACTACACTCGTCTCTTATTTTGCTTTCATACTGAATCTGGGATCTACCATTTCACCCTTAGAGCTCCAGCAGAATGAAAGACAGTACAAAACATGATCGGGGACAGGAACCTGTCAAACACGGCTGTGCTGTCATGGCTATTCACCACACATGGAGTGTAACGTTTTTCTCTGTGATGTGACAGCTGAAAATGTTGGATCATGTCACATGAGCTTCTTTTAATTTTTAATATAAAAATTGTAACATATACCAGCAGGAACAATTCATCAATAAAACCACAACATAATGTACTAAAATCAAAAGTATTTAAACTTGTGTACATGGTGATTTGTTGACCATCATGCAAGTAGGGTCGTCGTCAGCAGAGAGTCATTTTGCAGACAGATATACTGCTAGTGGACTGGAATACCACAGCATCATAGCTGAGGGACAGAGAAGGTGCCTCAGAGCCAACAGCAATCCTGACATCTCCAGGGTAAACAGCCAAAAAGGGCCGGGACAGCTGAAGTATTGAATGTTTATTTACTTGTGTAATTACACTATTAAATGTTAATGTTTAGGCAGCACATATTTCAGATTCGACAGTGGAGTGGAGTAACTATATTTCCACCCAATGCAGCTGAAACCACACAAACTCAGTCAAACACTGTCCAGAAAACAGCCAAAAATACAGAGTGTGGATGTAATGAAGCATCTGGGTTTACCTGGATGTCCTCAGATGTACTGTATGAGAACTCCCGTTCTCATTGCAGTGGTGCTCCTTGCTCCCTGTTACACACAACTGGTTCTGCTGCGGATTACAGTGTTTTAGGTTCCATTTGGAAAGAGGAACAGCTTGCCTTTCACCTTTTTAAAACATATACATCTCAGCACATCTAGCATACATGAAGCAACCTGAACAACAGGCAGCTGTCATAAGTTCTCTGCATTCAGCAGTCTTGCATTTTGCTGCCAAAGTCCACAAACAGGTGCTCCTTCAGTTCTGAGTATGAAGATTCACTCCAGTGGAGTAACCCCGGCCCAGGCAGCTTTGTTTCCTGGAGACTCATCATATAGCACAGTAATGCAAGGCAGTCTATCAGGGATCAAACCTAATACCAACGTGCTGACAAGAACCATGGAAACATTGTGAACAGTCTTTAAGACCAAAACTTTGACCTCAGGAATATCACAAATACTAAGAAAATGGTAAATGGATCAAAATGCATGACAGATTTGCTGATTTGTTTAAAATGACTACTGCTGATACAAGTAAATCTAACTTTCAAAGTTTTATTTTAGATTTGTTCCTCCAGCTGATTAAAGAAAGGCAAAAATCTGACCTTCCTGTGTAACTCCACCGTATATACAAAGAATATTAGAGCTCATGGTTGTGTTTGTTTTGTTGTGCATACAATTTTAGGGATGAACTGGAGAATTTCCAAATGTGACAGTAACATGATTTGTTGAAAGTAAAGGTTGACAATGAATTGAGAATTTTTTTAGAAAGCTAAACACCTTCCATGTACAATGAAGAAGCAGATGAAAAACCGCTCCTCACTGCCACTGACACTACCATGTGACATATTCACCTGCAAGGTCCTACACCCAGGACGGGGGCCCATCACCAGCGTGGATGGAGCTGCCACATCTTGAGCACCAACTTCCCTTGCGCACTAAAACAATGCCCCAAGGGATGCTGGGATAGCAGAGGGGAGACCAACAGAAGCTCAACTAGTTTCTCTTTCTGGGGATGCTGATGGGCTGAAGCACACAAACTGAACCCATTTTCCTTCCTTAAAAACAGGCAGATGGCCTTTACTAATATATGAAATAGCTTTACTATGTGCCAAACTATATGTAGAAAAACAGGATATGGACCCAGTTCACTTATATGGACCTGCTATAAAAAATACAGAAAAGTGAAGTAAGTTTCAAGGCTCCTAATATTTAACTCAATTGCAAAGGGGACAGTGAAGCCATTGAGGAGGAGAAAGTCAGGCTGTTAATACTTAGCATGCTGCTGTGGGACCACCTCTCACTATGCTCAGCATGCTGATCTCACTGCTCGCTATTTCAGTGTGTGGTTACAGGGGGGTGGGTGTCAATGTTTGCTTATTTATGTGTCATTGAGAAAAACAACCAGTCCCTGTAGTTGAACTGTGTTCCAGTGAATTTCCAAACCACAGAACAGTTCAGTGAAAAACACTGTTTTGTTGCTTTTCTTGCTGATGGCTTTCTGCTGCTCTAGTCCCTCTCAGATGTTCTCTCTTGCTTTAAATCATACAGCATACAGTTCATAGATCTTCTTGATGCAGTAGGCCAGTGCCGCCAGTGCTATTGTGTTATGGAGTCTCTTTCTGTGGATGTCATCCTTGCGCACCAGCACCACTGGCGTGGATGAGGTCAGTGTGTGTAGTGGCAAGCGGGTCAGTTTGTGACTGTCATACTCCACTTGATACTTGCAACAAGGGTCAAACTGCCAGGATATGGCATAGAGGGCGGCACAGGCGGCGCTGATGGCACCCGCAGGCAGTGCGACGTAGCGTGAGCACTCTGCGGGCAGTGAGAGCGGTGCCAGCAGACAGGCAGCACCCGACAAAACGGCGGTTTTGTGCAGGCAGTTCCCCACTGTGACCCAGCGCGCTGTCTCGTCCCCAATGCGCGTTGGCTCAATCACAATATACCTGTACTGGGCCTCCAGTGCCTGTTCCAGCTCATACTCAAACTGCTCCTGGCCGTTCTCCCCATTGTAGATCTCATGAACAATGTAACAGTCTGTGGAGGCCATCACTCCCCTGCGGGGGACACAAGAGAGCACACCATATGACAGCAGAACATGAGCGAGAACTGGTCTGAGAGGACCCTCCCAACACCAGGAAAAGAGCAGAGGGAGTTCTAATAAAAATCAGAGCAAGCGTCCATAGTGCAGTAGTGGTCAAGCCAACAGGAGGAAGCTCACAGCTCTGTGGCCACAGCCATGCAGAATGCTGCAGCTGATCACGCCCAGCCTGTGCAGGGCCAGCATCAGTGTACCTGACTGACAAGCTGCAGCAGGATAGCACAGAGGCAGTTGTGTCAGCATCACATCTCACACTCACTGCACAGGAGACCATTTCAGTGTTTTGAAGGCGGGTGTTACATTCTGTTCTGATTCATTTCAAGGAGCTAAGAGATGTGGCTGTCAGGACCGCAGAGTCAGAACCACAGTTAACAGCAGGTCCACTAAACAACTCTGACAGTATAATCGTATACATTTCTGCTCTTGCCAATCCATGGTACTTGAACCTGATAAAGAGATTATTTAAGTGACACACATAGTAACATTAGCAAGGCCCTTATGGGGAATCTTAGGTGAATTACGTAATAAAGCCAAGCAATAGGAACATGCAAGACACTCGCAATATCAAAGTCACTGAACATCTTACTGCGGTTAACGGGCAAAGCAGCAGCAGCTCCCGATATAATGTGAGGCCGCAGGCGTTCCAAGCCCTCGAAGGATCGTAGCTCGTCCGCTTCGAAATTTAAACAGCTGTCTACGTTATTCGTTTGGTATGCATCCTAGAAATTATAATGAAGTCGTTTGATTGTCCCAGCGCAAACGCCTGTCTGAATAGTAAATCTAGTCAAATCCCGAAAACTCAATGGTAAACAAAACAAGGCGCACTTTAATACCTATTAATATTACTTCTGGTTATTACAACGAGTAAAATATGCTAAATGTTTCAAATCAAAGTTATTTGCTGATTTTATTTGTCAGGCTGTGAGACAAACGCGCGCTTTTGCCTGTCATTAGTGTAAATTAGCCTGCCGGCTACCACTGGGCAAATCAAACACCACAAGACCACAAAGCTTGCTTAGCCTTTTTTAATTCGTAGACTCCCTTATTGAATGGTGTAGGATGCGCGTTTTGACCATGCTTGACTGTACAAGGATGAATTTCTACGAGATGCTGAATAAATATCACTGACCTCTCCCTGTCGACTGGGACACCGCGCCTCCTTCCCAACGCCGCCATCTTGGAAACTCGCTACTCTGTGATGACGTCACAGTGGCGCCGTGGTGCATTGTGGATAATGTAGTAGCTTGTTGGGTTATACTTTCTCGACTTTTGGGGCAAATGCTCTTTGTTGATTGTTCCAGGCGGAAGGAAATATGTACACATGATCTATATTAAAACAACGAAAGACCAAACTGCATGCACTTACGTATATATAACCTTTATTGCAGTTAAAAAGGTTGCGCCAATATTTTTTTTATAATAAACTACAATTCCCGTACCAAAATTTGGTAACATTTAAACATGGACCAATGGAACGCAAGGACAACTCTAAGGGGCACAAAGTAGGACAATCCATTCCCAAAACACATGCAAACGTTATAATTTTAAAAACATAAAATATATATTATGGAAATGCAAAGTCTCTGGGACATTCGCATTGCCTTTTAATATTTACCCATAATGTGTCCGTTCAAGGTCTTCGTGCAGCGCTGCAGTATCTCAGCATGACTGGCGCTGTCCACTCGTGTAACGATAATAGCGCTGTCACTCCCCCCTGCCTCCTACGTGACCTTACGCAAGAGGCAGCGTCGAAAAACATGTTTTGATTGTGTTTCCGTTTAACCCATGCAGATCATCCGCATTGTCTTGCTGTCAAACAATACCCTTTACTTTGCATATTTAATAGGCTCATTTTTATGACGAATGTGGTGCGTTTTATACAGTTTACGTAAATAAGTAATACTGTTTATTGTTATACACTGATATGCATGTTGGTAGTGTAATTTTTCACTCTTAGTATCTTTTGTAGCAGATTTAATTGAAATCGTTAATGTGTTATTTAAATACAGAAGCGTGTGTAATGCATAATAAGATGAGTAATGATTTCATTCAACGAACTAATATTTAATAGATGGTTGTACTCAGAGTGCTACCTGTGTTTCATATTTAATAGTACAGAGAACTGGATACAGGACCATAAACTAGACCGAGGAGGATGGTACGATAGCATTTGCACACAACTTTTTTCAGAAAAAGTCCAGTCACAGGAGAATCACAATCAGTTAATGAGTATCGAAGCTGAGGGAAGCAAATGCTTTCATTATTCACCAACCATAGATGAGGACTCGAGTCGCACTCCAGTCGCTTTTAAAATGAGTCAGCTCGTTATTTTTTTGCTCCGACTCGTTGATAGCGACTTATGAACAATACGTTTTCAAGGCTCTGCTGAAATTTTTACACATGCGAAGCATTGAGTGTACAACACTCCCTAAACCGTAAATGTGTTTTAAACACATTAGTGCGGCTGTGCAGAACATAGGAACCGGAGAAGCGTGACGCCAGGCGATATCAACAAACGACACGCGTTTTCTGTTCTGGCTCTAGTACGAATTGCCTGCCCTACCCGAAATGACAAAGAATGGGAATTTCTGAGTGTTATTCCGAGTTTTGTTTTACATTAGAAGGTACAGCTTAGAAATAGTGTGTCGTAAATCATATAGGCCTACACACTGTGTTGTTATACAGTGACACAGATTACCGTAAATTTGATAATTCAGCAATTACGTACCAAAAACATAAATTAGCAGGTACAGTCGGCCTTCGTTTATCACGGTTAATCAGTTCAAGACTCTACCGCGATAAGTGAATTAATTCCGTGAAGTAGGATTCTTTATAAATCGAACATTTTCGTAGTTAGGCCTTTTTACGACCTTCTAAATACGGTTTTTACATTATTAGAGCCCCCTAGACATGAAATAACACCCTTTAGTCACCATTACACTTGTATTACCCAATATATTAGACAAAAAAAGAAAACATGACATATTAGACGTTACAAATATATTATTATTATTGTACATTCAATTATTGCTATTTTTGTTGCAGATAAACCACATTTATTTGAATCATGGATCCCAGGAAAAAGCATTTAAAGATAGAAAAAGGCTCGTTTAAATTAAAAATACCGAAAATCAGTGCATATATAGCCCGGTTATTTATAATTAAGATTTCCAGACTCCGTCCGGAGTGGATATTATTTACAGCACATACCAATTTAAGGTATACAGCCGACCTGCCGCGAAGCCTGGGGCTCGAGTGGAAGAGGAAGCGGGGAGCCGCCGCCGTTAACGTTTAATCTTGCAGGTTTATTTTACTTTCACTTTCATGTTTTCGTGTAACGTGCTTTCCGTAAATATTAAAATGCAATTTTAAAATATCTGTACGCGAATGAATATATTTGAAAAACCGCGATACAGTGAAGCCGCGAAAGTCGAAGTGTATATCCCAAGTGTATATTCTGAGATATAATTCCATGTCAAGTTGTATTTTCTTACAACTTAAAACGTGCCTGCACCTCTTCATTGTGCCCCGCGTACTGTGTATAGTGGTTACGTCTTAAATTATTCGGATTTCCATCATTCATTCATGTTTAAGTTGTTCCCATAACCATCTTTCACATGTTACTGGGCACTCCTTAGAAACACTTGTACCAAAACTTGGTACCTCACAGGTGTACGATCTGTTTACATTGCTTTTTACAGAACCGTAAGCTACATATGTTCTTATGGCCCTGCCACTGCTGTTTTTGTTTCCACCGAATGGTCCGCATTAAATGAAATCTGAGCTGGTGAAACAAACGGCCCCTCGTGTATCAATTTTGTAATATTGTTTTAAAATTACTATTAAGGTTAATCAGAACTGTGGCCGCACATCTGCAAGGCTGCGAGTTAGGGTGTGTGGAAACCAAAAGTGAGAACTGGTGTTTCAGAACTGCCCAGTCAGGTTAAAGTGGGTGGATGGATGGATCTGCAGTAAAGGTTCTGTAGTTTTATAACTTTTTGGCCACAAGGTGGCAGCATCCTGTGATTAAAAATATGTATCCATATGCGAGACGTTTATTTCAGGCCAATTTCATTATTATTAATGGAAGCCTATATTTGCAATACATTTAACCAAATATAAGAAAGATCACAATTTATCCATATTTACAGCTACATTTATATATTCATTATGGATTCATTGTGTTAAAATTTTTGAGAGTCCTGCTGTAGACAATATGAGAAAGGTGTTTTGTTTTTTTTTTTAATATAAAATAATATAAACTAATCACTGCTTGTGGCAGCACTAATGGTGCACTGGCCTTTCACCTCCCACCAGCTCTCTGGAGCCAGAATTGCAGTCTTTGCACAACAGAGTGTTCTTAAACAGTCTACAAACTGAACAGAAACACTGGTTTGTAATAGGGCTACATTTTTTTGAGAAACAGTGAAATACAATACAACATATAGAACTATTTCACACGTTTTCCCTCATTTTGTTTTTGGTTGGGCGGCGGGCCCCGCGCCCGGCGGGCGGGGGGGGGGGGGGGGGGGGGGGGGGGGGAGGGCGGCGCCCCCCCGGCCCCGCGCCAGCGGGCCCCCGCG
>JAODLD010000051.1:5204869-5224119 GCA_026781065.1 Mormyrops boulengeri | reverse complement strand
TTCTTTGGAACAGGAACAATGATGGACTCTTTGAAGCATGTGGGGATCACCGACTGAGATAAGGAGAGGTTGAATATCTCTGTGAACACAGGTGCCAGCTGGTCTGCGCAGGCTCTGAGGACTCGACCTGAGGTGCCGTCTGGTCCTGCTGCTTTCCTGGTGTTCACTCTCCTGAAGGCTCTCCTCACGTCATGCTCAGAGATGATGAACGTGCTTCCGGTGCTGGCATTGCCTTCCTGTCTGCAGCCGTCAACGCCGCTAGCATTAGCATCGGTAGCATCTTTAGCTGCAGCCTCGAAGCGAGCATAGAAGGTGTTCAGCTCGTCTGCCAGAGACACGTCCACGTTCATCATACCGGATGTTGGTGCTTTATAGTCCGTTATTGTCCTTAGTCCTTGCCACAGGCCTCTAGAGTCACTCTGTTGGAGCTGTGACTCTAGTTTCCTCCCGTAGCGCTGCTTCGCCTCCTTCACCGCTTTCCGCACGTTGTATGACGCAGCCTTGTACAAGTCCATGTCCCCCGACGCAAGTCCCGTGTTATAGGCAGCGGTGCAAGATCTCAGAGCGTCGCGGATGGTTTTATCCATCCACGGCTTCTGGTTGGGAAACGTTTTGATGTTCGTTTTCTGCACGGTATCATCCGCTAGTTTCCCGAGGAATCCCACAACCGCTGCCGTAAACACGTTGATGTCATCGGAGCTGTTTCGAAACATGTCCCAGTCTGCGTCATCGAGTGCATCCTGTAACGCGGCCACCGATTGGTCCGTCCAGCGCGCGACCTCCTTCTGAACCAGAACTTCCTGTTTGAGCCTTTGTTTGTATTTTGGCATGAGGAAGATGGCAGCATGGTCGGATTTCCCAAACGGAGGGCAAGATTGTGCCTTGTAGCCATCCTTGACCATTGTATAACAATGATCCAGTGTCCTTTCGCCCCTCTGGTGGGGCAGGTGATGTGTTGATAAAAGTTCGGCGCTGCGCGTTTGAGGTTGGCGTTGTTAAAGTCCCCCGCCACAATAAGCGCAGCGTCCCGGTGTTGTGTCTGGTGCTGTGTGAGTGCCTCATGAAACTCGCATAAGGCAGGGTCCATGTCCGCTTGTGGTGGAATATAAACGGCGCTGATTATGACCGATGTAAACTCCCGAGGAAGATAAAAAGGACGACATTTGATGGACAGTAGTTCCAGGTTGAGTGTGCAGGAGCGTGAGAGAGGAACAACGCTCGCGCTGTTGCACCAGCTGTTGTTTACCATTAAACACACGCCGCCTCCCCTTGACTTCCCCAAGTCCCGTGTCCTGTCCATGCGGTGAACCGAGAAGAACTCGGCCGGCTGGATGGCGTGGTCCGGCACCACTGGGTTCAGCCATGTCTCGGTGAAGCAGAAGAGATTGCAGTCCCGAATGTCTCTCTGGAACTTTACCCTGGCCCTGAGGTCATCGAGTTTGTTCTCCAGTGACTGGACGTTGGCGAGCAGGATGCTAGGCAGAGGTGTGCGGTGTGCACGAGCTCTCAGCCTGTTCCTGACGCCGGCTCGTTTCCCTCGGGGCCGCTGCTTCGGGTCGCGTCCTTTGTTCTCCCTCAGGATCTCACTTGGCCAGCTCGGATCCGGAGTTAAAACCGTCGAATTGTGAGTACATTGTAAACCAATAGAAATAAGAGTATCTCTATCGTACTTAATGTACTCAATGGTGATGAATTAGCTAGTTTAAAGTTACTGAAAGTTAACTTAAAAGACGAAAACAAAGTAAAATATATTAGTCGCAAACTATTGCTGAGAGAATGTAACTACTCTACAGTAGAAAAGGAGTGTTTAGCTATTAAGTGGGCTTTGGATTCTTTTAAGTATTATTTATTATGATGCAAGTTTAACTTGGAGACAGATCACCGGGCATTTTCCTGGTTAGGCAGGATGAGGGATTCTGATACGAGGATTACTCGGTGGTTTCTTGCAATTCAACCTTTTGATTTTCTTGTGCATTACAGGGCTGGACCACAGAATTATACAGCGGATTGTCTGTCTAGGACGCCAGGTGGCATCTGAATAAGGGAGAGGAAATGTCACGGATTGGATCGTGACAATATTGTTACAAGTGACCGCATGTTATGTTTATAAAATGTTGGCCAATTAATATTACGTTGTATACATAATGATGATGTTGTTGCAAATATTTTATGAATTACATTTAGGTATTTCCCTTCCACCCTGAAGTAACGTTGTTTGAAATATGGATTCTGTCCAGGATTGTCCAGCTTTGTCTCTGTATTTTTGCACATTATAATAAAATTGATATTTTTAGTCTTTGTTGGTTTTATGAATAAATGTGAATAAAATTGTGGTTTTAAATAGTATATTTCAGAACGGTGTATGGGGGATGTATTGCATTGAGGATGTTAATTGTTAGATTAATTGCTCCAAGGGGAGGGGTTATAATCTATATAAGCCCTGGGGAGTGTGCTAAAGGAAGATGTTGTTATGGATGCAGGGTCTGCCAGGATATAGCCTGTTTTAGGTGATTATTTTCTTTTTTGCTAATCCTTTGTATTGGTGCACTTCTGTGAGAGAATAGAATAAAAGTTTGCACCTTTTGGAACTCCGTGGCCTTCTCTGGTTTCTGAAGCCTCTGGCCTCTCAGCCATTCCTAACAGAGAGGCTGAGCTGCAGTATTGCTCACATGTGACCTGCCGTCTCGGCAAGTTTTCACCTGAGCAGAGAGTAGAGTTCCGTTGTATGTTTAGGCATTCTGGAACAAACTACACCTTGACTGACATTTCAGATTAGCTGATGTATGAGTCCTGGTATCAAGATGTCGGTGGACAGTTACCCTCCAAGGGAACTATGGATAAGCCTATGCATAATGCTGACAGACAATCAAACAACTCAAACAACTTCTCACAGTCTTCCAAGGTACTAAGGACAGTCTCAGGAAGGAAGAAACTCCAGCTCAGAGTAGAATTGCTAAGAAGGACCAAAGCAAGCAATATTGTGCATTCTCTAACTGGAACATTGACTGGTTCTCAAATTCTTTCCCCATGTCCTGGTAGATTTTCTTGGGAAACCCAAAGCAGAGGGTGAAGTCATTAAAGACTTTCTCAACAGCTGTCTTGACTGACATTTCTTGTAGCATATACCTGCATGAAATACATGTAACACCCCAGCAAAATTTGTTTAGAAGCCTTGTTTACCTGTCTCTAGACATAAAAAGTCCATCGACACTAATTCAAATGGATGTGTCATGATGATTGGTACTAGTGGAGCTTTTTCTAACTTCTTTTAAGACAATCACAAAATGCTCAGTATTTTCTTGCATTTTCGGCCAATAAAATCTCTCTCTGATAAGATTTAGTGTTCCATCCACTCCAGGATGCCCCATATCTTTATGCAGCTCCGTAAACACAGCCTGGTGATGTTCTTTAGGAAGGACAAGCTAACTTCTATTTCCGGGGGGGTATTCCACGAAGCAGGATTAAGGGAAAGTCTGGCTTGGGCTTGGGGAGAATTCTCAGCAGTTCTCCACCGAGATGTTTTCTTACAGTCTTTTTATACCTTTATTAGAACATTTCCTCACAATGGCTGGGGGCATATTTGCCCCCCTCCGTTGCCATTCTTGTCCTGATCATACTCCTTTTTCCTGTCTCTCAGCCTTCACCTCGGCCACATCCTTTCCTAACAACCAGGTTCTGATTACACAGCTGCTGTTAATTATAGTGCACACCAATACATGTATATCCTCTATATTTCAATATGTCAATGCTTCGGCTTATTCCCATCTTCTTGCAACATAGCTGGTTTCCAATTACATTTCATTACTAAATACCATGACTTAAGCAATATATTTGTTGCGATATACTTATGATTATACAATTACTTCTTCATTAATCATCAGGTTAATATCAGGTTAATATGATTATACAAATGATTATACCTTCAATGCTTGATTATTCAATTTTCCATTACAGATCATGTGACTATGCCATGTGATTTCCTATTTAGGCTGCACCTGTACCAATAAACAAAGGCTTTGAGTGTTCTCACCGCATCCAGTCTCCAAGCATGTTTACTCTCTCCAAGTTTATGGAATGTTTTAGCCGGTATCTAGTCAAGCTCTGTTTAACAGGTTTTGGGCCCAGGTGCATTGACGTTTGTGTAGATACGGCGTGAGTAGCCACTACAAGACAGTTTGTTTGCGCGTTTGGATGTGTGTCTCAAGGTTTGGAGTGCCAGCACCATGAGCGAATGGACAAGTTCACGTTGGTCTCATCTTGTGTTCGATGGAGACGAAAAGAACTATGAATTGTGGGAGACAAAGTTTTTGGGCCATCTGCGGTTGCAGAAATTGAAGGACACAATGTTGAATGGGCCCGCCGAGGGTGTGAACGCAGACGCACTGGCTGAGGATGCAGCAAAGAATGCTGAAGCATATGCTGAATTGATCCAATTCCTCGATGACAAAAGTTTGTCCCTGGTCATCCGAGAGGCTGCGGATGATGGGCGTGGAGCACTCAAGATTTTGCAGGACTATTATGCTGGCAAGGGTAAGCCCCGCATTGTGAGTCTCTACACAGAACTGACTTCCCTGCAGATGTCAAGTAGTGAGAGTGAGAGGAGTTCTGTTCCATCAACATGCCTTAAATGAATCCCCGCTGAGCTACCATGGTAACTATGGTGAGTGAAGAAGTCTGCTCCGGACCAGGTTAACTGTTTTTCTTAGTTAAGCGTTGTCTCAAAGAACGTCTAATGTGTGGGAACAGATTCCCAAAAGATCGTTCCGTCGGATGAAATTCTGCGGTCTCACTACTCATGTCATAATATTTTACATTATCTGGTTGAATTATTTTGTTAACTTGTAAGGTGTACCAAAATGACATGATGTCATTTGAGTTAGCGGGAGAATGAGCCTTGTATATACATATATAAAAAAATGGAACCCTGTAGTCAGTGCTGTGAGTAAAAGCAAAATGAGAAAGCAGAGAATAAAAACCATCTTTTCTGAAGTAATCCTCTGCGTGATACTTCCATAATGCCACTCTCTGCCACGTGCCCTTACTAGTAATTGTATATTGTATTTATTTCATATTTCATATTTCTTAATTGTATATTTAAATTTTCATCTTTTTGTATTTAATGTTCACTGTTCACAAGGGAAACGCAATTTCAATTCTCTGTGTGTTCTGTACATGTGGCAAGAATTGACAATAAAAGCTGACTTTGACTTTATAATATGGAGAACAGAGCTAAGATTGACATCTCAGCATTCCAATTAATTCCAAAATAATCACAGTAAAATCCCGTTATAGTGGACTCGCTTATAACGGAATATCGTCTATAACAGACGAGGTGTCAAGATCGCAAGTGGCGAGCAAGCAAGCAGGCGAGCCAGCCGGGAATGCGGGTCAAAACGGGGTTTATTCCAGGGGAAAACAGGCAGACGTGGACACCACAAGCACGAACATCCGTAACCTACAATGACAGATCTGGGGAGACTGACTGGAACGCAGACTAAATACATTGGGTTACAGGCAAGGAAACTGGAACAACAGGTAAAACGGCAGGATTCCACACGAGGTTAACGAGGAGGCGTGGTCCACATGAGGGTGATCGGGGTTGGGCGTGACAGAGGTCCGCTGGTCCCGGCCATGTGCCTTTAAGAACATGCAGAAAAAGCATTGGATATAGCGGACTCGCATATAATGGAATTTCACTTATAACGGACAAATAATTTGGTCCCCAGGGCCGCTTTTAGCTGTAGTTTTGTTTGGTTATAATGGACATGCAGGCTCTGCCTACAAGGTGTGTGGCGTGCTGGTGATATCCAGTGCAGATACATAGTCGGGATTATTAATAGTCACGCATCTGGTCAGGTAAAGTTAGATTACTACATGTACGATATTATAATCTATACCACAAGTGTGTCTGCTGGGGTGTGGCATGAGTAAATGGTGTCCTGTAGTAGTGTTCTGGCCATACAGCAACTCTGGATATAACGGACTTTGGATATAACGGACTGTTTTGCCAGGTCCTTTGAAGTCCGTTATAACAGAAGTTTACTGTAAAATAAAAGAATACACATATTACAAAGGTCAAACATGAAATGCAATGACTGAAATTGAAAAAAAAAATCCTTTAAAATAATATGAACAGGAAGATATTGTATGAAGATACACATCAGCAGCGTTTGTGCTGCGGCGGAAAAAAAACACCACTCTCGTTTTACACACTATCCGACTCATTTGATCGATCTATTGTTCATCCATGCATCTGGGCTTCTTAAATATCTCGGGTGTGCGCACTAAGTGAGACTATGCAAGTCTGTCTAGTATGAGCCATGATAAATTAAAGCTGAACTGCGTTAGTGGAACGACATGAGGCTAAGTGTAGAGATGGCGCTAGTTTGAGTCTGACTTTTTCGGGAAATTCTGGCTTTCTTTAGCTACTTTCATGGAATACCTCCCCAATTTTCTATAAAGCACACCATCTGAGCTGACAACAAACCAGTGGGTTGTGGACTGTATAAACTGTAAAATGGGGAGCGTGGCAAAGGTAATCTCTGAACTCAAAGATAGCCTACTTGAGACTTAAGAATTCTAAATTCCCTGAGTACATATGCATATTTCTGTGGTGGGGTCAGAGTTCTTGAGCCACATCCAGTCACTAAACTTCTTTGCATTCTCTCTCTGATAAAGTAGTATTAATGGCCCATTTAGGTTTGGTTAGCCTAAGTAAAGTAATTCAAGCAACTTATCTATGAGAGCATTTAATGTCTCTTAGTCAGTCTGTGGCCAGCTAAAGAGAGTATTCAGTGGTAAGTTACCTCTCTCTTGTGTTTACACCCCGCTTGCTTATCTCTCTTCTCCCAGAAGAAAACTTGTCAGGTGTGGATGACATCAGCTAGTAAGTGGTTTAGCAAGCCTTGAGAAACTGGGAACATATGTGATGTAGTAGGTGAGAAATCCAAGCATTTTGCTTAAGTCACACACTGTAGGAGGGGTCTTCTCCTCTAATGCCTGGACTGGGGTACTACTGCTGTGTCCACTGTAAATCCTTCCCATGAGACCATGTGCCCTACTAAGCAAACACAGATTCAGCTTCACCTCTTACTGCTGATTCCCCTGTAAGACATTTCAGATGCATTGGACATGCTCTTCAAAAGTGGAACTGTGATCAAGATTATCATCAAGATAAGCTTAGCACATAAGATCTCTGAAGCCTATCAAGCAGTCCTCCATATTCCCCTGAAATGACGCTGGAGGAGAACTGAACATGAACGGTATCTGAATCCAATGGTATAAGCCCCAGTGTGTTATAAAGGCTGTTAGGGGTTGGCTTTCCTAATCTATAAAGCCCTAATGATAAGTCAAAGCCAAAGTGTCTTGTATTGGTTGTGTTACATCATGTGCGATCAATTCTGAGTCATAGTGTTTAATTTATGACCACTGTGCTTTATTTGTGTTTACCTTTTGTCACTTGGGGTGACCATTAAGAATCACAAGTGTGATGAAGTGCAAAATGTGTTTTGCAAAAAGAGTCAAAGAAATCTGCAGATTGTGTTTTACTGGGTGAAAATTATATTGTCAAAAGAGTAAATTATTCAATAAATGAGTTCAGGCCACTGAGCTTTTGATTCAGAGAATAGTGTTTTAACAATTCAGAAAAACTGCAGTATAATTGCATGCAAACATTTTTGGTAGGCAACAATTGTTTTTACTATAGTCTTTTGGTTTCCAGTTTCGCAGCTCAACATGCAATTGACTACATCCACAGTAAACGTTTTGTCTGGTAGCATTTTAAATTTTTTGCTACAATGTGTAATGATTGCTCAGTGGTGTTTATGTGCAGACTGGCTTGATGCGTGATCTGAAAGCAGTGTTTGCTTTTGAGTAAAGATAATGTAGTTATGAGAAGATTTTGCAAGACGAGTCAAAGGTTTTGTGAATGTAGCTTGAATTTTGGGGTCTGTTTCATCCAGTTGCCTACTTCAAGCAGGAAGCAGTATGGCATCTTTTGAGCCCAAGTTTTCCTGGTAGTATAGACGTTCCTCTACATACGAACGAGTTATGTTCCAAATGGCCGTTCAGAACTTGAAATGTTCGTAAGTCGTTATTCAACATGTTAAAGGTACTTGAATCTACATGCATAAGTATGATATAAAGTCAGTACATGTTTTCTTTTCCTAAAACACGTTACTAATGATACATAAAACAAAAATGGATAATGGATCCACAGAATATTTCGCAATAAAAACTAAAACTAATCAAAGTAAACTTTGATTTCAAGAGAGCACATCTTACCGATACAAAAGTACAAAGAACTGGGATGCTGGGAATACGTACGCTACACTGCTGCACAGCGGGAGTAGCTGCCAGAATTCGTACTAGGTGGAATTGGCGCGCAGGGCAAAAATTGATGTTGCAGAAAGGAAATGGGAACACATCTTGGACTTACAGTCCTCTTCATTCGTATGTGTGAAAGTTCGTAAGTTGAAAGTTCATAAGTAGAGGAAGTATATACATTGATATACATAGACACAACACCATCGGTTACAGCGCGGCATGGCGCAGGTGGGGAAAAAAGGGTGAGGATCCACTGGCAGCTACACAAGGATGTTTATTAAAGAAACTAAAATGAACACACACAGGGTAAACCACAAAATAACAGGACCACGAAGGGGTCAGAACTAAACAGGGGTAAACACTATGAAGGGAACCGGGCAATACCAGGGGGGTATTTTCCATACGTCGCTTAAATCATCCAAGATCAGATGCCTAATCTTGGATGAGTTAATGCCGTTGAAACTCATGTGGGATAAGTCAATTTTTCAAACACAGCTGTGTAGTAGATTAGTCTAGCTGGATCCAATCATCTGAGATGATTGCACGTGCCCGAGCTGATTGAAAAGCCCATATATATATTGAGTCCAGATAACATGATCAGCAAGTCTTTGATACACTGCAACAAAATGATGAAGGAACGGGCACATTTTTTCACACAAGCGGACAAGGGGTACAAGGGGTAACACAGCAAAAGCAGCCCAAACCAGAAAAGACGACTGGCAAAAAGTGCCCGACAAATTAAATGCATAAGTTGTGTACTTACTGAATGCAGCATTTTAATTTCCTATGTGTCAGATTAATTATTATTTAATATGTCATCAAACGTAAGCACAATGAGAACATGGGAACAGGTTAAAGTGAAGTACAAGAATATACTTCAAACTGGTAAATACAGTATTGGTATACAGTATAACTATAAAAATAATTGTTGACATAAAGAATTATATATGCATATATATCACATAAATTTTAAAGCCAATAAGAAGAAGGCAGACAAGCAAAAAACAGGTGGAGGTCCACGCAGTCCAGACCTAAGCCCTGCAGAAATGTTGGCTGTCCAGCAAAATGCCCATGGCCCTGTTTCTGAGGGCATTCCAGGGGGAAGCTCCTCCTCAGAACCAGTGGCAGGATGCAGTCGTCACTTCATTTCAGGTAAAGGATGGTCATTGCATATATTTCTCCTCAATGTGTGCCATAGGTATGTTATGTGCCATATAGCCCTCTTTTTTGTTGGGTCAGTTACAGGGAATGTCATATCCCTAGAACCTGTGTCTGACCGATGAGATATTGACGAAGGTCAAATATTTGATGAAGACACTGTGTCTGATTATTCATCAGGAGGAGAGGTACATTTTTCAAATAATGTTTGAACAAATTCCACTCTGATCAGTCCCATGTGCTAATCATGATATAACTGTTTTGCAGGAGCCTGTAGCCAGCACACAAGTCCCTTTTGGAAAAGGTGACCAAAGGAAAAGGAGATGGTGAGGTTGGTTGAGCCATTTGTTGTGCTTTATATAAAATGATTCAAAATGATATGCTGTGTATACAATATAGAGGAAAAAAAATTGTAATTGTGTATTTATTTGCAAAAAAATGTGAGGGCTCTATACAACAGATAAACAAAATCGCATACAGAAAACTAAAAATGAGGAAAAATACAGCAGGACATGGAACTTCATGAACTGAGGACAATCAAAATGAAGTTGCAGATACAAATACTAGAAAAACAATTGGTAACAAAATTCTCTTATCTCTCTTTCCCATGTGTATATGTGTATGTGTATCCTCGCCCGCCAGGGTTCCCTTGGGCTCCCCGTTGTCCGCTATCCTATAGTGTTCCATGTCTTCTGTCCCCTCCTGGTCCCTCTGTGCCTCCTGTCTCAGCCCCTCATCCCTCTGTGCCTCCTGTCTCCATCCCTCGTTCCACTGTGCCGCCTCTGTTCATTCCCGGTTCTGTTGTTCCTCCATTTTTTGTTCCCCCGGCGTCTCCCTTGTTGATTTGTCTGTCTGCATTCCCTGTTTTATGTCAAGTCCTGTCTTAAGTCCAGTCCCTGTGCCAGTTCTGTGTGTCCATTCTGTTCCCGGTCTCCCGTTGATGTTCTTGCTTTTGTTTTCCAGATCCCGTGCTCCTGGTTTCGTCTCGTCCTTCGCCTCCCCTGGGGCACGCCCGGAGTGCGTGCCTTGGGGGGGGGGTTCTGTTATGACCTGCTCGTACGATCCTTGTGTATGGTCCCGCCCCCTCATCACCACATGTGATACCCCGATTGTGACCAGCTGTTTCCTGTCAGTTTGATTTATCCTGTGTATTTAAGTCCACGTCTGAGTCCGTATCCCCAGATCTATCATTGACGTTGTCCACCGTGTGTGCCCCATGTTGCCTGCCCCATTAAACCCTGCATTTTGGAGCTTTGCCTGCTTGCGTGTTGCTTCCCCACTTCCTGTCTGCTCGCTCCCGCACGGATCGTAACAGGTTGCTCAAGGTGCACTGGCTCAAGGTCATCATCAGGCTGCACCAAACCCTCAGGGGCTCTCTCTTTTCTGATGGTCACTATGTTGTGTAAGACAGAGCATGCAAAAATTATGTCACATGTGTCAGGTGCAACCCTCAGCCTTTTTAGACATTGAAATCTCTCCTTCAGGTGGCCAAAGGTCATTTCAATTTGTGCCCTTGTCCTAGACAGAGCTGCATTATATCGAGTTTGTGGACCAGTGGTTAGGAAATGGGGTCATTAGAAAATGCCTACAGGCATATGCCCCGTCCCCAAGCAGGGCTCCATCATGATGACCTGTGGAATATGTAACAATTGTGAATACAATACACACATCACCATGATTTATAATTTGAGTATTACAGATCATCTGAGAATTTATAGCATGTAGGTCAAACAATTTTACTGCATGTCAACATGCATATTGGCTATTTTCAGCTCTTACAAAAAGTTACATTGCCTGCACGTTAATACTGTGGAAGCCTTTTCTGTTTATGTAATCTGGCTCATTTGGGCCTGATGGGGCCTTTATTCGGATCTGTGTACTATCCAGTGACCCAATCACATTTGGAAATCCTGGGTAATGAGAATGTTAGGCTGATTGTGAGATTCTTTATGGAACTGTGGGTGTTTTTGCCTGTGTATTACCTACCTGCAATGGCATGAAAAGCCTCTTTAATTTTCTGCACACGCAGGTATCCAGGAAACACTATGAAAACCCGAAGGAAATATTTCAGGGCCAAACAGACTTTACGAATTGCCTGGCAAACTGCACTTTTAGATAGATATTCTGCATCGCCTACAGTATACAAAAAAGTGCTGCTTGCAAAAAACCTCAAAGCAATGCATACTGTCACGGCATGTAGGAGAGCCAGCGAGCAAGCGGGGAAGCAGGCAAGCTGAGCCGTGAATACGTCGATCGGGGTTTATTCAGGAAACGGGCAGACAGGGGAGCACACAGCATACTAACATCAATGACGGATCAGGGGAGATGGGCTAGAACGCGGACTATATACACAGGACTACAAGCAGGAAATGCCAAACAGCAGGTAAACGGAAGGATTCCACGCGGGGTTAACAAGGAAGGCATGGTCCACATGAGGGCGATACAGGCTGGGCGTTACAGACCCCCCCCTAAGGCGCGAACTCCGGGCACGCCTCAGAGAAGAGGCGGACGAGACGGGACCAGGAGAACAAGACTTGGAAAACAAAACAAGACCATCAATGGGAAACCGGGAACAAAACGGAAACACGGGAACAGGGACCAGAAGATAAAACCCGACAAAGAACAGGAAACACGGACAGCAGATAAAGAACGGAGACACAGGGGGAACAGAGAACGGAGGAATGAAAGGGCCAGGAGGCACAGAGGGACGAGGAGCAGAGACAGGAGGGACCAATGGACCAGGAGGGAACGGAGGAGACACAGAGGGACGAGGAGCAGAAACAGGAGGGACCAAAACAGGAGGTAGAAAGGGAAAGGGCGGAGGAACAAGGTGATCCCGAGGGAACCCCAGCGGGCGACGGACGGCAGCCGAAGGAGCCGGGGCGGCCTCGAGGCAGGAGCTGGAGGGGACCACGAAGGGGCCGAGGAGGGAGACAGATGGACC
This sequence comes from Mormyrops boulengeri, assembly GCA_026781065.1. Lineage (NCBI taxonomy): Eukaryota > Metazoa > Chordata > Actinopteri > Osteoglossiformes > Mormyridae > Mormyrops > Mormyrops boulengeri. The sequence goes on along the minus strand of JAODLD010000051.1, from coordinate 5,211,692 downwards.
AACGGAGGGGCCGAGGAGGAAGCCGAAGGGGACCCCGGTGGAGGCGAGGAGAGAGCAGAAGGGGACCACGGCGGAAGCGAGGAGAGAGTGGAGGCTGTAGCAGGTGGTGGCGCAGCCATAGCAGGTGAAGGCGCCATCCACCGACGAGCCGGAGTGGGGGGACCCGCAGACCAGCAACGAGTCGGAGCGGGGGGACCCACAGGTGACCGACGAGGCGTTGGAGGCGGGACCGCAGGCAGCCGACAAGGCCACGGCGGGGGACCTGCAGGCGACAGCCGAGCAGGAGCCCGGGGGACCGACGGCGAGCCGGAGGGCAGGGCAGGTGGGACCCAACCCCTGTGCATGTGCCCTCTCCCCTTCCGGGACACCGACAAGTGGGAGTCAGGCCGGGATCGACCTTTCTGGGGTGTAGCAAGGACGGGTGGAGCCTTGATGGAGGCCTCAGAACCTCGGGCGGAGCAGGAGGCGGAGGCCTAGAAGCCTCGGATGGAGCAGGAGGCGGAGGCCTAGGAGCCTCGAGTGGAGGAGAAGGCGGAGGCGCAGCCGGGACCTCGGGTGGCAGCGGAGGCCTGGGGTCAGCAGGCGCTGTGGGCAGAGCAGCAGGCGGAGACGGTGCCGGGACCTCGGCCACAGGGGCCGGAGAGTCAACTGCCTGGAGAAGCGGAACAGGCAGTACAGGCAGGTCAAGTGAGACAGGCAGGACAGGTGGAGCCGGCGAGACAGGCAGGTGGGCGGCGGGCGAGGCCGCAGCAGGAGCCGCCTCGGGCGGAGCAGGAGGCAGGGCCACAGCAGGAGCCGCCTCGGGCGGAGCAGGAGGCGGGGCCACAGCAGGAATCTCGGAGGGCAGCGACAGAGCCGCGGGCAAGGCAGGCAGGTCGGGCAGGACAGGCAGGACCCATGCCGGCGACAGGTCGGGAACTTCAGCAGGCAACAGGTCGGGAACCTCAGCAAGCGCCGGTGATGGGTCAGGAACCTCACCAGCCTGCGGGTCTGGAATGGGCAGGTGGAAGTCCTGCGAAGGTGACGCAGCAGGCTGACGATCGTTGGGGCGTCTTCCGGTCTCCTCTCCTTGGGCTTCTTTTTCTTCTTCCTCCTCTGGGTGGCTGCGTCGTGTCCGCGACGGGCTGGGTCCTCCTCTCCGTCACGCGCTGCACCAGCTTTCGGAGGTTTTCGTGCACCTCGGCTATGACGGACTAGAATGCGGACTATATACACAGGACTACAAGCAGGAAATGCCAAACAGCAGGTAAACGGAAGGATTCCACACAGGGTTAACAAGGAAGGCGTGGTCCACATAAGGGTGATACAGGCTGGGCGTGACACATACTGTCTGTGTGGTTGTGAGAGCCTGACTTCACCTAGTTTGACTTTGAATATAAAGTGCCAATAAATCTTTGAGGTACAATATTCCCCCTCGGCTAAAGCGGTATCTTTCAAAAAGAATTTCCTTCAGGAGCAATAAAGGATCTTGTCAATCGCTCAAAACCATCTCGATATGTAATTCTCTTCTTATAATTTGCGCATTGATATCAACTGATCGCTCATTCATGAATGGCGAAGCCTTGACTGAATAAATTCCATGCACCAAAAACGCTCCAAAGGCTCCAAAAATCTTCTCATATGAGGCAAGTTTGGCCATCCTTCATGACCAGCTCTCTTAATGGCCAATTCTTGTCCAGGACATATTTGACCTAAAAATAAAAAGCAATTCCTGTGATGAAGTTAATCCAAAAATGGCATTAAATGTGTTTTTTGATTTTTATTGTTCTGAAGGAGGAAAGTATAAAAAACATAAAACTGTGTCCTTTGCATGTTATGTACACTACAGTCAAATGTTTTTGCATGCACTGAGATCTTTTACATTTGCATGTTACTCACTTAACATTTACTTTGCTGTTTTACAGGCTTTGCTCCAGCCACGTCTATGTCATGGTGCAATAAGGTAGTCTGAGTGGGCACAACTCTGGGTAGGACTGCATTAACTTACATAATTCTGCTTGTTGCGCATCTGATACATGAGGTACCAACAATGACAGTTTGTGCAATATTTCCGAATTTTGCAAATGAGCGGTCTGTTGTGAAGGGTCTATATTAAACTCATTCCGGGACATGGAGGAGGGGGAAGGCTGACAGTGGCAACTGGTTTGGTTGTTGACATAGTGGGCCCCAGCATGAACAACGAGTCATCTGCCGAGCAGCATTCATGGTATAACTTAAGCATGTTAATGTGACACGCTCGCTTCTTCCTTTTCCTATCTGGGGTACTAATAATGTAGTTGGTGTCATTTACTCGCTTCTCAACAGTATATGAACCTGAAAAATGGGCAGAGCTGATCCTGAAACAGGTAATAATGCCATTACTTTATCTCCTGGCTGAAATATGTGCACAACAATCTTCTGTTCACACCGGTTCTTCTTTTTCGGCTGGGAAGAACTTAGCGTTTGTTTGGCGAGTTCACAAGCTTTATGCAAGCGCCCCTTAAACTCGCATATGTATTTGACAACATTTCGTTTAGAGCAGGGGTCTTAAACTCCGGTTTTTGGTTTACCCTCATTTAACACACCTGATTCAACTCCGTCTGCTAATTACCACACAGTTCCTGAGCTGAATCATTTGTGGTGGAAGAGGGAAAGAACTAAGCCCTCCAGGACTGGAGTTTGATACCCCTGTTTTAGAGGTAGGCAGAAGGTCCACATCAGATAACAACGTCTCTTAATACTTCAGCGGTCCCCAGACTGTATGTCCAAAGACATGGAGGAAGTTCCGCAGGGCTAAAACCAATTGATTCCTGGACAACCTCATGCACTACAAATAAAACTAGTAGTCCCTTCGTCCCAGTCCCAGTGGGTTTCAAAACAATATGCCATAAGCATGCATTTGAGCATTTGGTGAAACTGTTCGAGTGCACCTTGCGTTTCTGGATGATATGGACTGGATATAATATGTTTAATGGATAATTGCTGTAATGCCTGTTTAAACAATGAAGACATGAAATTTGTGCCTTGATCTGATTGTATGTATTTAGGTAAACCAAAAGAACTTAAGAATAGCCTTAATAACAACAGGAGCAGTAATTTTTCTAAGAGGCACGGCCTCCGGATAACTCGTAGAGGCACATGTCAATAAGCAAAAAATTGATTCCCGGTTTTTGTTTTTGGTAATAGACCAACGCAATCAATAAGTATATACTCAAACGGCTCTCCAATAACAGGTACTGGATGCAACAGAGCGGGGAGAATAACCTGATTTGGTTTACCCGTCATCTGACACGTTGGACATGACAAACAGTAAGTTACCACATCAGACTTCAACCCATGCCAAAAATGTCTTAAAATGTGATCATATGTTTTTGTCATGCCAAGATGAGCTGCAAAAGGGTTGTCGTGAGCCAAGCCAAGAACACGGAAATAGTTTGGTACCACAATCTGAAACACTGCATTCCATTCCTTTTCTCCCTCTGCCTTAGGATACCACTTCCTCATAAGAACGCCATCCACTAATAAATATCGACTAGTCTCCCTGTCTGAGGGATTTCAAGCAGAAGCTAGGCATTTCTTTAAGGGTTCAATTGCTAAAACACATTTCCTAAAATCTCCTCTCCTTTTCTCAAAAGACTAAGCACAAACCCTAAAATTCAAGCTATACTCACAAAACCTTTGACTTGTCTTGCAAAATCAAACAGTCTTCTCAAAACTATATTATCTTTGCTCAAGAGCAAACACTGTTTTCAGATCATGCATCAAGCCGGTCGGTATATAAACACTACTGAGCAGTCATTACATACTGTAGTAAAAAATTGAAAACACTAGCAGCCAAAACTGTTGCTTGTCACGCCCAGCCCCGATCGCCCTCATGTGGACCACACCTCCTTGTTAACCCCGTGTGGAATCCTCCCGTTTGCCAGCTGTTGTTCGTTTCCTGCTTGTTACCTTTTGTATTTAGTCCACGTTCTGTCTAGTCTTCCCCAGATCTGTCATTGTAGTGTCATGGTGTATCGTTTCCGTTGCTGTTCGTTACCCGGAATAAACCCCGTATTGCCCGTATCCTGGGTTCACTCGCCTCCTTCCCCGCTCGCCTCCGCCCGATCGTGACATTGCTGGTATGTAGAGAAATATTTACTGTGGTGGTGGTCTTTTGCATGTTGAGCTGTTTTGGAGATCATAAGATTATAGTAAAAAAAAAATGTTTGTATACAATTTGTATACAATTATACTAAACCGATATGTAAAGTATTCAGCACTCTAATAAGTTACTGTGAAGGACAAAGTAAAAAATCCAAATGAGTGGGATATTACAGTAAAATGTTGTGCAACTGCCAAGCCAGAGTCAAAGAAGAATATTCATTCAGCCATATGACCATGTCTTAGGGCTGGATCAGGACAGAGAACTTTGTCTGCATCACAGGAAATGCTGGGTGATGCGGGAGCCATTTGCACCTTGACGTTGAAATTCAACTCACCTCTGGCACTTGCACATATTCTATGTTCTAGTCACTCTTGGGCTTCTACTCATGTTTAGCAACATGTGTCAACCGTTTTGAGTCATTGTGTTTAAATGATGAATACTGTGTGCTGGCTGTGCTTAACTTTTGCAACCTGTGTTTTCTGTTTCGCATCAAAGTTTACCACGGTGTAAAATGTGTTTCAATGATTGAGAATCTGTTTAGAGTTTTGCGAAAAGGGTGACTCAGGTCTGCAAATTGTGTCTAACTTGGTGAGCACTGTTTAAAGTTTCGCCAAATGAGTGACTGATTCAATAAATTAGTTTCGGCAATTTGCAGTTTTGTTCCAAGAAAGAGGTATAGTGTTTTAGCAATTCAGAAAAACTGTAATAGTATGTCAGACATGCACTGTTGCATACTCGTTCCATGTTATAAAGGAAACTTGTTTTATTTGACTTATATTTTCATTTATAGTTGTTCACTCAACTTTCCAATGATTTAAGAAAAAAACAGAAAAGTGGTAAAAACGTGTGGTGTGCAAAAACTGTTGACTGGCAGTCTATCACTGGATGGAAACAATGCTTACCAACTTATCCTGATGATGGTCCAACTCTTTTTCCCACTTAGGACCTAAGAGTGTATATGGATGATCCATTTGCCATTCAAGGCTAGAATAGCAATGATCTTCCAATGATGTCCTCCCAGTTGATGCATCTGAAAAGACACAAATATTCCGGACAATATGAATTTCAAACATGGATGCATTTTTTTTGGACCCTGCGTTCAATCAGAAATTTCTATACTCACAGCATATTTTAAAACAAAAATGAGAAGAAGCACGACCCGAATGCAGGCTGGGGTTATAGCGAAGCCCTTGCAGGGACTTTTATTCATGGACACACACAGGCACAGAGTCGCAAACAACTAACAATGACTGAGCTGAGGACTACAGGATTGAGAGGAACTTACTGTAAATACCATGGAAAGTAGAGGTTTATAAGCAACAGGTGAAGGGGATTAACGCGGGGCAGGAACAAGGGGGAGGATAGACAGGCATAGGCGTGCCAACCACGCCGGGGGGAAAAACAAGGAGATGGGGCCGACGTGACACTATGGAAGGGAAATTCCAGTAGGGCCCTGGGGGGGTGGGTTCAGGAGTGATGTCAATGTGTTAGGCCTTAGGCAAGAAGACTGTATGTCTGTGTGTCTGGCAATGACCCTGAAACTGGAAGCTGAAACCACCTGTTTATGAAAATAATTGGAGTAACCCATCTATTTCTAGCTAGCTACATGAGGCTAAGGCTAATGATGCGTGCACAGAAAACATGATGGGAAAGTCATTTTCTCATTGACAAGTATACTCATCAAAGCTTATGATAAACTGCCCAAAATGAGCCACTGAGATATAGCCGCGAAACTACAATAAACTATATTTTATGGACAGTGCAGTACTCTATTATAGCATATTTGAATTATACAGTTCAGTAATTTAATTTGTACAGTACTGTAATTTGAAAAGCACTTCCAGGAGCTGGATTTTGAAAGAGTCAATAAAATTCAGTAAATAGCAGCACTATCCATTTTTATTACCTTGTATGCATGTAATAAACATACAAATGTCAATTAGATGGTAATCTGGCCGAGATATGAAGATTGGTTATAATGACTATCCGCTTATAGTGATCAATTTCACCCAGACAGAGGTGATCAATATAAACGATTTCCACTGTAATCTGTTTTGTTTGCAAGAAATGCAAACTATTTATTTTCTACTTTTTAGGGAACTTGCCCAGCCCTGCTGACAACAGTATAAGGTCCTTGGTGGTGACGTTTCAGTGTGCTTTCAATTCAGCATTTTTTGGGGTCTTTTTGGGGTCTTACATATTTATGATTTTGGTCTCTGAAGGTCTTTTGCTGCCTGCCCCATGCTCTCTCGACATTTCTGAGAACCTACAAAAACGGCCATGGAGAGAGAGTCTTGCGATATTTCAGGCGAGTTTGAGGTTTCAGAGCTTAGTAGCCAGAATCGCACAGAGTCAGTGACCTATTGCGAGCACTCAATGAACGGAGGCTGAAGTTGTGTAAAAGACATGCATTTATTCCTAACTAACACTACGACTAACATAAGACAGACATTAAACTTAACATAAACAACAAACACGAAATAATAGGATAAAACTAAACAGAATGTACTATGAAAATGCAGTGATCAGATTTAAATGGGTAATCTAAAAAGGGAAATACTGTTTGTGGACACACAAACAGTGTGTCCACAAACATGGACACACTGTTAGCATGACCCTATAGTCATAAAGCAGATTAACAGAACAGCTTAGGTTGTTAGGATGAAAGGAAGTTGGTTTACTTGGTTGCAGAGTGGA
>JAODLD010000051.1:5182937-5199680 GCA_026781065.1 Mormyrops boulengeri | reverse complement strand
TAGTTGTCAGTGTGAACGCACTACGCCCTAAAATCGCGCACTAAAAGTGCGCAAGTGCGCGATTTCGGACACAGCCATTGCTTCAGTAGAATACCGTACTATACATATATATATATTTTTTGTGACGAATAAGGTTTTTTTAATCCAGCTTTGTCGGTGGTGATATTTAGAAACCAGTATTTGATTTTACAAAGTATTAGACGTTGGCTACAAGACCACAGGGGGACGACTCTGTAGTGGCCCCTCCCTTCTGCCGCAATCTGTCATCGGGGTAGAGTCGGGCGGATTGTGTGGAGATGGCAGCGCCGTCGGTCGGAGGCGACAGGGGTGAGCGCCGATCGGGTCTTACATTACAGTACACAATGTTGCTTCTCAGACACGCTTCTTCAGCCGCCAGATTAGGCATAGCGGTCGGTGACGGAAAGGCTGTGTAGCTGGCCTGGTTAATCTGCTTAGACATGCCCGGGCAGAGCTAAGAGAAACTGCAGTGTCACGGATCGCCTCGGTGACACTGCATACGCATATGGTGTTCGTATTCAAATGTGAGTGGCTCATTAATCTCTGAAAGGCGATATAGATGTTTCATTTACAGAATTTGAAAACAGTCAAGTAAATAGAGTTCATTTTATTTACCACTGGAAAGATATACAGTAATCGTGCCCAGCTGGACTGAGCAGCGAATTTGGTATCGGAAACCGAATATGAAAAAATACCCTGAAATAGATTTCGCCCAATTTGGGAGTATTCAAAGGATTTGAGGGATGTTTTCAATGAAGTGTCTTCTCAAAAAGAAATGAGAAGGATGGGAAATGAGACAGTGGCTTAGCTAACGTTCCGAAAACTATAGCCAACGTTATCTGAAGGTCCTCTCAAAGTTGGCTGAGAACGTTCTTACTGTCACATTAATGGAACATTATCTCCATGTTTTACATTTCAACAAAGGTTCTGTCAGTGTCAACACGATAACATTATTACTTGAATATCCTTTTATCGCTATTAATATTGAAAAATATTGTTTTATAATAAGATATACATTTATAAAAGTGCAATATGTGTATACTTTGAATACACCAACTCATGAGGTGTGAAGCAACAGTGTTACCCGCTGCCCTACCATGCCGTTTATTTGTTTAAACATTATTATTCTTAGTTGTGGTGGGATAGCATTCTGGGAATATCAGGTCACTTCACTGAATATTTCAATACCTTAATCGTAACATTTGGTAAATGTTTGTAGAATGAACCATTGTTTGTGGAGGGACTGCTGTATTTTTCAAAATAACCTGTCTTATTTACATGGAAGGTACAATATGTAGAGAAGTTTAACTTCCAACTTAGGCCCTTCCCTATGAAGCAGTGAAATTCTGTAATTGTGAACTGCTATTTGTTCTGTAAGTACCTGTATTGTTGACTGTTACCACAAAAAGTAACTGCATTTTTAAAAAATGTCATTTTCAAAAGTGCCTGTGAGTAAAACAAGGAAGGAAGTTTTGATGGAAAATTTGCTGCTTCACTCAGAAATTGAAACCAAAAGCCCTTTAGTTACTTACATTTACTTCCTCTGGATGTGCTTGTTGAACTTGTGGCAAGACCGTCTGTTATCAAAAGCACTTGAGCCACTTGGGCCGCATCCTTTCCTGCCCCTGCCTCCTCTGCTGCTGTCACTGTGTTCAAATCCCAAGGCCACCCCAGTTTGACACTTGGGCCCCTGAGCAAGGCCCTAAACCAGTTGCTCTTGGGACTGTCTGACTCTGCCTTCTCAGTCATGTGTTGCTTTGAGTAAAAGTGTCTTTTAAATATATAAAATGTAAGTTGACTTATCTGGTATGTCACACTGTTAAAAGTCCTCTTAGAAGGATCAAAGTGAATCCATAGCCTGAGCGTCTCTGTGTTAATTTGCATTTGGTGCCTTCTGATTCACTAGCTGGAAAATGACATGACATCACTAGAGCATCATGGGATGTTAATGCTGCCACATCCTTTGGCTTGTTGTCACTATGTCTGCTGCACTTGTGCTGGTTTGGGTGGCGCTGACAAGGTGATGGTCTCCTTTTGCTGTGTGTGTGTGTGTGTGTGTGTGAGAGAGAGAGAGAGAGATCTAAGCAGAACAAGGAATCAAAAGTATTCATCTTCACGCAGGAGATTTCTGGGTCTGCGTTAAATTCGTTAACCTTACAGTAGGGAGTGGATACTCAGCTGAGTAAGACAGTAAAAGACAAAAAATATTTTGGTACCACTTTACAATAAGACTAACCTTAAGAAGGGTTTATGAATGGTTTATAATCAGGTTGCTAATTAGGTTGGAACACTTTATAATTGTCTATTAATGATTCACAAACAAGTTATAATAGTTATCTTTTTATTAATGAGTTACTACCCATCATAAGTGGCAAAGAGAGCCTTATTGTAAAGAGGTGCCAATATTCTAACGTAGAAATGATCGTTTCTTATGATTTAAGCAGAATTTTAATTTTTATTTTATTTAACCTTTATTTAACCAGGTTTGTCCCATTGAGATCACAGATCTCATTTGCAAAGGAGACCTGGCCAAGGTAGCAGCAACACAGTGTCAGTACAAAATCTTAAATTTAAAAACATACTCAAACCATACACTTGCACACAGATGACCTAGACTCCAGTGTTTTTACCAAAACTTTACATTCACTCAAGGGTATTAAATTTTGCAGACGAAGTTCAGCTTGAAGAGTGTTCCACATGTCAGGTGCTGAAAACATAAAAGCTTTCTTTCCCAATTCAGTTCTTACTTTTGGAACAGCCAGTTTTAAAAAGTCCATTGAGCGAAGATTACGACCTCCTTGCTTCCAGATCAAGAATGATGATAAATAAGAAGCAGTTTTACCCAGAATGGCTTTATATATAAACACATACCAGTGGGTAAGGTAACAAGCTTATAAAGATGATCAATTTACTTTAGCATAAAGCACACAGTGATGAGTAAGAGAACCACAGTTTGAAATAAACCTCAGTGCTCCATGATACAAACTGTCCAACATGCATAAACAATGAGCAGATGCGTGCATATACAGTACATCACCATAGTCAATACCAGGCAAAAACGTCGATTCAACCAGTTTTACTTTTACATAAAATAGATATTTAAAATTCGATTCCAAATCTATTTGTTAGAAATTCCAATTCTCCAATTCTCCAATTCTCTCGTTAAAAATTTCCCAGTCTAATCTATTTGATTTAAAAGTGGTAAAGAACATAAGTTTTGTTTTATCTGCATTTAAACTGATTTGTAGGCGACAAAGCTGTTCCTGTACTTTGTCAAAATCATCTTGCAGAAGTAGGTGCAGAGCAGTAGATCACAGTATCATCAGCATAAAGGTGAAAAGTTGAGTTTGAAATGTTCCATCCCAGGTTATTTAGGTCCCAGGTCTAAACAATAATGGGGCAAGTATCGAACCTTATGAACTTGCAATAAATGAGGTAGAACCATCTATCTGAACTGCCTGGGTTCTCCTTGTGAGATAATTTGCAAACCACCCAACTGTTTGTTTAGAAAAACCGATATCTATAAGACGGTCAATTGAAATTATGTGATCAACAGTATCAAAGGCTTTAGATAAATCCAAAAACAAAGACAGACAACACTGCTTGTCATCAAGGGCTTTTATGATGTCGTTTATGACCTTCATCACAGCAGTGGTAGTGCTATGATTTTTACGGAACCCTAATTGATATGACGAAAGGACAGAATTATTATATACATATTGTTTCACTTGTGCACTGATCAAAGATTCAAGCACTTTTGCAACAGAGAGTTTAGAGATAGGCCTATAGTTATTTAAAATAGTTGGTTCACCCCCTTTCAGGAAGGGGATAACAAAGGCTGATTTCCAATCCTTAGGAATTTTGTTTGATGACAATGTTAGACTAAAAATATGACACAGTGGTTCAGCTATGATTTCAGATGCCAGTTTTTAGAAGACAGGCTCTAAGTTATCTGGTCCAGGTGATTTTCTAGAATTTAGTTCTTTTAGAGCCCTTATCACCTCTGCTGAGGTAAAAGGACTAAAATTAAAGACCTGCATATTTTCACAAATACAGTTTGAAATTGGTGATTCTGTAGTTAGGTTATCAGACTGAAACAAATAACCAGAGGAAATAAAATGTCTATTAAAGTAATTTAACAGTGCTGTCCTGTCGGTTACTTTGGCATCAGCAACAAATATACTGGGTGGAAGATTAATTGAGTTATTGCTAGCGGACAATGATTTGACCGATTTCCGAAATTTCTTTGTGTTATTGAGACTTTGCAAAGTTGTGAACATGTAAAATTCAGCTTTAGCTTTTCTAAGCAAAAGGGTAACTTTTGTCTAAAAGTTGTCTAAAGTTAATCCAATCAGTCTCTAATTTAGACGTACGCGCCCTGGCCCAAGCCTCATAACATTGATGTGAATAATCACAAGACCAGATCGAGATTTAAAATCTTCAGGTGTAAAACATTGTACTGGAGTATCAGGGCCTGGATTGGTCTCAACATTTCCCGATATTAATAGCAATAACAAAACTAGATATTTATACTTAATATTACAGCCTTTTAAATTAGTCATAACACTGGTAGAGATTATACTCATAAAGGGGGAAGTTTCAACAATAGTAAAATGTTCTCTCAAAATCAGAAAACAGTAAAAATGAAGAGATTCCTCAGTCAAAAGCAACCACTTTGATATGTTCATAGAGACTATATCTGTTAACTGAGATGTGTATTATATGGTTCTTCAACAGCAAACACAGGGGAAAAAAAGTTAAATAAACAGATCTATCATACCGTGTATCTTCAGGCTGTGTAACTGGAAAAAGAAAAGGAGTAATACTAGGCCCATGTGGGCTTCTAGCAAAGCCCCACAAAGATATAAAACACAATATAACAATTAATGGCATAATAAATGAAGATAGCCCACTTTACCACATGTGATGTAGCTAGGAAGCAAGTCCTAGAGAAGGAGGGTAGCAGTCTGGATCAAGTGGATCAATCTGGGGGATAGTAGGCAAGGCCAGTAGCTAAAGGTTAGCAGGCAGGGCCGCTAGCTGGAGGATTGCAGGCAGGGCCACTGGCTGGAGGCAAGCAGGCAGGGCCGAATAGCTGGAGGCAAGCAGGCAGGGCCGAATAGCTGGAGGCAAGCAGGCAGGGCTGAAATCTGGAGGTTAGCAGGCAGGGCCAATAGCTGGTGGCTAGCAGAAAAGGATTATAGCTGCTGCCTAGCAGGCAGGTCCGATAGCTGACAGTTAGCGTCCATGCAGGGCCAGTTGCAACAATTTAGCAGCCTGTAAATTCCAGGTGTCTGAGGCCTCAATCCAGACTAAGAAGTTATGACTCAGTCCAATTACAAATGTAAGTCATCCAGATATCAAATACTTCATGGAATATGTCGTTATTGTACAAAAACACTCATTCGGGCTTAAATGACAAAGAATAACCAACACAGAAAACATAAAACTCAGACTTCAAATGCTGACATCCACACAAAGCACTGTCTTGGTTGCCATCTTGGATGTTTAATGAACAAACATTAAACAAAGAACAAAGAATCAGTAGGGGTGAATTCTTCCAGAAGGCGTGTGCTGGATGCCCTTAACCCTGACCCTGCTTCTCTGTCTGCAGTGAACAGCAACGAGCAGATATTGGCCATCGGAGTCGACTTGCTGAATGAGTGAGTACAGAGACAAGGCGTCCCCCACTGCTGTCACTCATTAGTTGTTGGTGCGCAGATCCATCTGCCTCACTGTCTGCGGCATCTTACCACTGCAGCTTCATCTATGAGCGTGTGAGGCGCCATGCTGAGGAGAACGTCACGGTGTCTCGCAGCCAGCTGGGAAGCTCCGAGCTGTGTGACCCCGCCCACAAGCAGCTGGCGCAGTGTCTGCAGAAGATCGGCGACGAGCTGGATGGCAATGTGCAGCTGAAGGAGTGAGTGGCTACGTAATCAACTGAGGGGGTCATGTCCCTTAGTGGTTCCTTAATCACTGTACCTGGGGAGTCATATCCCTTAGTTAGCGGCTCCTTAATCACTGTACCTGGGGGGGGTCATATCGCTTAGCTAGCGGCTCCTTAATCACTGTACCTGGGAGGGACATATCCCTTAGCTAGCGGCTCCTTCATCACTGTAGTGGGGGGGGGGGGGGAGGTCATATCCATTAGCGGCTTCTTAATCACTGTACTTGGGGGTCATATCCCCAAGCTGGGGTCTTGGGGTCTGCTGGCTACCTTACTCTGTGAAACTTGGGGTACCAGCAGGATGGCAATGTCCAGAGTGGCCACCAGGGGGGAGTGTTCTTCACACTGGCTGTTCTGTCTAACCCAGGATGATAAATAATACTGCACTGAAGCCTACTAGAGAGGTTTTCTGCAGCGTGGCCTGTGAGATCTTCTCTGATGGGAAGTTCAACTGGGGCAGGGTGGTGGCACTCTTCTACTTTGCCTGTCGGCTTGTCATCAAGGTAAGTACCCCCCCTCCCCCCGTCCGGTGACATGCTGGTGACGTGACTGTTGGATGTAGTTCCACTCATGGCTGATCTTTCCATTTGTTATGCAATACTGTTTTGGTAGATGGTTAGAAACCAGATTAACGGGACAGTCAAGTGAATGAATGCGACAGCCTCCTGCAGACAGGGGGAGCCACTCTGATGTTGACATGGTTTCCCAGTGGAATATTTCTGTCAGTGTGGCCATCACCGGGCATCAACTGAGCTGAGTCAGTTGTTGCTTGCACTTTTTCCCCCTCCAGGCCCTAGTGACCAACGTCCCTGATATAATCCGCACCATCATCACTTGGACTGTAGACTACCTGCGGGATCATGTTATCAGCTGGATCAGGGAGCAGGGGGGCTGGGTGAGTAACTGAGGAGATCCGGGTGAGTTGCAGGGGGTTTAGCATTAGGGCATAATCCCGGTGCTGAGATCCATTTTCCCTGCAGGAAGGCATCAAGTCATACTTCGGCACACCCACATGGCAGATGGTGGGCGTGTTCCTGGCTGGAGTTCTCACCACCGTCCTGGTCACCCGCAAGATGTGAGAAGCGAGGGAACACATCTACGTGGGAGAGTGGAATGGAGCAGCTGGAGAGCTCCTGCAGTGCCCAGACCTTCCACCGGGGGCAGTATGGGGAACATGCTAAACCATGTCTCACTGTGGGCAGCTGGAGAGCTGACAGCAGCCAGACTGTCAGCAGGGGTGGCTGAAATCCTTCCCCTACATTTAGGGCTGTGTACATGCCCCCCCACTGTGCTCCCTGCACTGACAGTACACACCTTGTGTGATACTGACCTCTTTCAGCATAGTGTTAATGTACTGTACCGTGAAGCAGCTCCTCTGTCTGGAAACTGCACGCCTCTTTCTGTTTCCTCTTTGCTTTTGACAGCATTTCTATGGTGTTTCATAAAACAAAAGAAACATTCTGCTTTTTTAGTTGACGGTGCCTTCCAATCTTTTCCAAACAGGATTTTGATATCAGTCTCAAGTTTTCTACACCTTTGTATGATTTTGCTGTATGAATTTCCCTTGTGGATCTTGGCTGGTTTTTTGTACCATTTAAATAAGATTTTTATTAATTAAAAGCATCCACAATCTGCGTGTTTCTGCTGATAGCATGCTCATCTTGAATGCAATCAGGTGACCGTTCTGCTCACCAGCACCCCCTGCAGGTAGGCTGTACCCCATACATCTCAGCAACATGCAGGAAAGAGCAGAGGAACAGGGACACGGCTGAGCAAAAACACGTTTATTGTAAAAAGGCAGGAAGAGCCGTTAGAGTCAAAGACGAACAGCAGACATGAGCACAGCCGTATGACATGAGAATCAGTAACAGGAACGATAGATTGATCTAAGATGAGGCACTTTGTAACAGGCGAGTTCAGAGCCAGGACGGAACGGAGGGCAGAAGATACTAAGTGGAAGACTTTCGGGGGGGGGCACTGCAGACTCCATCTCCCCCCCCCCCCCATGAAAGGGTCTGGTCCAGGCCATCGCCTGGGAAACCTTCTCCTTACTCTGTGCTTCTTCCTCTGTTTAATGTGCACTCATTTACCACCACCACCACAAATAATCACCATCCACATAAATGAGCTAAACAGACCCAGTTCAAAGTATTCGAAAGCATCTCTGCTAAATTAACACCTCTAAACCACGTCACATGACGTCCACACAAAGACAGTAATGTGACTGCCACATTAGCGTTGGCTTACCTATAAAACTAAAGAACCACTGATAGCCTTTCAGCTTGTAAGTACAGTACATATTTTGTTCTCTACTTGTAGCTTTAGAAAAATAAACCCTCTTTTCAAGCACTCACTACAAATTAAATTTACCAGCTTGTCATTCACAAGCTTTCAGCATATTATTCAAGATGAAACAGCATCATGATGTTCTAGTCAGAGCAGCTCAGAGGATATTCTAATCACATGGCTCATTAATGAAGGTGCTTAATGCCCCGACAGCCTTATTGGATAGAGAAGTGAATGAAATTGTGCAAAAATGACACACCAACTAGACACAATGCACATGACAATATCATCTAGAACCAGCTGAAACTACCTCAGCTTTGTGATGGATTGCACCGTGCTCTGAAAATGGTTCGGTCAGTTTGAAAGATCCCTTTAGAACGGTGTTTCCCAATCCGGTCCTCGGGACCCACGCACAGTTCATGTCCCTGGTAGGGAGCTGGGAGGGAACAAAAACATGGACCGGCTGTGGGTCCCCAAGGACCAGATTAGGAAACACTGCTTTAGAAGAGAGTAAGGTCAGTCATTATCACCACAAGAATGCTATATCGTCTAATCTCTTTTCTGGCGTTTCCCAACCTGGTCCTCGAGGACCAACAGACAGTCCATGTTTTTGATCCCTCCCAGCTCCCTGTCAGACAGGGACTGTCTGTGGGTGCCCAAGGAGTGGATTGGGAAACATTGCTCTAATCAGAGGAGCTGGGGGTGAGCCTAGGGGTTTATTCTTCGAGGTGGCAGGCCAGGGTGATCAGCCACAACGACCCGCTTAAGCCACCAGGGTGGTCCAGTCGCTCTGCTGGCGTCCGTACTGTTGGAGTCAGCAGAACAGAGGTAAGATGAAGGATGAGCTTCATCCTGTGGGAAGATCACTTCCCAGCAGCAGCAGCACATACCTGGATATCTGTCAGCTCTTTCTGAAATCTCTTAGCCAGATCTGGACCGTTCCTCATGGTGGGAATTTCATAGGTCTGAGGAGTTAGAAACCAGCAAAGTTTGTGACTCCCACTAAAGCACAGAGAGGACATTCAAATCACCCCCAGGTCCCCCACCCTATACCTGTCCCTTGTACAGCAGGCTGCCCACAGGGCAAACTACGCAGGCTGTCCCTGAACCGAACACCTCCAGGACCCGCCCGGAGTTCAGGGCCCCCAGCAGCTCCTTCATCGTTACAGTTCGCTCGGTGACCCGGAACTCATTCTGAAAGCCGGGACAAAAGGTCAAAGGCCACCAGCAGCAGGCAGCATCAGCCTGCTTCCCTCACACACAGCCTGCCCCCCCCTTACCCATTTGCGAGCGAGGTCCAACAGCGACTGCCTGGTGACCCCAGGAAGAATAATGCCATCTAGTGGTGGGGTGAGCAGCTCTCTATCTGCATGAAATCAGAAGCAAAGGTCAGCACCCATGTTCACACACTTGGCCCTCTCAGCTGGTCACAGCGTCCCCACCTCCGGCTTCCGTGGTCCAGTAAATGAAGAGGTTCATGGTCCCCACTTCGGTGATCTCCTCCTGATCCCCGAAGAGCCACAGGACCTGCTGGCAGCCCTGCTTCACAGCCTCATTCTGCACCGCAATGGTGGGGCCGTAATTACTGGGGGGTGGAAAATAACCATATAGAAATTAATCACCTTTTCATATCACAGTCTAATCACTGGGTATTATGGACAGAGAAGGCAAATAATTTAATGATCTGGAAAATGAGTAATCAATTATGGCTTTTAGGAAAGACCTGAGATAAGGATTCTGTGGGAAATAAAAAACAATGATGTTATTTTTCCATTGCTTTAAGATGTAATTTTACTGATGAAGTGTTTTTGGTTTCTGGTGGCACATCCACAATGATCCTGCTCAGAAACAGCTTAACCATGTCAGGGGACATCCACACATACACACCCCCCCCCGCGCATGACAGATCACTCACCCCCCCATCTTGAACTCGCCCACGCCGCCCCTCCAGGCTCTCACGTAGCTTGGGTCAGCCAGCAGGGACACCGGGTTGAAGGCCCCGGTAGCAAAGTAGGGCCCCACGGGGCCCACGATGACATACAGCAGGGCGTGGCCTGCCTGGGAAACTCCGAGGGAGGGCTGGGGGGGGGGGGCAGCTTTCATCACACAGAACTGAGGAGCACGGTCTGAACGCAGCCCAAACGGGCTACTCGGTTTAGAGTGCTGCTAAAACAGGGCCGGTCTGACAGGCTGACGATTAAGCCCTCGGTTTCCCATCAGGAACAGAGCACCCACCCCCCCCAATGGCCGCGCTCCCCCTCACCTCAGTACCGATGAAGGTGGGCCGGATGTAGAGGCTGGCGTCAGTGGAGTACGGCACCCACTCCTGGTCCAGCTCCACCAGCTTGCGGATGCACTCCAGCAGCTGCAGCTTGTCGAAGAGCTGCATCGCAGAAAGACCTTAGACTAGAGGGAGGGATAGAAACGCAGGCCCCGGACCGGGGGAGAGGCGGAGACAAGGGCCTCCAGCAGGTGGCACTCACGGGCAGGCAGCAGCGTTCGGCACTCCTGTACATCCTCTCCATGTTGAGCATGGGCCTGAAGAGCCGCACACGACCGTCCACCCCACGGAAAGCCTTCATCCCCTCGAAAAGCTGCAGAGCCAGAAGCAGGAAGTTGAGCAACCGTCAACATGCACACTCCTGAAATTCACCCCTCCCTACCTCACCCCACCTCACCCCACCTCTATGGAGTAGTGCAGTGCTGAGGAGGCTGGGTGCAGCGACAGGTTCTGGAAGGGCTTGATCTGCGGCGTGGCCCAGCCATCCTCCTTAGACCAGGAGATGGTGAGCATGTGGTCTGAGAACTGCTTCCCGAAGATCAGGGTGGACGGGTCTGGTTTGGGCCGCAGGGTCTTGCTGCACTCCACCGTGATGTCAGATGCCTGAGGCCAGGGGAGCCCACGTTACATGAGGTAAAAAAAAAAATTAAAAAAAACAATTTCCAAAAAAAAAAAAAAAAAAGGGGGCTGGTGGGGTGGGGCGGGTATACGTGGCAGAAGTAGGCCAGAAGTCACAAACACTTTTAATCCCGCGGTCAGTACCTTGAAGGAGGAACTGAGGAAGCACACAGAGCCAAGGGCTTGGGGGAAGGGCTGCAGGCGCCATCTCTGCATCACCTGAGAAACGCAAGAGCACAGGAAGAGTCCGACCACGGCTTAAGTCGATTAACAGCTACCGTAGCCGCACCAAGACCGGTTCCCGACAGGACGCGCTCAACATGCCGCTTATGCTCAAGGTTAAACACGCGGCTCGGCAGCTCGCTAACGCCCCCTTCCGAGCCCCGCGGTCTACGCGCCCCACTCTTTATGCATATTTATAGCCTCGCTATCTCAAACCGCAATCGGAGACGATTTTAAAGCAAAGCGCCCCCAGCACATTTCGTAACGAACATCGACCACATTAAAGGACGATCCTTGGATGCCTATCGACGACTTATGCATCAAGAACGTGCCGCGGCGGCCCCACTCACCGTCCGGAGGGCTGCCATTGGCGATCCGTCCGCGACACGACCGGGTGGTTCCGCACTGCCCTTGGCTGCCGCTCGTCCTGTCGGGTTTAAGTGCTGGCCGGCCGGTTGTCTGTGCCGTCGTCTAGACCTGGTTCTTGTATGCCGAGCCTCCTCGAGTTGGAAACAAGGAAGGGATGCTTCGCGAAGCGACTTCAAGGATTATTACAGGCGGTGTGGGAGGGAGGAGACGCGGCAGCGCACGAGTTACAGCGGGGTCGCCCCGGTTCGCTGTCTGATGGGGCGTAGCCGCGTCGCCGTCCCCTGATTGCACGGAGCAGCCGGACGGAGGACGACGCCGGGCAGTGTGCGATCGGCAATCCGGATCGCCTCAGCTAGTACGGAGCCCCGCCGGGCAATTCCAGCTCAGATCCGACCGTGTCCGTGCGGATGTACCGCAAGTCCAGAGCTGCTTAATGGGGAACAAGGGCCCAGAGAGCCGCACAAACAGCCCGACGGAGCCTGAGATAAACGCGGTAGCAAACGTGTGGCCAGATACCCGAGCTTTATGGATGCGCTTCCCTCAGTCGGTGCTGTTTTCGTTTTATTTTGGTCCAGTTTATTTGCAATAATCATGAGATGTCCCTGTATTATTTACCCCGCCCTATCTGACTATGCATAATCAGCACGCAGTAGGCTGTTTCCCGAAATGGGGCAGCCAGATTAGGTAACCTTGGGAGCAGGAGGCTTCCTTCTGGATCTTTCTAGACTACAGCACATCAACATGCGTCACGCGTATATGCCACAAACACTTTTATTGGTCAAAAAATCGCTCAGCAGGTTCCACAGCTCATATAATATACTGCTTTTCCGGTTCTGCACTGTAATGCAATGTACTGCCGATGATGTTTAACATTTTAGCTGCTATTTTTTTCTTTTCTGCTCGTCAAATTAAAAATATTAACAATTGCTTAATTCAGTGGGATCATTAAAGTATAAGATAATACAAGAATTTACAAAATTATAGTGTGTATTACAAGACAGTACTTTCACATGATTTTAGTGATTTTCCAGTTTCTAGATCACCCAACTAACCAGTCTGGCTCTTGTGGCCATAGTTAAGCTCTGCCCCCCCACTCAGCAGTAAATCAACACCTGTGCAGAAGGTGGCGTCAGCAGCGAGGAAAACAGCAGCCAATCCACATTCAGCTTCTGTTCCCATTCGGCCAATCAGCTGTGAATAGATGGATCACATAGACTAAATAAAAATAATTAAACATGAAGAATAGAACTTAAATCTTACTATGTACAAGGAATACATACAACGTACAAAAAGGCTGTATTGTGCACAGTACTGTAGGAAGAAACCACAAATTGCAAAATCGCAGTGTACAGACCATAACAGTGCAAAATATGTAGTAATAATTTACTGTACAATGAGAAAAAACAAGTAAATAGAAGAGTACAGAAAAAGGAATGTGAGTATTGTTACAGTCTGCGAGCAGGTGACTGGCTGTGTGGCTGAGCCTAGAGCAGGAATGAGGACCCTGTCAGAGCAGGTACACAGACCGCCACTGAATGCATTCCATGTTACACCTACTGTCTGTGATGGCTGGGAGGCATTACTCATAATGAACAAGAGCATTTTCCTGTCCAGCACCTCCTCCAGGGATCGAGGCTGACCCCGAGCACAGAGCCAGCCTTCCTGAACAGCATGTTCATTTTCCTGGTGTCTCTTTCATACTGCCGCTCCAACACACAGCAGCCTCACACAGACTCACAGGAAGAGTGTAGGCCTCCAACACACACCAAAAGACCTAAAGACTGATTTATAGCCCTGCACAGTCTATGTTGTAGGCAGCCGCATTGCTGCGTATCCTATGTCGTGGCCTGACACCTGCAGTTACACTTCTGGGGAGGTGCGCAGCTACATTTACTGCCCAGGTGAATCCCCAGGTACGTAGTCACATTTCAGAGAATGAGTATAAAGTACTGCAGGTGCTCATGTGACACCACAGGTCACCGGACCGACCTGGGCGTTTTCTCCGGCTTTGATGGTAGTGGCCGTGTCTCCTGATTGGGCAGCCAGTGCACCCCAAAGGGGGGTCATCACATTCCCTGGGGAGATACTAAGACACCCAATTAAAGGCCTTTATTTGTGTAACTCTGCCTTGTTGTAAAACATCAATTGACCTACAAAAACTACAAACAGAACAACATAAACGATCATCACACACTGTCATGTATAACCTTGCCTATCATGATGTTAGTCTTTGACTGTATCAAGGTATAAGAAAACAAAGACATACATGAGCTGGATAAAAATAAGAAAGAATGAAAGACAACTGATCAGGACTGTTAAAAAAACTCACCAGTTAACTCTAACCTTGTACCGGCTTTCATCAATAGCCATTGCTTTAGTCATAGCTGTGATCGCCCCCTAGTGGAATAATACCAATAGTCAGCATCTGTAAAGTACTGAAATCATGATGAATCACAAAGACCATGTTTTTAAAAGCATGTGATAGCAGCAGAAGAACATCACTGAGTGACACGTCCCAGCTCACTTTGGTAGCCACATATGAAACTGCGTCCTTCTGTCCGATGGTGCCAACCAGGCTGGACACGTTGATCACGTTGCCCTGGCTGCGCCGGAGGTGCGGCAGTGCGTACTGCGGAGGAGAACAGAAACGATTGGCCGAACAACAAAGGTGAGAAGCTGGGCCCATAATGGAAGTGTAACACCAACCTGCAAAGCTCCATCCTGCCAGCACTGAGCTAAAGCTGCACAAACGGTCAGGTACCACTGTAAACACTATGCTAGGTGGCTGTAAAAGTGCGGTAACAATAAATTGTCTGTTGTACCAACATCATGCCGACAGACTGCTAAAGCTGACAGCAACGTGACATCTTACCTTGGCAGCCAGGAAGTAACTCACAAGGTTCAAGTTGAGCAGGTATCTGAATTCATCTGCTGTGATGTCATCTATTGGCTTGTGTGGTGGATCTGATTAGATCACAGAGGCAGACAGAGGATAAATCCTTTTATGACATCATGGTTGACAGCAGGGTGGACAGATTCTTGCTGGGGGTATGCAAGTGTCTTGCTGAATGTCTGTTGTTGTGTCAGTAGAGCCTAGGCCTGCTTGAGTTTGATGGAGAGACAGAGAGACACTCACGCCACCCTGCATTGTTCACCAGACAGTCTATTTGACCAAAGCGCCTCACCGTCATCGAGACCAGTTCCTATGCAGACACACAAAATCATGGTTAATACAGTCTCCTGGGACAGCTGCACGGAGTGTGTGCAGTTTCACGTGTTTAACTTGAATTAGATGCACGGTAAAATACACTTCTGTATGAATACATGCTACATGGTAGATAGCTTTACGCGACAGTCGGGAGGTTTTATTTGAACTTCACTTCAATGACTGTTTTCGGGAAACAGCCATACCAGCAAAACGGTCATGACAACAGCTAGCTAATGACTTGGTAGAAGACACCAAGCACCTCCCGTTGATCAGTTCACTCTGGCTGTCTCAGTACTCTACTGATCTGAAGTACCATTCCAGTTTTGTTCACTGAACTAACGCAGACACCAATACAGTACGTGGCAATAGTTCACAAAAAAAATTAGTTCGAAGGAACGAACAACAGACATGGTACATTGAATCTCAGTTCACTGACTCACTGGAGCACGCATTATGCGCCATCTACTGGAATAAGTTAATAGTTCAACGGAGTGACATTTATAAATGTACAATTACAATACGAACAAAGCAACATTGTTCTCCAACGTTTTAAGTCCAGCATGTGCTAATAGTTTATTTTGTTGCATTTATATTGTTATATTGTTTGGTGGCCAAAGTTGTTACAATGTTTTGTTGTCTAGTTTTTCTAATTTATAACTTGTAGCTTATAGATTGTTGTTGTTTTTGCAGTGAACGAAAGGGTGATTCAAAAAGTCAAATCATTTTGGCTACCTGAACGAAATGAATCGAATCACTAAAAATTGTCTCGCACGTCACTAATGAGTGAGGAAAAAGGCACCACGTGATGATCTGAGGGTTTCACCTGAATCTCCTCCTCCTTCGTGACGTCACATGCGGCGAACAGGCTCTGTCCGGGCCCCTTGCCGTTAAGCTCCGCTTCCAACGAGAGCCCTGCATCCGCTGCGGAGGAGTTCGCTGTTTGCGACTTTCACACAGTTCTCTCCGTTTGTAAAGTTCAAAGCGGCGTCCGTTTAGATGAGGACAAATCACAATGCAGTGCAAAAACTGCAACAACTCGGGGGCTAATTCAGTTAACAGAAGCAACAAAACAAACAACGTCCCACGAGATACTCACAGCCTCTGGCGCAAAACACGACCTTCGCCCCGTTTTCCACTGGAAGACAAAAACACGATTGTTTTGATGCCAAAACAGAGACAGAGCAACGGCAGAATAACTCCATTTGGCTTTGCCCAGAAAAGTTGAGTGCAGACTGATCAGTCTCACCGAAAGACCTGACTATCCCTTTTCCTATCCCCTGTGATCCGCCAGTAACGATGACCACCTTGTCGCAGTACCGCAATGTATCGGACATGGTGCACACAGTGCAGTCACGGTGTAGTGTAACAGCGGGGCTTTGTCCGTCCAAAGCACGCTTAAACACTGCTGTAATCACCTGACTGTCAAAGTTTCTTTTCCTGAAAAGTCACAAGTTTGCACAGATCCTCTCCTGGGGACTGTGGGATATGTAGTACAAACATAGCTAATTATATAAACACAATCATAAATGTACTCCCATCAAAAAGCGCTTGAAATCGTGTCCTTTTCCATGCATCGATTGCGTTACTCGCTCACAGGTAGCAGCAAAAGCATATAATATAATCTTTAATGTATAGTTTATACAAGTATTATAGAAATAACTGAAACATGGATGAGTGACAGTGATGGAGATGAATATAATATGGATGGTTATACGTCGTTCCGTAGGGACCGGATAGGCAAGAAGGGAGGTGGTGTTGCAGTATACGTAAAAGAAAACTTGCAGGCAAGGGAAC
>JAODLD010000051.1:5160160-5179298 GCA_026781065.1 Mormyrops boulengeri | reverse complement strand
TTAGTTAGGTTCTCCCCAAACGAGCTTGATGGGCCGAATGGCCTCCTCTCGTTTGTAAATTTCTTATGTTCTTAAGCCATTCAGGTCAATCACTCTCTCTCCAGGTTTTAGTCCTCACCCACCCATACCCTGTAACTGGAGAATGTCTTTATTCTTACGTTGGTTATATTTAGATGGGCTCTGTCTGAAAATGTGTGTTTGGTCACAGCCCAGAGTCTCCACACCGACCTTGAGAGACATGCTAAGGGCAGACTGTACTGTATCTCACCGATCGACAGGTGCACCACAGCTCTAACTCCAGCTCCGGGGGCCACACAGCTGCCGACCTCTTCCTGGACCCCTTCTTCATGGTGGAGACCATCTGTATATGTTGGTTTTCCTTCGAGCTCTTCATGCGCTTGACCTGCTCACCCAGTAAGATCCACTTCTTCAAGGACGTGATGAACGTTATTGACTTCGTCGCCATCATCCCGTACTTCGTCACACTGGGCACTGAGCTGGCTGACACCAAGGGCGGCAGCCCCACCGCCACGCTGGCGGTCATTAGGGTCATCAGGCTGGTCCGCGTCTTCCGCATCTTCAAGCTGTCCCGTCATTCGAAGGGCCTACAGATCTTGGGCCAGACGCTGAGGGCCAGTCTGCGTGAGCTGGCTCTGCTCATCTTCTTCCTCTTCATCGGGGTCATCCTCTTCTCCAGTGCTGTCTACTTTGCCGAAGCAGACAACAAAGAATCTATGTTCACCAGCATCCCTGAGTCCTTCTGGTGGGCTGTGGTTTCCATGACGACCGTGGGCTACGGTGACATGTACCCGGTGACAGTAGGAGGCAAGTTGGTGGGCTCCATGTGCGCCATTGCTGGTGTGCTGACCATCTCGCTGCCCGTGCCTGTGATTGTCTCCAACTTCAGCTATTTCTACCACCGGGAGATGGAGAATGAGGACACCACTGAGTATGTACATGTGAGCACAGACATCTGGCAGGTGGACGAGGGGGAGCAGGAGGAGCAGTGGCCTGAGCCGGAGAAGCAGACCAACCAGCTGCTCTCTGAGAAGGGGAGGTATGGAGGCATCTGTGTTCCCCTCAATGGGATGATCCTGGGGGGGCTGTGTGCCGGCCAGGGGGAGGGACACCTGGGGGGAAACATGTACCTCAAGGAGCCTTTGGTGACCCAGGTGTGAACAGAAGATGACGGCACAGTGACAACCTCGACGTCACTTTGCTGGATCATCAGCTACAGGATCAACAGCATAATCAGACATTGAGAGACTCAGCACCGGATCACTGCATCATCAGAGACAGGATCAAAGGTAGATTACCCCATAATCACACAGTGAGTGACTCTGCACTGGCTCACTGGATCATCACACAGAGACAGGATCAACGGCAGATCACTCCATAATCACACATTCAGAGACTCAGCACCAGCTCTCTGGATCATCACACACAGACAGGATCGACATTACATGACCAGTAACTGGGGTAAAGTATTACAAATATACAGTTATAGCAGGAACACAAACAAACAGCAAGATAGAGAACAACAGGGCAAAGAGGAAAGATTATAGAAATTCTTTATTGTATATTATTTATTGAAAACATAAAAAGATTATTATTTGACTTGGTTATTCATTACTTGAATTACTTGGTCATTATCTCTTATTATAAAAATGAAAATGGACTATTTATCTTATTTTTGGTTTCTTTTACATGTCTTGCCTTGTCATTTGAAGTCTTAACCATATTAATTTTATTGTGCTCAGATTAGATAGATAGATAGAGAGAGAGAGAGAGAGAGAGAGAGAGAGGAGAAATTGAGTGGCCTGCTGATTATTGTATGCATGGTTTGGCTAGCCTGGCTGCTGATTATGTTGGCACTGACTCAGTTGGGCGTCACAAGCTGTCTGCCATGAGAGAAGCCCACCACCAGCTCCCTGGTCCTGCTGAGGTTATAGGACAGGCCTTCTTCTGGGGAGTCTGGGCCCTACATGATAAAGGCCTGTACAGGACTTCCCTGCAGTGCCACCCTATGACTGTTTGGAGGCGGTGTGGCTCAGAGTTGTACCGCTGTTCCCGGGGTTGGTCTTCATCTGTGACTGGTCCATAACCCATCGGAGCACTGGTCCGCCTCGTCACAGGCGCTGCTACTGTGTCCTGCATAGCTGTGGCAGCTTCTACAGGCTTCTTGTAGAGCTCAAGAGGGTGGAGGTGCTGAAAACTGACACGTGCCCCCCACCCCCCCTCCCCCCAGGGCAAACCATCCTGACTGTGTGGGGTCTCCATAGTTCTGTCTTAATTCATTGAGGCCTAAGGGGTGGGGGAGGGGGGTGAGGTAGCAGAGAGATGGGGGGTGTGAGGAGGAGCTGCAGCAGTAGGGAGGAGCCCCCCCATGGGCTTCGTTCTTGTTCATCTCCAGCACCTGATCACTTCTCCGCTCCCATAGAGCCTGAACGCCTGTAAGCTGCGCTGATCTCTGTGATCAGTCCCTGCTGCTGCTTTATGCATGGGCAGGGTTTTGTATATATGTATGTATGCATAGGGTTTATATTTGTGCAGGTACAGAACATTTTACTCAGATTTATTTTGTCACCCGGAGTTTAATCTACACATAAACACACAGAAACACACCCCAACACACCATTAAATACACACCCAGACTGAGAAACACATGAACAACCTCAGAATTGCTTTATTAGCGTAACACAAGTGTACAATAAAAAACAAGCAAACAAGAAAGCGTTATATATTAATATTCCAGTCAAGTGGGATGATAGTAATGTGTGAACACTATGAAACAGAAGGAAAACTGACAGACACGTCCAGAAATGGCAGGTGATGAATGGCCAGGACATAGCACTTTGGGAACCAGTCTACAGGCAGGAACACCCCCACACATAGTACTGCGGGGGCCAGTCTACAGGCAGGGACACCCCCACATATGGTACTGCGGGGCCCAGTCTACAGTCAGGGACACCCCCCGCACACAGCACTGTGGGGGCCAGTCTACAGGCCGAGACACCGCCCACACACAGCACCGTTGGGGCAGTCTACAAGCTGGGACACCCCCCACACACAGCACTGTGGGGGCCAGTGTACAGGCCGGGACACACAACACTGTGGGGGGCAGTCTATAAGTAGGGACACCCCCACACATAGTACTGCAGGGGCAGTCTACAGGCAGGGACACCTCCTGCACACAGCCTCCAACACACAAGCAAACGGCTCCAATTACTACCCCCCCCCCCCCCATCATCTACACACGCTGTCATTTCCTGTGGAGGAATCCTGGACTATGTACCATGTCGAGGCGAGACCCAAGCTCCATCCCAAAGGGGTCCTGGGAGTCCAAGTCCGTGGCCCCCTGGGGTGGTGCGAGCGCCTCCTCGCTGCCCCCCTCTGGGCCCACCCCTGAGATCAGAGCGTTCTTCACAGGGAGGAACTGAAAGAGCTGCAGACTGTCCTGTCCGGGTAACTTTGGCGCAAGAGAAACAGGAAGTCCTTGGTGAGGAGACAGGAAGAGGGTATATCCATCTGGCAGGAGCAGTTCCCGGAAGGTGCAGTCCTTCTTTCTGTACAGCCGCTGAATAAAGATCTTCTGTTAGTTTGAGTCACTGGTCATCACTGTGTCGCTGTTTGAATTGTGTGACTGAATCGCTCAAAACAGTGCTGACAGAATTCAGAAGTGGAAAAATCACAAGAATGCTCAAAGTCAGATTGGTTAAGAAAAATATAAGGGATGAAATGAGGATTTATGCATGTAAGTATAAAGTGACTTTATGGATAGTACACAGTCTGTGATGTAGCACGTGATGGTTACCTGGCCTCTCAGATGTCCCTCATGGTCCACACATAGGTACAGGGATGATCTCACACCCCGAATTACTGTTTCACCAGCCTTCACAGACCTCAGTTCCAGTAAACCTGGAATGCATATACACATAAACGTGTGAAAAAGTACTTTTAGCACAAAACTCTGTCTCAGTGAAATGCTTACTATAGGATATTTCCTGTCTATTAGAGTGTACACCTTGTGCTAGATGTTAGACTAATAGTGCACACTGAACTGTATGATAATTAAAGGCACACTTGCTGTTAGCTTCGTACTAATGAAAGTGCACATTTACTGTTACAGGCATGCTAATGAAAGTGCACACTCACTGTTAGCTGTGTGCTAATGAAAGTGCACACTTATGGTAGCTGTGTGCTGATGAAAGTGCACACTTACTGTTAGCTGTGTGCCAGTGAAAGTGTAGACATTTTGTTATCCGTGTATTAATAAAAATGCACACTTACTGTTAGCTGTTTGTTAATGAAAGTGCACTCAATAATATTTGTATGCTAATGAAAGTGCACATTCAGTATTAGCTTTGTGTTAATAAAAGTGGATATTAGCTGTTTGCTAATGAAAGTGCACATTTACTATTAGCTGTATGTTAATGAAAGTTCACTTTTACTGTTAGCTGTATGTTAATGATAGTCCACACTTACTGATAGCTATATGCTACTGAAAGTATACACTTACTGTTAGCCGTCTGCGTGGGAGATCCTGTTATGGATCCATCTGGAGCTATCTCCAGGAATAGTCCCTGTCTTCTGTTCTCTGTAACAGTGAGTACAGTCAAAATAAATAAAAAAATGTCACAACTACATCAAACAACCATAATCATAAATAACTAGGATATTACCTGTATAGAGGTGCCTCTCTCTGACGTGATCGTTAAAGTACATAAGCGGGCTCTCAGGGATGTAGAGGGACAGGCTGGTGTGAAGGAGGAGGGAAGAGAGCAGGAGAGCACAGCACTGACTCTCACACAGAAACATGGGAGCAGGACCTGGGGATGGCACCAGAACTCACCATCCAGATGGAGCTTTAACAGAAGCTGGGGTGCGACTTGTCTCCACATGAAGAATCACGGCACAGTTAGAAAGTGGCTGGTGCTTCCGTATTGTGGTGCGCGGAGCTGCACCTCCTTATATACGGCATACGAGTGGCAGGTGAGTCACCCCATGGCAAGCAGAAGATAAGAGCAGATAAGGAAATGAAAGGCATGGCAAAGCCTGGTGCCACGCTGCCCCCTGACCTCTGTCTGTCTGAAGCAGTGACCTTTCACTCTCGCTGCTTTTCCTCACCTCCATTCTGCTGTGAGGGTCGGCTTATCCCGCCATGAATGGCCACCCTTGCATACCTGTCTAATTATGACATCATCAGCCAATTAAAGACTGATGGAAAGCAGAAATCACACACACCATAGCAACACATGAACATATATACACACTGAGTCCTTGGTGCATCATCACAGCAAGTAGCACAAATGGAGTTCCTAGTGCTATAACAGTGTCTCCCAATCTGGTCCTTGGGGACCCACAGACAATCCATGGTTTTGCTCCTTCCCAGCTGAGCAAAAAATGTGGACTTTCTTGTATTGAGCTGGGAGGGAGCAAAAACATGGACTGTCTGGCGATCTCCGAGGATTGGGTTGGGTAAAACTGCGCTATAGTAACAGCTCTCAATGCTGGAGATAAGGCACAAATAAACGCACGCAGTGATTTACTACTGCGTTTATAATTAGAGCAAACTTACATCACCAATGCGCAGATAAGCACATGACATGAATATGAGAGATTGATACTGACAAGCTGACATAATAGTCAGTGTTCTTTAATAGCCCTCAGTTACTGATAATTACAATGTAAACAGAGGCCTTGAGCCCCTGCTAAGGTTAATGGGTAATTATCCTCCTCAACACTGCTATAGCTTGTGGGGAACAAGGGCAGAGACAGAGGAAATTGCTCAGTACACTGAAATGCTACATACCCGACACTTCCTGCAATACTAGTGTGCACACATCACTCGGAAATGTGCAAATTATTTTACTGCGCTGCCGCTGCTTTACCACCTGCCACCACCTATGACAGACACATAGTCCAAACAGGGTTTGGCAGAAACACTGACAAAAAAAAACAATCAATAGAACATGAAACACCAGGATATTCTTACAATTAAGGTATTCAGTGTCCTGTTTTCCTAATGTTCCCAGAACATTAGCCCACTACTACAATCACTACTACAACTAAGACTAATAATTTATGGAAATATAAACATTTATGCAAAAAACAGAGGGAGCAGCAGGTAACACTTCCATGGTCAAGGGTTCGAGGCTGATGGTGTTTTTACAGTAACAACACTTTACTATTTACTCATAAAATGAAAATTTTATCATGGATGAACATTTTTCAACATTGCATTAAATTTATGTTCAGGTAAAAATGTTATCTTGCAAACATTGACAGAACCTTTGTTAATATGTGTAAGGTGGAAATAATGTTCCTTTAACATTACAGTATGAATGTTTTCTGCTAACTTTGAGAGGACCTTCAGATAACATTGGTGAAAGTACATTGTGCGTTTCCTGTTAGCTTGCCAGGTGTATAACATGCAGAAAAGGCAGCACTATAAAACTAGAGGCTTTTGGTGGAAAAAAATCACATTTAATTCTTTTTATATCTTCAGTAAAGTCTAAATAAATCCTCCAGTAATAATGCCTGCAATAAAAGTGAATGACTGTTAACTCTGTAAATTGCCATGATTCATCCCTGTTTAACTTTCAGTAGGAAAGTTCAGCATAATTAGTTAATCCCAGTTGTAAAGCTGAAGGTTATCTACACACAGGCACATTGGCACGTATCAGTATGGATGACCATTTTTTTCCATGTGGTGTGGCTTTGGTCAAGAGAGAGCAACTGGAGATGGGTGAGGGGGTGTCACCAATCAGAGCAGCGAGCACCTGACTTCTCTGCAAAGTCATGTGACTCTCACTGGTTCGCTTTCAGCCCCATCTCTCCTCTCTTTGACCCCTGGGTGGTCTGCATTGAGGTGGCCATCAATCATTCACTCCATTTTTGCAAACATTGTGTCTTTGAGCTTCATGCCTCCATCGCACAGGTATCTCAGACTGAAGAGGACAAACGCAAAGCCGTTTCGCACACACTCTGCCATAAAAACAGGGAGCGTCACACAATAATTGAAGGCCATGAGACACTATGTGTCCTTTATTTAAATGAGAGAGACACCAGAGAGACGATACCAAGACTGTGAAGGTCAGTTCAGAAGGAACACTTTAAAGGGTGCACTTTAAAAACACATACGACATTTTATAGAGAGACATAAGTCCACACAGCTTAATAAAAGCAACTCATAAATACAGATAAACTAAGACAGGATGACCAGGTATTCCATGTCAGGGTTCACACTTTGAGCTACTTCAGGTTTTACAAATGACTTTTATTTGAAAGCCTCCTGTTATTGGCTAAACATTTTTCTTCTTGCACTTTGACTAGTTTGTTTCCTTAATTGAAAGACTCCTCCAGCGGATTCACATTACTGATACATGCATGATTATAGGAGACTGACCAATCAGAACACAGCAAGAACTCCGTGCTTAAGTGAAATTCAGGTGCCTTTAATTGAAATGGTAATTTACAATTCCTGTCCTTGCCTGGTACCCTCCCTGACATGGATAATCTGGTCACCCTAAACTAAGAACCATGTTACACAAACAACAAAAGAAACATATGTTCAAAACTAACATGTCGAAAATGTTCATGATAATAACTGTGATCAGCACAGAAATCGAGGCTTGCAGACTGAGAAGGTATGAAGCAGGTATGAAACTACCCGTGTGCCCCCCTGCTGACAGGAAGGAGTGACAGCAGTTCTCAGTGTGGGCCTGTTACACCTCACGTCACGTCATGCTAAGATGGTCACCATGGCAACAACATTGTCTCTGAAAGGTCTCTACTGACCATTTAAAATTGTTTTTTTTTTTTAACTATTTAATATAATTTCAGTAATAGCATTGCTCTGTGATCTCTGAGCTACATTTTCTGATTGTCAGCAATAAACATTTATTTAAGTATTTGTTTGTATAATAATACTGTTTTCAGGATATTCTGTTTGTGTACTGTGTACTTTTTACATTTGTCTGCTCTGCGTTTACTTATTTGGGGTATTAAGGAGCAGCTCCTTGAGAGGGCAGGGGTATTAAGGAGCGGCTCCGTGAGAGGGCAGGGGTATTAAGGAATGGCTCACAATGAGGATACTGTGGTCACACCGAGGCTGGGTCACAGTGAGGATAGTGTGGTCATGCTGAGGCTGGGTCACAGTGGGGACAGTGTGGTCATGCTGAGGTTGGGTCACAGTGGGGACAATGTGGTCACGTCAAGGCTGGGTCACTGTGGGGACAGTATGGTCACACTGAGGCTGGTTCAGAGTGTGGACAGTGTGATCATGGCGAGGCTGGGTCACAGTTGGGACAGTGTGGTCATGCTGAGGCTGGGTCACAGTGGGGACAGTGTGGTCACACTGAGGCTGGTTCACAGTGTGGACAGTGTGATCATGGCAAAGCTGGGTCACAGTGAGAACAATGTGGTCACGCCAAGGCTGGGTCACAGTGAGGACATTGTGGTCACACTGAGGCTGGTTCACAGTGTGGACAGTGTGATCATGGCGAAGCTGGGTCACAGTGGGGACAGTGTGGTCATACAGAGGCTGGATCACAATGGGGACAGTGTGGTCATACAGAGGCCGGATCACAATGGGGACAGTGTGGTCACACCGAGGCCAGATTACAGTGGGGACAGTGTGGTCAGAATGGGGGACAGTGTACTGTAGTCACACCGAGGTCGGATTACAGAGGGGACAGTGTGGTCACACCATGGCCCTATCACAGTGGGGAAAGTGCGGTCATGCAGAGGCTGGGTCACAGGGTAGGATGGCATGTCTCCGGTCATAGGCTGTGTCATCGCTTTCCTCTCCATCACTTCTTTCCTTCTCCTCGTCTGTATCGCTGCGTCTGTCCAGCTGTTGTTTATAGAGCCGATCTTTTTCTCTGTCCGTCTCTCTGCCCCTTGCTGGGCTGGAGTGAGGCCGGATGGAAACCTGTGGTGGAAGAACACACAAGCTGATACATACACATGTTACTGTCACATGCACCTGTTACATACACCTGTTACTGTTACATGCACCTGTCACATACACCTGTTACTGTTACATACACCTGTTACTGTTACATACACCTGTTACATACACCTGTTACTGTTACATACACCCGTTACCGTCAAATATACCTGTTACATACACCTGATGCATATGAGATGCCGTTACATGTGCCTGTTGCATATATTCTATACATATCTGTTGTACATGTACTAGTTATATATAGTTACAGTGATACACATACCTCCTATATATACCAGTTAACTTATTGTATGCAAATCCTACACATACACTGTTTTCCTTGAGTGTATATAAGTGATCTTCCAGTCTATGCTGCTGTGCAAGCATATTGCATGTATATCGATTACTAGTGCCTGAACAGTCTTGCCGAACTCTTTTTGGATAGTCCATTAGGGCAGTCCATCCCTTTTGACAGTCCATTGGTCCCGCTTAATGGCACGACAGGATCACTGACCGACCTGCGGGTCCTGTGACGGCAGGATGCAGTATCCAGGCTCAGTGGCGCAGAGAAGGCTGGTCGAGGGCCGACCCCGCAGCTGGGAGGAGGGGGGGCACAGGGACATGGAGGAGTGAGAGCGGCCTGAGGGGGGCGACGGTGTGCAGGACTGAGGCTGTGAGCAGAGAAGGGGAGGGGGGCAGGCATGATGGTTTGGTGAAGGCAGCCTTGGTGAGCGTGGGGGCAACTTGGGGGGCTTCAGGGGGTACACCAGGTCCATTTCCGTGAGGACAAGAGGCAGCACGTCCTCTGTCAGGGAGAGGTCCCTGTCAATTGCCGCCAGCTCCTCCCGTGACAGGAAGTCCACGATGCCGGCACCAAAGGAGTCCCCCAGCACATTGATGGACGTGCGCATCCTGTCCCTGCAGGGCAGCCATCTGTCATACACTGTGGTCGGTCACATACCGGGGGTCCAAAGCCTAGGCAGATTGCTCTGCTCGGTGGTGCTACTTAATCTGACCATTAGGGGGCTCATTCCCATGTTATGATTGACATTGTCCCTATGGTATAGATCTGGAGAACATTTCCAAGCACACACACTTTGATGAACTGCACTCACAGGAGCCAGTCCACAGCAACAAGCAGGCTGACATCTTGGGTAGGAAGGCCCACTGCCGTCAAGATGAGCAGCATGGTGACCAGGCCGGCGCTCGGGATGCTGGCTGCTCCCACACTGGCCAGAGTAGCTGTCATGCTGTGGGACGCCGAACCAGCTGAGGTCAGATGTCACATGGCTTTCAGAGGTCACAGCTTTCACTTTGCACAGCAGTTTGAACACACACAAATTCCTGGTTATGTAACACTGAAAAGGGAGAGCCGTTCTGGATCTGAGAGCAGCCCAGAAGAACTTTCACAGGCTTCAAATGCTGGATCGGTGAGATGATTAAAGAGTGAGATGCCTTCATGGCCTCAGACCACGCCCACTCGATGAGGGTGCTCCCACCTGACAAGGCCGATCCCACCAGACAAGGCCACGCCCACCAACCGAGACCACGCCCACACAACGAGACCACACCCAACCGAGGAGACCAAGCCCACCCGATGAGGCTGCGCCTACCTGACAGTGACGATTTGCCCGCCATCTAGCTCGATGTCGTTCATCTGAGCGATGAAGATGGCAGCCACGGCCTCATACAGAGCCGTGCCATCCATGTTGATGGTGGCGCCGATGGGCAGCACAAAGCGGGTCACACGTCTGTCGATCCGCAGGTTCTCCTCCAGACAGCGGAAGGTCACGGGCAACGTCCCTGCGCTGGGGAAGATGAGCACCAGGGCCCCGCAGAGGCCACAAAGCTTTTTTATTACTATGCTGCTTGTTACAGCCACTTCAGTTTCAAGGGGATTCAGCTGGAGTAAAAGCAATAACAATAACAGAACAAGGCCCAGGTGCATCGCATGGGTGGAGCAAAGGGCTGGGGCTCAAATCCCAGTCCCCTCTGCATGCTCTCCCTGAGGCATATGGGAATCATACAACAATAACTGGCAGCTCGAAATGGCTCATAGTGCCTCATTTTAAGTCGTGTGTGTGTGTGTGTGTGTGTGTATGTGTGTGTGTGTGTGCCCTGTGATCCCACCCAAGGTTCACTTCTGCCTCTTCTTGCTTGGACAAGCTCCCCCGACCTGGATCAATTGGTGGGATCGGTCATAGCTTGGATTTTCTAAGCTGCAATGTCCTGTCTCAGCACTCAGAAGCAAAACATTTAACACAACACAACATAGATAAAGATACACACCTGAAATGATAATACACAAAGATACGCAGAGAATCAGTGCGAACAGACGTGCTGTCAGCTCACACAAACCTGCTGGCTGTGCCCAAGGCGGTGATCCAGGCCTGGAAGATGCCTGAGTAAAAGGCAAAGGGGTTCATTCTTGTGACAGCGAAGAAGATGAGCGGCAAAACGATGCCCCCATGGACCATCAGGCCCACCATGACGGTCACCATGTACATGCCCAGCTGCTGGGCCACCAACTCCAGGTCCCCGATGGCCGCTATCTTGCCACAGATCAAAGAGGCGATTCCCACAGGAGAGTACCTGTGCATGGCAGAGTGGGGTGTGGCTTAGTGGGGTGTGGCTGAGTGGGATGTGATTCAGTGGGGCGTGACTGAGTGGGGTGTGATTGAATGGACACAGCTGAGTGGGGTGTGACTGAGTGGGCACAGCTGAGTGGGGTGTGACTGAGTGGCGCATGGCTGAGTGGGGTGTGACTAAGTGGGCACAGCTGAGTGGGGTGTGACTGAGTGGCGCATGGCTGAGTGGGGTGTGACTGAGTGGCGCATGGCTGAGTGGGGTGTGACTGAGTGGGCACAGCTGAGTGGGGTATGACTGAGTGGGGTGTGATTCAGTGGGGCTTGTCTGAGTGGGATGTGACTGAGTGGGATGTGACTGAGTGGGGTGTGACTGAATGGGGCGTAGCTGAGTGGGCACAGCTGAGTGGGGTGTGACTGAGTGGGCACAGATGAGTGTCGGCTCAGGCTTGCTTGATGGGGGTTTGGGCCGGTTATATGTAAAGTGCTTTGTGACAATGACTGTTGTTAAAAGCGCTATATAAATAAAATTGAAGTGAATTGAATTGAACTGAATGGGGTATGACTGAGTGGGGCCTGGCTGAGAGGGGCGTGGTTGAGTGAGATATATGTGTCATGTGAGCAGACATGCCCCACAGCGCCAACAGCTGTCAACAGACATAAAGATTTAACAGATATGGAGACTCACCACATTATCATAGAGACCATCTTCATAATGATCTCATTGAGGATGTTAAAGAAGTCGGCCATGGCCTTCGCCCTCTCGCCCATCCTGCCCATGCACACTCCGAAGGTGATGAAGAAGCCGATCAGGCCTGGGCAGGAACGTGACCATGTGACTCCCCCATCTCCCCGCCACTTCCCGAAGGCACTGTGGCTGTCCTGAACACCGCTGCTCTTGCCTTCCCCACAGACCCCGAGCCCCGACTCTGCAGCGCCCTCCTCAATCCGGGCCAATCTCACTCACCCAGCACGTTCATGCCCCATTTCAGCTCCAGTTTCTTCTTGGAGGCGAAGACCGGTTCAGTCTGGTTCTGGACTGGGACAGCTACCGTCTTAATGACCGTTTGAACCTACATATGAAAACAGAAACACTGTGTCGCATGTTTGTGTGTCGTACGTGCATGAGCAGCGGCAGAGAGCTCACAGCCAGTGCCAGCCAGCTGCCCTGGGAATGGGAACATTACTGCACCAGTAGGGATGGGGGCCTTTCCATTAAGAGTAAGAGGATACTTGAAAAACAGCATTTTGAGGGACTGCAGGAGTGCAGGGTGCCTGATGGTTCACATTATCTGGGGCTTGGATGAACAGGGACGATGTCTCCACTGCATCAATGCTTTCTGATACCTTCTGAAACCTTCATCTCCATTCCTCTGACTGGCTATAGGAATAGGAAGTGAACCACATTCTGCTGCCAAATTTAACTGAAATAGAAACAGGATACAACTGATCTTTAATGTAAAATAATGGGATGTCATTTGCTGAGCAGTGTGTGTCGTATTCTATTTTGGAGTGGTATAGAATGTTAGTCTGCTTTCATAGTAATAGAATGGATTGAGGGTAGGTTAGAGAGGTCCATATTAGAGGCCACTTGGGTCTGTTTGGGGCTCAGCGGTCAATGAGGTCACCCGAGTCTGTTTGAGCCTGAGCAGTCAGTGAGGTCACCCAGATCTGTGTGAATCTGAGCAGTCAGTGAGGTCAGTCAGGTCCATGTGAGTCTCTGTGTTCAATGACATCTACTGCTCAGCATCCTCACCTGCTGGAAACAGGCCTGGACCAGGTTCTCTGGGAACAGGTTCCGGATGAGATCCAGGAAGGCATCAAGGCTGCTGACCTCCTGATTCTTCAGGGCTGTGTGTACTTGGGCTCTGAGGTGAGGATTCCCTGGGTGGATCCCCAAAACCAGTATGACCCCTAGTACTGCTGCAATGACTGTTGTGGACAGGTAGTAGATCATGGCCCTGGTACCCATCCTGCCACTGGAGCGGGCATCCAGCCCAGCCAATCCTGATCCAAAGGGAGGGATAGTGTAAACATAGTAGCCAATCCTGATCCAGTAGAAGGGATGGTAAAAACACAGCAGCCAATCCTGACACAGAGGGAGGGATGGTAGAAACACAGCAGCCCATCCTAACACAGAGGGAGGGATGGTAAAAACCCAGCAGTCAATCCTGACACAGAGGGAGGGATGGTAAAAACACAGCAGCCAATCCTGACACAGAGGGAGGGATGGTAAAAACACAGCAGCCAATCCTGACACAGAGGTAGCCAGTAGCCAGTAGTGGCACATGAATTTCACAATGTTCCCTGAATACATGTGATAATAAAAACCTGAAAACGTGAAAAAGGTAGTTTTTTTAATTGTTTGTATGGTGCTGACAGTCCTCTACAACCATTAAATGGTAGGAAAGTTGTGAATGTTAACCTGTAATCAGGCTGGAGATTATAAGAGGGAGTATAAGCATCTTCAGCATCCTCATCAGGATGTCACCAGGAAAGGAGACGAGCATCAGAGAGCTGGAATCCAAGTCTGGTATGTATCGCAGCATCATTCCAAACACGGAGCCCAGGACCACACCTGGGTCACAGGGGGGAAAGAGGAGAGCTCTCAGGGTACGCTGGGGGACTGGCTGGGTCACATGGGGGGGTGGAAGAGGAGAGCTGTCAGGTATGCTGGGGGAGTGGCTGGGTCACATCGGGGGGTGAGAGAGGAGAGCTGTCAGGGTACGCTGGGGGAGTGGCTGGGTCACATGGGGGGGGTGAGAGAGGAGAGTTGTCAGGGTACGCTGAGGGAGTGGCTGGGTCACAGGGGGGGGTGAGAGAGGAGAGCTGTCAGGGTACACTGGGGGAGTGGCTGGGTCACACAGGGGGAGTTATGTTTGATATGCAGATTGCACTCTGACAGAATCACAGTTAATTTTGTGCACACAAGCTACACACACACAAGTACTGTCACACGCACCCAAACATTGTCACATGCAAAGAAGCACTGTCCCATGTACACAAAAGTACTGCCACAGACATATGAGCACTGCCACACTTACACAAAAGCACTGCCACAGACATCTGAGCACTGCCACACTTACACAAAAGCACTGCCAAACATAGAAGTGATTTTGCTCACCCAGCACAGTGAGTGTAAGCAGCAAGTTTTCAATGATCCAACCACAGGGATGCATCCGGCCGCTCTTGCTTACAGGCTCATCTCGTCCCACACACTTCCCCCTGCTGGTCATTCTGCAGGAGACAAAGCCTGAGGCGTTCCTTATGCTCACAGCTGGGCTCACTCCTGATGATTTATGCCCATAGCAGACACAGCGAGTGACAGGCACTGATGCCCAGTTTGGTTTTAAATTTCCCGGAAGGTTGTAATGTCATTGATAGGAGTGTGGTGTGTGCACTTGCCACGGGCCATGGAATCCAGACACGAGAGGCCAACAGCTAATTAAACCATACAGGAAGTCCTCGGCCCCGGGGCTCGTATCCCACTCCAGAGGCTATGTGAAAGCTTGCCATCCTATGGGGCAGAACACTGGCGCCGTTATACTGTGCTTTAAGGGTGACATGGGATGCGAGGATGAGAGGGCGAGCCCAGGAGCTGTGCAGACGTGGAGACGGGGGGCAGTGTGTGTGTCTCTGTGTGTATCTCTGAATGTTTGTGTCTGACGGTATGAGTCTGTCTGTGTACGTCTGTATCTGTCTGTGTCTTTGTATTTCTGTGTATCCTACCAGCATGCTAGCAGTAGCAGCTGAGTCTGGACATAAATAAACATAGAGAATTGGTCCAGCAGCAGCATGGGGCCTCCAGGGGGCCTCAGTGTGTGTGGTGGTGTATGAACATAGTGGGCCTTTGTATAGCCACATTCAGTTGGTGTATCCCTGTGTATATCTCTTTGTATATATCTGTGCGTATCTCTGTGTGTATCTCTCCATGCATGTTTGTGTGATTGTGCTCATGGACACCAAAAAAATAGACTTAAAACACCAACAACTCCTTCAATTTCAACTTTTATATCAAAAACTATATCTCTGTATTTGTATATATACAGGAGAGTCTCGCTTATCCAAAATACATGGGCTGGCAGAACGTCGGATAAGCGAGAATGGGAGGTGTTAAGACAAAGCCTATTAAACGTCAAACTATGTTATAATTTTACACATTACGAACCTAATAATCATGTTTTAGTGCAGACGGGCGCGCCACTGTACAGTCGGGGTAACTAATTAGCTGTGGTAGAGCAGGGAGCAACAAAAAGTAGACGACGCTCGCGCTCGAACTTGCAGTTCTTGTTGCCGATTGATGCATTTTTTGTTTTTTTCTGGTGGGACGTCGGATAATACGAAATGTCGGATAAGCGAAGGTGGGATAAGTGAGACTCTAATGTATATGTATATTTGGTGTATGCATTTCTATACTTGTCTGTAAATGTGTATATATATATATAAAATGTGTTAAATACATGTCTGTATGTGTGTGTGTGTGTGTGTGTATATATATATATATAAAACGTGTAAAAATGTGTTTATATACTTGTCTGCAAGGGGTGTGTATATATAAAATGTGTGAATATGTGTTTATGTACTTATAAGATGTGCCCTTTCCCTGCACCCCTCTAGGATGTCTTCTAGTTAACAGACTTCAAAAACTGTAAGAAAAAAATCATAATGATAAACAATTCTGGCCAAAAATGACTTAATAATGATAATATAAAAGTTTCCAAATATTAAAAACATTATCTGGTCAAAAACCCACTTACATAACAATATTAATAAAATATAATAAAATTGCAACATGACTGCCAGCCAAAATGTGCACTTTCTGTGCACTTAATGTTTGTTTACATGAATAGCAAAGCAGTCATCGCTCAAAGTATGCTGATCTCGGCATGTGTATCTGCGTAAGGGTCCAATGATCAATATCCTTCTTAATCCTAAAAATGAGCTAAAACGGCCAAACTGCAAAATGCAATGCTCTGTGACTTCCTGCATATTTACCAGTGGATTTCAGCAGGTACACTGTGTATACACACGATTAATAGCATTCAATACGGACCTCTTGGCCTGCTGAACAAAATGAGCCCTCAACATTTAGACTGTTTAGTCTTTGTTGAATGGGAAGGGTTTTCACACAACTGCCTCAAAACAGGGGGACTATCGACCCTCCCTTTTGGTGGGAATTTAGGAAGAAACAAATAGCCAGTAAAAAGACAAATTTGCACGGGTCACTGTTGCCACAGCCATAGCTGACCATGCAGTGGGGAGGGCACACTGGTAATCGGTTTTTAAAATTAGGATACAGAGCCAGGAATAGAATTAGGCAGAATAAACTACAGTTAAACACAACTAAAGCACTTTTTACACTTTTGTTTCTGGACATACTGTTGGAAAAGCTGACCAAATGCCACATTCTTTGCTTGTAATGCCAAAAGAAAAACACAATACTATTGCTGTCAGCATGAACACCTTTACAGTTTGAGTATGTTTATCTGTTTAAGTAAAACTTTCAGAAATTGATTTGTGTTTGGTAAGCAATTTGTGACTATCGGGATGTAAACCAGACCATGTTTGTCAATGTTATGCAAGTTGATTAGGTGTTTTTAAGCATTTTATTTTGAGAATGTCCTATTTTTGTAATATTTTTTAAATAAGGGGGCACAGGCTATGGGGCTACAAACATGTCTGTATGTGTCTATACATAAAATGTGTGAATATATGTTCATGTACTTGTCTGTATGTGTGTATATATAAAATGTGTGAATATATGATTATGTACTTGTCAGTATCTGTGTATATATAAAATGTGTGTATGTATCTATATACAGTACTGTGTAAAAGTCTGAGAGAACCAAAGAAAATGATGTTTAAATTATACTAATGTTTTTGTATAACTATGCTATTATGCTTGTCAAAGTGTGTTAGTTTAGCCATTCCTAAACCTCTGCTAAAATCACCCCAGTTTTTGCAGCAACCATCCAGTGTACTCATGTGTTTTTTGACTTGACCACTAGCACACCTCATATGGCTAATCTACATCTCATTGATTTTTTAAAGTTATTAATTTAATTAATTAAGTGAGCTGTTTTTGAAATTTGAATAAATACATGGAATGGCTGAGGTGCCCCTGAGGAGAGGTTTGGAATCCAAAGCCATGCTCATCTCGCCATCCCACTAGATTTCAGTAACTTTTTGGAAAACAGAAGAAATTACTAATAGTTTTTATTATATTACTCTTAAGTTGCATATGTTCTTATGTTAAATTGTGTTTTTTTGTTCTGAGCAAAAGTGCCCTTACTACCCAGATAAATAGCTTTAAACATTTCTTTGAACTGCCTAAGACTTCTGCCCAGTATGGCATTGGTCTGTGTCTGTGTGTATATATAATATCATGTGTGTGTTTATATATGTTTCTGTATCTGTGTGCTTAGTAGGATTACTTTTAACGGCTGATTGTTTGATGTGAGCTTTTCAGAGAGATGGAGATATAATCCCATAATTCCATGGCACCAGCACGCCAGGGACAAACGCTGTGATTGGAGCCGCTGATGGTGGGCTGCCCTGACCACACCCACAGTGCATCAAGGTGCATGCTGGGGTCAGGCATCTCGCGAGCCTCACTGTCTGCTTGCATAAATCATATGTGTGCAGCTCTGGCTGTGTGTGTCTGTCTCTCTGTCTATATATTGGTGTGGTGTGTGCAGATTTGTGTGTGTCTGTATCTGTGTGCACCGCTCAACCAACCCGCTGTATGCTATAATCTCAGTGTATTAAATCTGTTGTTTGAACTTCTTAAGCACAAACTGTCTGCCACATCTGCTCTCCTGACCCTCCAAACACTTTGCCGTTTAAAAATCTCCATGTTCTTTGCCTCCATTCTCATTCCTTGAGGTATGACAGGCTTTCCGTTGTAGGACAGGGCCCCATTTGCCTTTCTACATTGAAAATCTTCCCCATGTTGTTGGTTACATTCTAGCAGTCTCTTGTATTTTAACCACAGTCATACATGCCCATACCACATCTCCCGCAACAAGTAAGGCATCATTCCAGACCCACAGTGGCCAGCAGAACAGCACACAGTTCCATCTATCTAATTTCTGCACCCACTTCTCCTATTCAGGGTCACCTAACCTGGAAGCTACAGGTACCAGCCCAGGATGGGGCACAAACCTGTCACAGGGCACATCCACACACCATGCAGTCATACACACATACTTATTGGCTATTTGGTAACTCCAATTAACCTCAGCATGTTTTTGGATTTCACAGGTGTCCTGCTGGATAAATAACACCCCCCCCCCAACACACAGTTAAAATGCAGGTAAAATGGGGGAGGTTTTTACCTGTAAGTGTGGCAGGCAGTGCGAGGAGTAGGCAGGCTGCAGTCTGACCTTCGCGTGCTCACAGCGGAATGAGACGCAGGGGGGAGATGAGGTGGGTGAATGGGGGCGTGCGTCATCCGAGGAAATTCACAGATTAACCCCAACTGACTCCCGGAACCCTCTCATTCCTTTCCTCCCTCTCGCTCTGGGGCCCCCCCCCCCCCCCCCCCCCGGCCCGGGGGGGCGCGCGGAGACGCGGGGCGGGGGGGGGGGGGGGGGGGGGG
>JAODLD010000051.1:5145934-5157505 GCA_026781065.1 Mormyrops boulengeri | reverse complement strand
GCTACAGGCAAGCTACTAGAAAATGTAGTTAAACTAATAGCTTCGCTACATGTAGCGGCGCTACCGCCCATCACTGGACAGTACAGGATAGAGCAAACCAGCTGAAGCTAAAAGGTTGATCTCTAGGAACATCACAGATTACAAATCACAGTTTGACAAAAGAAAGAAGGAAGAGGGTTCCCTGAATATCCCACAGGCCTCCAAACCACTTGGAAATGTTTCAGTCTCTGAAGGACCCCCTTTGTGCAGAGGTAGGCACAAACGTTTGACCATACCCAAGCAGAGAAGGGGTGAACAGCTGGTGTGTGAGGCTGTCAGTGAGTGGATCACGGACAAGATGACAGCCATCAATGACCATGGCACAATAGTCATGGTGTTGGAAGAAGTGCAGCTGCACTCACAGAAGATGAGGCAATACTTTTATGAGACACACTGTGGTACTCCAGACGCAGGGCTGAGGACAGAGCTGGGGGGAGGGCCCTCGGTCAGTGGAAACCTGGGCTTTGCAGGTGGCAGCTGCCTAGCTGTGGAATGGAGGCAGTGGGTAAGTGCATGCAAGGCCAAGCATTGGTATGTTAGGGAACTGACCACCAACGACAGCAAGAAGGCGGGATGGAGGTGCATCCGTATCGA
This sequence comes from Mormyrops boulengeri, assembly GCA_026781065.1. Classification (NCBI taxonomy): domain Eukaryota; kingdom Metazoa; phylum Chordata; class Actinopteri; order Osteoglossiformes; family Mormyridae; genus Mormyrops; species Mormyrops boulengeri. The sequence goes on along the minus strand of JAODLD010000051.1, from coordinate 5,156,872 downwards.
TTCATCCTGTGTGTGCTGCTGTACTGGGCCATGCACACCTAGGCAGCCTCTCTGACCTTTACGTCAAGCCCCTTGCCAATCAGAAAGACCAGCAGACAGGTGCCAACACAATGAAATCTCATTTTATGGCCTCTGTACCCATTTTCACATTCTGTTGCTGATCCATTGCCATACAGTCTGTTATAGATGAAGGTACTTTAATTTTTATAGTTTTATTTCAAATTTCAATATTATAAATAGTCATATCTGTTTAGTATGAAAATATGAACTCTTCACTAATTTATTTCTTTTAATGATATTATATGCATGCTTTTATATTTATTAAAACTAAGCAGCTGATTGAGAGGGAAGAGGGAAAATGGCTTAGGGATCTGTACACAGAAACAGCACCCAACGTGAACACAGCCTGCAGTAGAACATGCATCGTATGCCATTCAGTCACATATGTGTACAGTATTTTGTGTGTTCTGAATCACCAAACTGCTGGTATATTCGAACTATGAGCATAAGTAACATTTATATCACCAATGCTGTTGTACATTGTTAAACACTCTTGTATAAGACTGTCGCCATGGTGATAATTCAGTTGCACTGTCATTAGATTAGCTATAATATACAGCTTGTGACTGGAGGGCAGGCTGTAGAGGTTAACCATGGTGATGATTCAGCCACATGGTACCCTGGGTAGTGGGGACAAGCAGTCGCCTGGCGACACTTCTGCTGCGCCATCACATTTTCTGGGAAACCTAGGCTGTTGCCATAGTGAACAATTCAGCTACACTTCTCCTTGAGTGTGTACTCCAGGCTGTCGCCATAGTAACAATTCACAATCGCATTTGAAGCAGCACACACCACTTTATTTGCATTGTCTTGACAATCAGAGTCACTCTCTTCCACCCTTAGAATTGTTCATATCTAGTCTTTAAATCATACACACAATTTCTTACCAAATTTTCACATTCAATTAGCATATTTTACTCTGTTTTAAAATCGTTTATCCCTTTTTTTGTTAAAACTAGATAAATTAAAGTAATAAATGAACATGTACATACAGTTACTCAATACATACAATAGTAATAGTAATAATTCTCATAAAAATTAAATTAAAAAATCAAATGCACACATTTTACAAATGTTTATCCTCCATTTCTCATCATCATTGAATAACTGCTTTTTGTTTGATTTCATGTGATACTCTCTAATTTTCACTGTTTGTCATGCATGTTAACACAGAAGTAGAACTTGTCCTTCTATCGTCTACTGTTCCCCTCTGTCTCCCAGTCTAACCTTCCCTGTTTCCCACTGTCTGCCTGCCTATTTCCCAGTGTCCCACTGACTAGTTCCATTGTCCAGCTCCTTGTCTCCCAGTTTAACCCTCCCTGTCTCCCAGTGTCCCCTTGACTATTTCCCAGTGCCCCCCGCCTCCCTGTGTCCCCTTGTCTCGCCTTGACTGCCATCCAGTGTTCCCCTCTCTGTCTCCCAGTTTAACCCTCCATCTCCCAGTGTCCCCTTGACTGTCTCCCAGTGTCCCCCCCGTCTCACTGTGTCCCCTTATCTCGCCTTGACTGCCATCCAGTGTTCCCCTTCCTGTCTCCCAGTGTCCCCCTCCCTGTCTCCCTGTGTCCCCTTCTCTCGTCTTGACTGCCATCCAGTGTTCCCCTCCCTGTCACCTAGTGTCCCCCCATCTCCCCCTCCCTGTCCCACAGTGTGCACTCTTTCTCCCACTCCCTGTCTCCCAGTATCCTCTTTTTATGTTTTCTTTCTGCTTGCCTTTTTGCTTCTCCTAGCCTGTCTTTGTTAATGGCTGCTGTACATGGCGCTAATCTATTCATCTGTCTGTGTCTCCTCTGCCTTTTCTTCCATTCAGTGGGTATCAGACTGATCTGCCAGTGCAGTGCCTTAGTGTCCTGGAGCAGCCAAATCGGCCCATCTTACGCTGGGCTGTAAGGACAGTAAGAACTGACCATGTTCACATGCCGACTGGAAGGATCCCATCTGTGTTGGCATCTGATCTTGACCTCATTGATCCCTTTAAACTGAATTAGGTGGCCTACATGAACACTCGCTCTGGCTTTAATAAAAGATGGAACCAGGTGAAGACCTGCCCCTATGTGGAGCAAAAATGGCTACAGGGAGCAAAGTGTCATTCCTGGCAGATTAAGGGCTGATATCCCATCTGGAGAGTAGGAGGATTCCTTGGCTTCCAGCCCAGCTCACTTATGGACAGAGAGGGACAGACACACAGATTGTTAGCTCCACTTCCTACATTCAGGTCTTCTGTGTGGTTCTGAAGGTCCTGTGTCTGGTATTGCAAACCTGCCAGATGATGTGATCCCTGAGGAGCACAAGAGAGGAGAGGTTAGGAAAGCTCACATTGCTGGAAGCTGCAGGTTTGTGTCACTTTCAATGGTGAATAAAGCACGGTATCTCCTCACCCTAAGGAAGGTTCTCAGCAGGAGTATGTTCTCACTGATCCTGACTCCCCTCTGGACCCAGAGCTCGCTAGCAAAGAAAGCAGAAGGTTGAGTAAAACCTCCACACACAAGCCACACCAGTACCATTTGAGCCATGCAGCAAGGCTGCCCTCTTCTGGCTACAGGAAGCATTACCCATTTCGAAATGATGAAAACTGTCCTGAAGGGGCCACCCTTCTGCTGCAGCCAATCCTCTTGGTTATTATATTAACACAACAGATTTCATTACAAGTATTGTAGGAGGTATCTGCTGACTGGAGCAGACTGGAGTGAAAATTAGAGCTTTCTACAGTAACCCCATGCCCTCAGACACACAGAGGTGCTCATGCAATAGGGTGGGAGCTCACCCTCACTCTGGACTTTCCTCAGGGTCACGGAGGGGGCAGAAATTGCTGAGGCACGAAAGTTGGGGGGAAGGGTCTCCGAGGAGTCGGAGGTGACGCCTCTTAGGTCCTTCCTCCAGGAGGGCGAGCGGGTGAAGGTCTTCGTGCCGTCCTGCGGGGACAACACATCACACCATTAACAGACCAGCCTACATGTGAATGATTCTGAGGGCATTCCGCCTTCTTCAAACGGTAGCAGCATGCTGGTACCTCTTCTGGCCTTCTCTCGGTCCCCGTGGAAATTAGGGATTTGTACTCCTTCTGCAGGAGCTGGCGGGCCTGAAATGGGAATGTGGATGAAACATTATGCCTTAAGAACAAGCATTAGATGTGTGAGAAGGTGGTGTGTGTAAATGCATGACAAGGTGGTGTGTGGCGATGGTATGAGAAGGTGGTGTGTGGCAATGTGTGAGAAGGTGGTGTGTAGAGATGGTGTGAGAAGGTGGTGTGGGGAAATGTGTGAGATGGTGGTGTGTGGAGATGGTGTGTAGAGATGGTGTCAGAGGGTGGTGTTTAGAGATGGTGTGAGAAGGTGGTGTGTAGAGATGGTGTGAGAAGGTGGTCCACATTCACCTGTGTGTTCTGGTTGGGAATCTGCAGCAGCAGGGCCAGGTCTGTGTAGTCAAAGGTGTCATCGAGCGCCAGCAGTGCCCCGTGCACCCCGCTCTCTGCCAAGTTGTCTGCATACTCCTTAAGCCCCACCCCCTGCACCCAGCACATCACACGCTCATTGGACCACACCATCACATCTGTTGGTGGGGGGGACAGGTGTTAGGGTTGATCAAGGTAAGAACATCATCATTATAGCTAATCTAATGACATCATCAAATACACCTACTCCTGTGCTCTGTGATCTGTCAGTGTCAGTGCCCCGCCTCCCTCCCAGAACACACTCAAAACTCTGAGGCTGAATGCCAGCCTGTCTTTGGTCCTGTGTGGCACTCTGGCAGGGTGGAAAGGGCCGACGCACCTTTGTTCTGCAGCTGACTCGCCTCTCTCCTCCGCTCCAGCTCCTTACGGTCATAATTCAACCGCTTCAGACACATGATGCCATAGTGCAGGCTGACCCTGGGGGTGGGGGGAAGGAGGGTGACTCTCGTCCCAAGGGGATCACCGTGCCACACTCTCACACACAGCCGCTACGAGGAATGCACCTGTGAAAGCTGTCCACCATCTTGAGCTGGCCACGCAGCTCCTTCTTGGTCAGGTGGTCCAGCATGCGGGCGTCCACCAGCGACTCCATGAAGTAGCTGCGGTACTGCGGCAAGCCCAGACTGGGCAGCCACTCGTTCCCCACCCACTCGTGGTTCATGTCTCCATAAGCCAGGATCTGCTCAGAGGGCAGAGGTCAGGGGTCAGAGGTCAGGTGGGAGGAGCATCGTGAAAGGAAGGCAGAGGGCAGATTTAGTGGAAGGGGAATTAAATTGTTAATTTTGAAGAAAATATTGGCAAATGTTGAAGGAGGATAAAGGAGAGGATAAGGAGTAGATAGAGCGCTGGAGAGGAGAAAGGAGAAGAACATCTTTAGCAAGTCTGAATATCCTGCTTGTGCTTCGCCCTCATACACTCACCTGATCCCAGATGATCTCTTTCCCCTCCTTGTTGGCAGATGGATGAAAGAACGACAGAGACGAGGACCAGGAAGGGGAGAAAACATGTGGATTGAGGAAAAGGATGGGGAAGGAAGACAAAGGGAGGAATTGACGGTTAGTAAACAGATAATTAGTTGGAAATAAGCACATTTAAACAGAACTAGAGGGAAAGAAGAGAAGTTCAAGACTAAGGCCTAATAAGACAGAAAGAGAGAAAGAGAGAGATGTATTAATGTACATTAGTGGTGGCTGGCTGCTCACAACAGTACAGTGGTGCTTCAAACTGCTTCTGGCTGCCATTCCCTGCAGTTACTGGGGATGCTGGGAATCACAACGCGGTCAGGCAATGGAAAACAGGCAGACAGACTCACAGGTTTGCTAGCTGTAGTCAGTGACTCCATCTCCGCATGAGTCATCCACACGTTGCCGGTTGACTGTGGTCATGTGTCAGAAGGAAAGCAGCCAATCAAATTGTGCCATTTTTACAAGAAGAGGGAAGAAGACAATATTATTATAACAGGAGATATCTATACTCTAACTACATGCTGCTGAAGATGGGACAGCTGTCTGGTGAACATTTGTATGCTCTGCTCTTTTGTCTGTCACAGTGTGCTTAATTTAAGGTTTTTCTGACACTAGGTTTTCTGACGTCAGGTGGTGTCTGTGCAGCTCATTTGAATCTCTCTAGAGTTTCTGGTCACTCACTGGGAGCTCAGCCCCATAAAGCACCTGCTAAATGAATCTTTGTAAATGTAAACACAGAGCAGTGTTTCCCAATCCAGTCCTCAGGGACACACAGATTGGGAACTGGAAGGGAGCAAAAAAGTGAACCGTCTGTGGGTTCCTGTGGACCGGGTTGGGAAAGACTGGACTAGAGACCCATCTGACTTCTCACTGATCTTCACTGAGCCCCAGAGCACTGAGAGGAGCCCTGGATCTCCCCCACCCCCTGTGCTCACCGAGCGCGTGCTGGCAGGGGCTGAGGGGCTGGTGAGGGACACCATCTCCTGGATGGCCAGGCGCAGCTTGAGCCGGTGCAGTGGGTTGCTGATGCCGATCTCGCGCTGGATCTCCGTGTCCGACAGGTTGGCCATGATTGCGCCACTCTTCACGTTGGCCTGGCAGGCGGCCACGTACCAGGCGGGCATACCCACCCACAACTGCAGGCGAGAGCAGGAGGGGGTCCACTTGCCATCATGCCACACAGGCAACTGAGGCCCGGGAGTTCCACTCCCTAAGGTTCCATACCTCCAGCCAGGACACCACTGTGGGGCCGTCCCAGGATGCAAAGGGCAGGCCCTGGCGACACGCCTCCTCCAGGAGCTCGTGCCTGAGGAGACAGGAGGAGATCTTCACTACTACAAGGCTCAGCTGTCAAACAATTGTGCTACAATGGTGGCGGGACTCCTGACTCACTTCTTCTTGCTGCGGCGGTCTTTATCCACAGGTCCAGTGAGCTTGGCCAGGCCCAGTGGGTCCACTGAAGCCTGCTCCTCTGAGGGAGTGGAGGCTGAGGAGCACAGGAGTCACCTGTTTACCCAAAGCTGCAACCTGACCTGACAGCGAATGGCAGCTAAGCTGCTCATAGGTCAAAGCACAGCTATAAGGAGGTGGACATGTCGGTAGTAGTATAGTGAGAAATAGCATAAATAATTCATCATGTTAGATATGCAGTAGCTCCCCTGGGATCCGCATTGGCATTCAGGGAGGTCCGCCGATGACCCCGCCCACTCATACTGACCCAGAGACACAGACTCGCGGCCAGGGGGCCCCAGACGCCCCTTCTCCTTCTTCCCAAAAAGTCGGCCGATGGAAGACTTGATGCTCTTCTTCTTGCTGGACTTGTGCAGTGCGTCCTGAATGTTGCTGGTGCTGCTGCTGTCTACTGACAGACTGGGGGGACGAGACCAGAAAGGGAGGATAAAGACACGACCCTACAGTTAAAACAAATCTGTCTGCCTTAATGGTGTAAGACCGTCAGCCTGTCCATCTGCTTTAACAGTATACAACTGTCAGCCTGTCTGTCTGCTTTAACAGTGTACAACTGTCAGCCTGTCTGTCTGCTTTAACAGTGTACAACTGTCAGTCTATCAGCTTAAACAGTGTGCAAACATCAGCCTGTCCGTCTGCTTTAACAATGTACAACCATCAGTCTGTCTTTCTGCTTGAATAGTGTACAACCGTCAGCCTGTCTGTCTGCTTTAACAGCGCATGACTGTCTGCCTGTCTGCTTTAACTGCAGATGACCATCAGCCAATCTGTCTGATTTAAAAGTGTACGATGGTCAGCATGTCTGTCTGCTTTAATGGTATATGACTGTCAGCCTGTCTGTCTGCTTTTATGGTGTACATCAAACATCACCCCGCCTGACTCTCTTTCTTCTGAATTTTGCTCCATATTCTAATGCCATCCAACCTGCGAAATTCGCGGCTGTCCTCAAGCAGAGCCCCTGGGTGTGTGTGTGTCATTCTGTCCAGCCGCAGTGCGCGTGGGGCTGCAGGAGGGGCACTGTCCAGCAGAGCCAGGGCCTTCTCGTCCTCTTTGTTGTTCTTTGGGAAGACCTTGGGTTACGTCAGGGCTGAGATACATCTAACACCACACACATCAAGGACTGCATAACTTCCTGAGCAAAGCATTGCTGACAGGGGACCGCACCGTGGCATCATACTGCAGTGTGTACTGAAAAACACTAACACACACATGCAGAAACACAAATACACACACTCAGACTCACCTGTCTGTCATTCTCACGGGCTGGTGAGTGAGGCAGCCGAGGGGTGGAGTGCCCAGAGCTGGGGGGGGAGGGGGAAGCCAGTGTGGAGGAAGTGAGTGAAGGAGGGATGAAGCCCCTTCCTGAGCCATCCCTACCCCCACCCAGTGAGGTGGGTGGGAGAGGGGGCCCGTCAAGAGCCACGCTGCTGACTCGGCTCTCAATCTCCTCGGCTCTGAGTTCTGTGCTCTCCTTCTCTTCCTGGATCAGCCTGGGGGCAGTGAATACTCTGTTAGTACTGACATGATCTCCTTTAAGACCGCATGTATTGACATATATCATAAACGTATAAAGAGAAACAGCCTCCCTTACTCTCCTTAAATCAAATCCTTGCTTCGTTTCTCCTTATTGGCTCACCCTGCCCCTCTATTCTCTCTTCGCTGATGGCCACTCCCCTCCCCACTGACAGCCCCTCCCCTCCCTGCACTCTTTGCTGATGGCCACTCCCCTCTCCATTGATGGCCCCACCAATCCCTGCACTCTGCACAGATGGCCCCTCCCCTCCCTGCACTCTGCACAGATGGCCCTTACCCTCCCTGCACTCTGCACAGATGGCTACTCCCCTCCTCACCGATAGCCCCTCCCCTCCCTGTGATCTTCGCTGATGGCTACTCCCCTCCTCACCAATAGCCCATCCCCTCCCTGTGCTCTTTGCTGATGGCTACTCCCCTCCCTGCTGATGGCTTTGCCCCATCCCTTCCTTCATCGCTAATGGACCTGCCCCTCCTCCTCACACCACCCACTTGATCTCCTTGTTAATGGCCTCCAGTTGTTCTTGCAACATGATGGCCAGCGTCTGCACGTCCGTCTGCCCGCCAGGTGACAGTGCTTCTGTGCCTATCATTGCTTCTCGTTCTTCCTCCTCATCAGAGCAGCTCCCCTCCACTCCACCCTCGAACCCAGGGCCCAGGAGGCTGCTGCCATCCCAGTCTGTGTACTGCAGCAAAAGGAAATGCAATCATTTTCCTCATCAATCTCCTAGAGCAACCTTTGACCTCAGCCTTGTGGTAGCTCTGTACCCTGAGAATAATTCCCATGATCCCTCAGAGTAAGGGTGCCTTGCCTTGCTAGCGTCCTCCCGCGGCGCTCCCCATCGCCCCCGGTGAGTCCGCCTCACCACGCCCCCAGCAGCCGCGTTGCTGTAGTGCTCCAGGTGAGAGCCAGACCCGCCCCCTTGAGAGTACCTCAGTTCTAGGGCACTTCCTGGAAGGGACCTAGCCGAGGAGGTCACAGGGATTATTCACATCCCAGGAAGGATGCTAAAATAAATATTCTGGCTGCAGGGAAGGTCTGCAAATGTGTTACCTGGAGTAGGAGGAACCTGACCTGCCTCTCAGCTGATCCAGCTCCAGTTGAAGTCGCTCCAGCTCTGCTATTAACTGGTCCTGGAAAAAGTCAGAGATACAGCAGAAAGGGTCAAACAGACCAGCATGAGCCAGAATAGAAGATAAGAGTAAAGAGTCACAGTACAAGAAGAACCTGCCTTGTTTGCTAGAAGATCATCCTGTATCTTCTTCATGTTGGCCAGCTCCTCTGAGAGTGCATTCTGATGGCGAGAGGTGTATACTTCATTTCTTCAGACACTCATTGTTTTCACAGTTCCCACAGGCTGCACTATAGAAGGGCTGCTCTCTACCGAGGTCCATAACGAAGTGGAGCCCCCCACCCTTGGCTCACCTTCTCCTCCAGCGCTGCCATCCTCTCCTTCAGGTGAAGCTGCAGACGTTCGTTGGACTCGGACAGTAGTTTGTCCACGGTATCCGAGAGCCGCTTGTTGTGCTCATCGTTCATGCGCTCCCTCTGCCTGGCCTGGGGGGCAGAGAACAAGGCTACAGGACAGCACCACATGCTGTTGAAGGAAGGAAATGCAGGGGGGAGCGGCACCTTACCCTCTGTAACTCCTGGTTCTTCTCCTCCAGTTGTGTTTCCATCTGTCGCAGTCGCTCCTCAAAGTTGCTGTGGCGTTCTTCTGCCTGAACAGTAGGAGAGCCTTTACAGATCAGGGAGGATGGACAAAGACAGACAGAAGGACAGACACACACACACCTTGTTGAGTGCTGTCACTCGCTGTGCCAGCTGGGCCTCGATCTCCGGCAGGGTCTCAGCCCTCTGCAGTGTCTGCTGTAGCTTCTGTTTGGCATCATCTAGCCACTCCTGCAGCTGCCTGTTCTTCTCCTCGCTCTGCAACATGAGGAAGCATCAGCACTCTTGCTCGCAGTCCATGAACCAGGGGCGGACCCTGCGGAATGTTCTGGATCGTCACCTGTCTGTACAGAGACTCCTTGCTTGCCAGCTCATTCTCCAGCTTGTCTTTGATGTCGTGAAGAGAAGTGGCTTCCCTTTGGGCACTGAGGTACCTAAGAAACACAGACATGCATGAAAGATTAGAATCTTATTTAGGGGGTTTTTCCATTGCACCAGGTACTGTACTTTTGGAACTTCAAAAAATACTGAAACTTTTGGTACTGGTACTCATCCGAAAGTCAATGGAAAAGGAAAAGTATTAAAAATGCAGTGAAAACGTGTGCTTAGAGATGAGAGCAGTAAATTACTGAAAAGGATATGATATGAGATCAGGTCAGTTAGGGAGAGATCAATTCAATCAGGGAGACATTACTTCAGTCAGACTGAGATTCGCCGAGTTGCAGGACAGATAAGTTCAGCTGAGGAGAGATCAGTTCAGCTGTGGAGAGATCAGTTCAGTCTGAGAAAGATCAGGTCAACCAGGCAGAGATCAGTTCAGTCTGGGAGTGATCAGGTCAGTCAGAGAAAGATGAGTTCAGTCAGGGAGATATCAGGACAGTCAGGGAGATATCGGCTGAGTTGCAGGAGGGATCAGCGGCAAGCAGCTGAAGCCGTTACCTGCGCTCCAAGGTAGTGATCCTCTCCTCCATGTCCTCTCTTTGGCACAAAGCCTGTGATGGAGGGTTTTGTTCATTAATAATCTCCAGCTTCGCACTAAACACATACACTTTGCAAACCCATCTGTGATCCCTGCTGAAACCCCCCCTTTAAAGAAAATGCCACATGGATCTGACCCTGTGTCCCACCTCTGTAGTAATATCCAACTCAAAGATAATGGCAGGTTGCAGGACATACTTTACAGCTTTTCAAGGGGGGCACTGGGAGCTTCCTGTTTAGGAGCAAGCTGTCAGGTTGAGGCTGTTCACATATCTGTCATGCAGGATTAGCAGAACCTGCCAGTTGCCTCAGCTGTGCACATCTGTACCCAGCTGTGACATGGGCTCATAAAACATCTGCACGATACCACCAACATCCTGCACTTAACCAGCGTATGCTCTGGACCATCCATGAAAATGTTCACCTGTCAGTGCCAGCCAGCATAATGGCAAACCCTGCATGCATCACTTAATGGCCTTCCTGAGAGGACAGGGAATGTTGCATTCACTTAACAGTATTCCTAAGAGGACAGGGAATGTCGTGTTCACTTAATGGCCTTCTGAGAGGACAGGAAAGGCTGCTTTCACTTGATGGCCTCTTTTTGAAAGGACAGGGAATGCTCTGTTAATGTAATAGCCTTCCTGAGAGTACAGGGAAGGCCACATTCACTTAATGGCACTCCTGAGAAGACAGGGAATGTTGCATTCACTTAACAGTATTCCTAAGAGGACAGGGAATGTTGTGTTCACTTAATGGCCTTCTGAGAGGACAGGAAAGGCTGCTTTCACTTGATGGCCTCTTTTTGAAAGGACAGGGAA
>JAODLD010000051.1:5134839-5145834 GCA_026781065.1 Mormyrops boulengeri | reverse complement strand
TGCTCTGTTAATGTAATAGCCTTCCTGAGAGTACAGGTAATGCCACATTCACTTAATGGAAATCCTAAGAGGTCAGGGAACACTGCATTCACTTAACAGCGTTCCTATGAGGACAGGGAAGGCCACATTCACTTAATGGCACTCCTGAGAAGACAGGGAACATCACTTTCACTTAACAGCATTCCTGAGGGGACAGGGAATGTCGTGTTCACTTAATGGCCTTTCTGAGAGGACAGAGAACACCGTATACACTTAACAGTATCCCTGAGAGGACAGGGAATGCTGTGTTCATGTAATGGAACTCCAGAGAGGGAAGGGAACACTGCATTCTCTTAATGGCCTTCCTGAGAGGACAGAGAACATCTCTTAATCGCCTTGCTGAGAAGACAGGGAATTCTTTGGTCACTTGACGGATTTGACTTATAACCAATTTACTGCTTTAAAATCTTCAGGCAGTCAGTTGTACCAGCTGTGGATGAACACCTGATTTGGTTTGGCAAAAGGTTATCACTGCAAAGCGTGCACATTACCCATCATGCAAAGCTGCCTGCTCCTGTGAATCCTGTGAAAGGCCTCTGTTGTCGGCCAGTGGCTGCAGTCTGACCCTGAAAGCAGCCCCACCTCTTTCACATCCCGTTGGAGCTTCTGATTGGCCTCTTCTGACTTGGTTACTTCTCTTCGAGCTGCTGAGAGTTGTTCCTCAATGTCGCCCACCTGTGGTAGGGGTGGGACACAGCTAAATGTGAGCTGTTTCTGACTGCACTGTCATGTCATGACCACCAGAGGGAGCAATGCAGGAAGCTGTCTTACTGTCACCTCCGTGCCCAGTCATGACAGGGTTCCTTGAACTATGGCTTGCTCCCTTCATTTCATCGACCCTTTACCAACATTGGCAGCACGGATAATCTGGCCTGCTACAAATCTTTCGAGATAACAGGGTAGGTGCATAAAGAAAAATGTGCCAAAGCAAATATGGCTAGTACCCGTAAAAACATTCAAAATAAAAAAATTCACCTGCTACACAATCACATAAATTTATATCATGGACGTTCTGGGAGTCTCTTGCAAATTGACAGCAGCTCCCCAACACCAGCATGTGTCCCAGAAATCCTTTGTTCCACTTTTTAGCAGCGGTAAAATTACCTGGCAAGTACCGCCGCTACCCCGCCCCATCTACTTGGCAAATTTTATTGCCGGTAGCCCAACACCCTGCCCCCCCAGCCAGTACTAAGCTTGGGCGGTATCTAATTTTTAATACTGTCATATGGCGCAGACATCATTCTACAGCATACAGTATTTTAATAAGAAATACTATTGTGGTATTTTATGATAAAATTTGCTGAGCGGAATATGGTGTTACAGTATTTCCGGCCGAGCCTTGCCAGCACCTCCCCCCCACCTCCCGATTGCTCCTCACCCTCATCCGCCTCACTGTACTTCCAAAGGTGGGATCTCTGGTTAGGCATAATTTTCCTGCCTTCTTTATCATAGCAAAATAATAAATGTTTCAGCTATTGACACTATATCACAGTTAACAATTACTAACACGTGGTACTGTATATAGAATGAAAAATGGTTACAGTGAATTTTTCTCTTTTTCACCCACAGTCCAGCCCCCTGAAAGTGGGAACGTCAGTGAACTGGCCGTTTGGTTAAAAAGGTTGAGGACCCCAAAATTACAATGTCAGCGATAATGTGGTCAGTTGGTCTCAGAAAGTAAAATTCTTGCAAGGGTAATGCTCGTTTTTGAGTGTGTGTGCTCCGAATATCCATCCATCCATCCATCCATCTTCTAACCCCTTATCCCAGTCAGGGTCGTGGGCCTATCACAGGCAGTATAGGCCGTACCCTGGACAGGATACCAGTCCACTACCGGGCACACAATCACTCCAGGTGATTCCCAGGCAGTGGTTCGCTGGGATTTGGACTGAGGGAGAAAACAGGATCAACTGGAGGAAAACGTCACCCACTGAGAGACCCGCCCACGGCGGCCCCCTCACCTGCCGGCACATGAGCGCCAGCCGCTCCCTGAGCTGTGAGAGCTCGACTCTCTGTCGCTCGATCTCCGCCTCCCTCTGCCGTTCACAGTCCCCTTCCTCCAGGAGAGAAGAGGGACCGTTGGTCAGCCTCTGCGTCCCGAGAAGGCAGAGACGGCAAGCTCACAGGACGAAGGCCAATGCGCACGCAGCCACACACGCTGTCATCCTTCACACACACCCACACACACACACAGAAACACCAGCTCACCTCTCTGCCACCATCCAGCCCCTGCTGCCGTTTTATTTGGTCTCTTAATGTCAGAACCTGGTAAGAAGAGAGGGAGGGTGACCCCGTGCCAATATGGCAGACAGATGCTGGGCAGAGAGGGAGAGGAAGGGGTACCTCTTGTGAAGAAGATTCCAGCTCTTCCTCCAAAACGGCCACCCGTTCCAAAGCGACCCGAAGCCTCTCTCTGACCTGTCAAGGAGGAGAGGACTCAGCGTAAGCCAAGCACAGAGCCTGACTACGTGTCACATCAGGAAGAACACGTCCGTAGCCTCACCTTCTCGTCCAGCGCTTTGTGGTGCTCAAACAGTGACTTGAGAGCCTTGAGCACCTCCACCTCACTGGACACACCAGCCGGAGACTGGGCCTGCCGCTTAACCACCGTCATGCGCAGGCTGCGCTCGTGCCGGGACACCAGACACTCCAGGTGCTCCAGGAGTAGCTGCAGAACAGAGAAGAGATTAAGCAATGAGCACAGGGCGCCTGACTGCGCCCAAACACTAGGGGGAGCAGTTCTCATGCCCGCCCGCGCTCACCCGCGTGTTGTTCCTCTCGGCCTTCAGCTCGCCGATCTCCTCCTCCCGCTCCAGCAGCTGCTCCCGGCACACATTCAGCTCTTTGGTCAGCACTGCAAACTCCTGTTTAGCCACAAGGGGGAGACGAGTCAATAGGCACTGCTGATGCAGATGCTACCATAGCAGGAGGAGCTACAAGACACAGAGATGTACTACACTACCCAGAAACACTCCATTTTCTGCTTTGTTGATTTATACGCATCAATTTACCATGAAAATCAAAAATTGCATGCCCTGGTTCTCTCACAAATGCAGCCGCATTACACATGTGCGGTGCTTTCACAGTGTAAGTCATGCATTACAGGTTCGTTAGCTGGCAGCAGGTGAACTTGGTGACAAGACAGGGGTGAGATACCGTCCCTGCAGGTGTCTGCAGCAGTAAACGGGGATTCTGTCTTCACACAGAAGCACACAGTTCCGTGAGCATCAACTTCTATCCATGATATAACCACAAACTAGAAATGGACACAGTAGTACACTGCAGTACACAGAGAGATTCCATGGTTGTAACATCTGGGATACGCACACTGTATTCTTCAGTTAACGTCTATCCTGGAGTAGGGACTTTTGATGCATCAGGAAATTGAGAGCAACCCCAGTGAAACCTAATGAGATGGAAGTATGATGGCTTGTGAAGGTCCGTGACGATCTGTGAAGGTCTGTGAAGGTTTTGGAAGGTTCGTGAAAAATTGTGGGAGTCTGTGAAGCATTGTGAGGGTCTGAGAAGGTCTGTGATGGATTGTAAGGATCTGTGAGAATCTGTGATGGTTTATGAAGGTCTGTGAAGGTCTATAAGGTCATGTAATCCCATGAAAGGTAGAGCTACAAACAAAACTCCCACTGCAGCCAAATGAGAGCCTTAATGTTTACCAAGACTGCTGGGGGGCAAAAGGGATACTGGTTCCATTGCGCCATCACAGTGAAACACTGTGGGACTGGAAGTGTCGCCTGCATGTTCACAGGTCAACAGAGGGAACTGCTGGACTGAGTCAGAGTGGCTCTGTGGTGAGAGAGACAGCTCCACCCAGAGGCAGAGCAGGGGATGGCATCATGCATTGTGATGCAATGGACACTCTAAGTATTATTGGGTGAGAGCTGAGGTAAAATGGGCTGGGGTTCTTACTGACGATGCAGTGTGCTGTGTATCTGTGTGGTTTAGTGCTTCAACTCGTGCCCCTTATCAGGCAAAGGCACCAAAATGACAGAGAGCCCGTAATGCAAGACACTCAGTGCCTGGCCTTGAGGCTCATCTTCACATCAGCAAGTGAACCAAACCATCAACGTGCTGGAGCACCATCCCAGGGCCCACTGAAGCTCATCATTTTCACCCTATTAAAGCAGCCTGCCTCTGGTGATATGTTTGGCTGTGGCTCCATCCGAACCATTACAGGTGACCACTATAAGTGCCTGACTAAAATCCCTAAACACATAAACAAGCTTCACGCACACAGGTACTCAGAGACGCACAGCACAGACATTGACGCACCTGTGGCAGGGCGATGGACAGCTGCCTCTGCAGCGACTCCTTCTCGTGGCCCAGCTCGCGGAGGCGTAGCTGCGCGGTGCCCAGGCTCTCTTGCATCTCCCTCAGGCTCTCCAGGAGGCGCTCACGCTCAGTCAGCATGTTCACCATCAGCGACTCCAGGTTCCCCGTGCTGCCGCCCTCGTACCCACCGCCAGCTCCACCCATCCCGGGCCCGCCAGCTCCACCCCCCGCTGGGGATGACGGCCCCCCCGGCCTGCCATCCTCCGAGATGGTGGGCATGACCTCGCACATCATCTTGAGAGTGGGCTAATGTTGGATGCTTAGCTCCTCCTCCTTGGCCTCTGGCTTCTTCTGCTCCCTCCCTCCTCGGTCAGCGTGGGGCTGTCAGATTCAGGTATGTGGAGTTCAGCTTAGGTGCAAAGTCGGATCTGCTTAAAGAGTGCTAGTGCGCCTCCTACATGTTCAAGTGGCCGTTGTCCAGCCAATGCTCTGTGGACGTCAGTATGCGGAGAACTTCCACTCTCGTTGATGTCCTTGGTTCCCCTCAGGCTGTGCAGAGTCCACAGATGTCTCAGCACATGCCAGTGGGGCCCCAATTACTGCCTGCTAGAGGCGCCAAAGCGCTAAATCATCATGCTAAACATTCGAGCTGGACATGGACTGATGCTGCCTTTCCGCAGATGCTCCGAGATGTGTCCATCTGCCAGAGAGCGAGGAGTCAGGAGGCAGCCCACAGACAGACTGGAGACTCTGGAAGTAACACCAGAGCTTTTTGCTGTCGGTCCAAGGTTGGCCGAGGCTTCGAAAGGAAAAGAAGGAAGTGAAGGAAGGATGAAAATGGGGAGAGGATTCACTAAGCTGAAGAGAACAGCTGAAAAAGACAAGAGAGAAGCAGGGAGAAGCAATTTAATCACATGATGGAGCCTCGAGCACCTAGGAAAGGCTCAAGAACAGCTACAGCGATGGGGCGGAAGCCGAGTCACAGGGCAGAGGCAGAACACACGACAGGAATCACCTTAAACTGGATCAAGACACCAAAGCATTTTTCAAATGTGTTCAAGTAATTAATTGTTAGTTACAGAAATACAGGCAGTCCCCAGGTTACGAACGAAATCCGTTCCCAAAGTCTGTCTTTAGGTCAAATTTGTAGGCAAGTCAGAAAAATAAATGCAGTACATAATAATAATAACAGCAATAATAATAATAATAATAATAATAAATACTTATTATTGTTATTATGCAGTAAAAATAAAAGTACATGCGATACTTGAGCCGACGACCTGTTGAAGCCATGCTTCATGACGTATTGCGTGCTTTCATTATTACGAACCATTGTATTAACCAAAATTAAACCTAAATATAACAGGCCTTATGGCATAAATACGAACTGTTCATAAGTCAGACACTTGTAACTCGGGGACTGCCTGTACCTGAATGCTAAATAAACAGATAGCCTTCAACCTGGTTCCTTAAAATTAATAATTCAGTTAGTTGTTCATGATTTTTATTTTTCTTGAAAAAATTGTTGTAAAAAAAAATTCAATTTTATCAATTAATATTAATGTTATGTGCTGCTTTGTGCAAACAGCAGACAGATTAATCAAAATATTACTGGACTGTCAGCCTTCAGTCCTTCTCTTATTCTCCATCACCTTGGACCTTCATGTCCACCTTCAATCTTTCTCTAGTTCTCCGTCACCCTGGACCTTCATGTCCACCTTCAGTCTTTTTCTTATTCTCCATCACACTGGACCTTCCGGTTGGCCTTCAGTCTTTCTCTTATTCTCTGTCACCCTGGACCTTCAGTCTTTCTCTTATTCTCTGTCACCATGGACCTTCACGTTGGCCTTCAGTCTTTCTCTTATTCTCTGTCACCATGGACCTTCACGTTGGCCTTCAGTCATACTCTTATTTTCCATCACCCTGGACTTTCATGTCCACCTTCAGTCTCTCTCTTATTCTCCGTCACCCTGGACCTTCATGTCCACCTTCAGTCTCTCTCTTATTCTCCGTCACCCTGGACCTTCATGTCCACCTTCAGTCCCTCTCTTATTCTCTGTCACCTTGGACTTTCCTCTTTACTTCAGTAAATCTTGCCTCACAATGTAATTCCAGTTCATAATTAGTCTTGAATTTGTTGGCTAAGAATAGGCCAATCTTAGCTGTGGTTCATATGCTACACATCTTACACATTCCTTTTCGTCCTCTCAGATGTCACTCTATAGAATATATCAAACGCCACTGAACCTTTGCTTTGGCCAGTTAAGCAAACAGACAGGCTTCTGGGAAATACTATCCATATCCATAAACACAAGAAATGTAAGGCTGAAATCTTTGTTGTCTGTATGACAGTGTGGAGGGTCAGCATTGCTTTTATGTCAAACAGAAGGAAGAATGTGAGGAACATCTGTTACCTGTATATCGCTGCCTGCCTTTGCACATCTCTAGAAAGTAATGTGATTGCAGTAATAGCATCCTGGTGAGCTGCTGATGCATATAAGTGAGGCACGACACAGTGACAGGTTTATAGCCATGTCATATACAGAGACTGATATCAACAGCACACCGACAGCATGGGCACCACATACACCACTTCACATTACAACAAGCTCATTAAAAGCAGAATAAGGAAGAGAACGGTCCTGGGGAGGAGGACGAATAGAGACACGGGATGAGCGAGGAAGAGGGAGGGAGGGAGAAAGCAAAGGAGTGAGAAAGAGGCAGAGGGTGTGGAGAAGGAGGAAGAGAGGAGGGAGGGGTTGCATGGCAGAATAGGGAGCATAAACCACCAAATGCTGAGAAGGGCAAGTCGACTGCTAGAAAGAGGACTGGCCAATAGTGGACATCAGACGAGAACAGACCGTTTGCGGACCATTTTATCATTTTATCACTTGATAAATTGCAAGCCAGACAATGTATCCGAATGAGACTGGGGGACGGGGACGCCAGCAAACAGCTCTCTGTATGTCTAACGTCGACCCTAAAAGCTTCGTTACGATGAAAAACACTGGCAAATCGGACGTTGCATAAAAACGAAATGAACGGTGTGAAATGAAACCGGCTACCCAGTAATCACGGCAAAGCGAACGTGTGAACATTATAAGGACGCCTTTGAAAATGTATCCGTCTGTATAAAGATGCCACTCGGAATAACACATGCACCATCGTTTTAAAAACATAGAAACTCAGACGCCTATGTCCGCTATACACTGGTTATAAAAACGACGTGCTGTCATAATAATAATAATAATAATAATAATAATAATAATAATAACAATAATATAACATATTATGGATACATTTAGTCTCAAAGTCTGTGTCGGCTGGGCTGATCCTGTTCCTGCTGTTTTTCTCTATTTCTGCATTTCTGTACACTATGCGGACTCTCGGACCCGGGTACGGACACCAAGCTATCCCATTCGGGTAAAAACCACATCCACGAAAACGCAGACGGACATACAGACAGACGTACAGACACACGGCTGCGATTTTCAGGAATGAATGATTTTCAATCGCGATTTACGGTATCCTCAACTAAAAACAGAAAACGCTACATTGATGGGAAGAGGAAAGTGATCTATTCGGAACCACACAGCTAAACCTGCGTCGATGCGGAATTACCAGCTGTGCATTAATATATAGGCTAGGTTAGTATATGAGTAATAAGAGGTATGGCGACGCACGTCCCTTCCGTCTCTCTGTGGGCACATTGAGAAACCTGCCATATATATGCGCGAAAATACATGCTGGTCTTTCACCCTGAATCTATCAATGGACGGTTGGTCCCGACGTTCTCAGCCCTGCTTCATTTAGCCTTTCCTCCGCCTATACTGCACGGACACATGGATATGTGATAATTATACATGCATCCGGAGTGGCGATTTTCAGGTCCTTACCCGAAGGAGCTTAAACACATAATATTCCATTCGGTCCATCGGGGTATATGCGGAGCCCCTTAAAGTCCAGATTTGTGCCTCCCTCCCTCATCCACAAGGCGACGGAGAGCGGCGCTACAGCAGTACACCATACATCCCCCGTCCCCCCTCTCTCTCTTTCTCTCACTGCCCCCTCCCTTCATCCATCCCTCCCCGACGGTAAGGTACTGGATCTTAAAGATACATTCGGTCTTTCTCCAAAAGGTTTTTCAGAGACTACACTAAACCAGGAAAAGTGCTTGTGCTGTCCAGTGGTCCTAACGGGGAAAATGTATAAGGAAAGACGCACATTAGCAAGCGAAATGCCTGAACAAAGAGAAGGCCATATAAATACGCACACCCTAACATGATGTATCAATAAATAAGCAAACACAATTTTGAAATATTAAACAATGCCATAGGTTATCAATCGTATTTTTAATACCAACATCTCCCAAGATAACCACGCTAGAACAAGTAGGCCTTCTCCAGACGCAATGTTTATGTCAGAAGTATTGACTACCATTAAATGCTATTTTAGATAAAACCAGGCAATCTGACCGCCTGGGATTGATTTATTCTTTAGTATTTTATGGTCTTTATTGAACCTAGATGCTACTTGGTCAAGGGATTTGAGGAACATGGTTGTCACTGCCAGGGATAGAAGAAACCACAAAAACAAATTATCCATGTAATCAAGTAGTTAAATTATTAAAAGACCATATAAATTTATTTCAGCTGAATATTTCCACCAAAAATGTAACCATCTTAACGATTATATAACAAATAAACGGAAGATCTTTGACAAATCCAGCCCCTCTGGGCTTTGGGGAAACTCCGATAGCAACATTCTGTCAATCCATCAATGTTCCGTTATTTACATGTATACGGGAATACTGTCTGCCTTATGTAAGGAATCATGTGAGCTCGTTTATACTAATTAGGGCTTATATGGCCAGTGATTAAACATATCAATATAAAAACAGAAAAGCGATCAAAGAACCGTCCCACTGAACTACACCAGACAAGATTCAGCTTTTACTTATCACTACGTTGTGGTCCCAATTACATTGAGTATTTTAAGTAAAAGTCATAAGAAATCACACCACCACCAACAGAAGAAAATGAATTACCCGCGGGCCTCACACCGCCAATACTTTCATGTCTAGATGTGGGATTTTATAACCAATACTAGTATCTAACCAATCATAACGCGAAACCGACCACAACAATAACCAATAGAAGGCATCGGAAGGTCGGCCTTCGTTGAGGAAAAGCCAATAGAATCCTCAGAAGGTACACGTGCGACGCGAGGCCGGACTGTTGGAGAAGGGTCCCCAAAGAGGTGATGTAATGTGTTTTTGGAGGATGATGTCATTGATATGGTGCTGGCAGAGATTTAAAGAGCAATGGGCACATTTTAAATTTCAGCTCCGGCATCAGATTTAAACGGTATAAATGTAACGATCTGTGCGCAGACGCTGGTGCAGTAGGCATCCTTCAGCATAAGAACAAAGTGAAACGGTATGTGCTGTGGAACAGCAGCTTATTTACAAGGAAATGGCAATCCCTGATGTCTGAGGAAAGACCATGGATACCAGAGGGTGATGCTCTCCATGGCTGGGCTGGGCTCACACAAACGGGGGAGGGGATGGTAAAATGCTGACATCCAAATTTCTTTTGCTACCTTGGACAGAACATGTCATAAACACTAAAATGGCTGCAGAAACTGCGAAAGCGATTCTGCTTCCTCATCCTCTCCTCGTCCTTCTGTAGAAATGCGAGCCCCCGTCTGCTGTGCCTCTGAGTGTACATGGAGGATTCCTTCTACCCTGGGCGGGTCGCCCCTCAGTCTGTGTCTTGACACCTGGGACTGGGCAGGTTGATTCACCCACAAACATTTCACCCCTAAAGCGGAGTGTTTAATAGCACAGATACAGAGCACTGACTCGTGATCAGACAGGGACAGACCAATAAAGATACAAGCACAAGCTCCTAGGACCGTCGACAGGACACACACACTGACAGTATGAAGAAACCAAGTGAGATCACCAGCACACAGCATCCTGTTTTGACCAGTACTATTTGCATGACTCCGCAGCCCTCTGTAGGTTACAGGTGGTACTGCATCATGGCCTAATTAGACCAAAAAGTCCGTTTTTTTTTTGCAGTCTGCAAGTATAGCTCCCCAAACCAACTCCATTAAATAAACAGAAATTTGCTCTGCAGGGAACACAGAAGCACACATACGCAGCACAGTGATGAACCACAGAGGTATTGTTAAAACAGCCCCTTTATTAAAATGCAAGACCACACAACAAACGTGAAGCCGGCGTGGTGTGTGGGTGTGCCATCGCGGGTCCAAGTGCTGGGTGCGTGATTCTGGGAGAGCATCGATCTGGGGGGAGGGGGCACCGTGCTCCACTGAGGTATGGGGATGTGACTCCGGGGCAGGACGTCAACCCAGCTGACCCCGCGCCCGAAAAGCCGTCACACGACTCACACGATGGCAGGTGAACCTGAAGGTACGAGCAGGAATGATGCAGGAATATATCACAACGCATCCATGTAAAGCACCTTGGGTGACTGTAGAGAAAGGTGCTATTTAAAATTGTATTGAACTGAATTGAAAATGAACAGCAATAACTGAACTGGGCAAAAGAAAAACCACAGGCTTGGTATGTATGTATGTGTGTGTGTGTGTGTGTGTGTGTGTGTGTGTGTGTGTGTGTGTGTGTGTGTGTGTGTGTGTGTG